>RPOG01001100.1:0-20100 GCA_008086565.1 Thalassoma bifasciatum | reverse complement strand
AGTCGGCACAGCTAAACCGAAATCAGAGGCAAATATTACTGGGTGTGGACAGTCGAGAAAGTAGTCGTACCCGGCCGATTTACGTCGTTTACGAAGACCCCTCTTCACCGGTCTTGTATCGGCGCCCAGGTAGCCTTCAACAAATGCGGGTGTTCACTAAAGGGTGTTGAAGGAAGAAAAGAACAGAAAACCCTTCGACACGTCTGATTGTGTCTCCTTGTTTCCTTTGGACTGAAAAGTGCACCCAAAAGCAGCCACATGTGGCATTATTATGTTTTTTTCCCTCCTCAAACCTAGTGACTTAGGGCAAAACTTTTAAACTATTTTTTAAAGCAAAACCAATTCGTTATGTCCTTTAACAACAAATTACAGTTTGAGACAAACATTTAAGCATATTTGTGCCTATTTGTCCTTACAGTCGGGGTTCCCTTTAAGGCTTAACATGGGCTAAGCTGTTTGCCATAATGTTCATTCCAACCCACATGCAGCAGTTATTCTACTGCTGCATGTGTAGTAGTACTCCAAACCACAATGTATGCCTTGGTTCACAGTAACATAACTTGACCGTGGGGAGAAAAGGCTTCTGGGAAGTGGAGTCTATAGCTAGTTCAAGGAGCTCAGGAGAGCAAGAATAGAATAAAAACTCTAAATGACTTAACGTGAGCTAGCATGTTACCTAGACATGCTTAACAGGGAGCATCGGTATATAAAAGGACTTTGAGAAGTTTCAGAGCTTTACACTGTTATGCATTTGCATACCACTACAATGAGCAAAATTACCCATTTCAGCATTTCTGTTGAAGGCCCATCAAAGACTTTTACTGTTGTGTTCAGCAAGAGCTACTGATAGCAAAATCCTTTACAGAGTTCATATCTCAATATGAAAATGCATCAGCAACCAAATGGAAAACTAAAACCAGTGTAGACCCTGATATTGTTTCAAGAAACCAGGACCAAAATAAGGTTGCTATGTTTTTATTATACACATCAGGAAAAGGCTCAGTTGAAATCAGTCCCAGGCATCCCTTGTGTCATAGCACCTGAAACAGAAAGCAAGACCATGTTACCAAAGCACACAATTAACACTTAAACTAAATGTTGCTTTTTAGTTACCTACCCAGACAAGTGTTGCTCTCCATTCCCAAAATAACTCAGGAGCTAAAATGAACATTGACAGATTCAGAAAAAAGCAGTCTCATTTGAAAAAAAACCCCCAATGATTAGCACTTACCTATAAGACCCCATCAAGGTGCAATATCCTGGACAGCTTTTAGGAAAACTGCCTTTGAGGGAATCTGGGATTCTGAGAGAACTGAGGTCTTTGCCTGGGTGAGCTTTGAGAGACCTGAGGCCTTCGCCTGAACTGGTAGACTGGCTGTTGAGGGGCCTGGTAGACTGGCTGTTGAGGGGCCTGGTAGACTGGCTGTTGAGGGGCCTGGTAGACTGGCTGTTGAGGGGCCTGGTATACCTGCTGCTGGGGAACCTGCTGCTGGGGAACCTGCTGCTGGGGAACCTGCTGCTGGGGAACCTGCTGCTGGGGAACCTGCTGCTGGGGAACCTGCTTGGGGGCCTGGAAGACCTGCTGCAGGGGAACCTGCAAAGCTTGATGCACCTGTTTTTGAGGGGCCTGGAACACCTGCTGCTGGGGAACCTGCTTGGGGGCCTGGAACACCTGCTGCTGGGGAACCTGCTTGGGGGCCTGGAACACCTGCTGCTGGGGAACCTGAAACACCTGCTGCTGGGGAACCTGCTTGGGGGCCTGGAACACCTGGTGCTGGGGGGCCTGCTGCCTCTGTTGTGGTATGAAACTGCGCTGTACAGGCACTTCAAGGTCATCCTCAGGGTCCTCTTCTGAGTCCTGCTCAGACTCCTCCTCAGTCACCTTTGCCACCTTGTAGCCGGGTTCTTCAAGCAGAGTCGTCTGATCAGAAAACTCATCTTCCTGTTGAGGAACAACGAGAATCAGTTATTTGGCCCATTTATCTGAATTTTTTTGTTTTAGATTGGTGTATAATATAGTTTAAAACTTGCCGTAGTTGTGGTTGAATCATTGCCAATGAGTGCTCCAGCGCTCCATAAAGAATCGTCTTCAGTATCAAAGCTCAGACCTGCTTTATAGCCAGCAAGCGCAACATCATCGTCTCCGTTTGTCTCAGCAGATCCAACACTGAAAGCTACAGAACAACTGTCAGCACATGAGTCACTAACTGAATCCTTTAACTAAATGACTGAACTTACCATTCGCTTGATGCCATCCCACAGTGAGCAAAGAAAACAGCAACAATCTACACAAGATACCACAAGTTACAATATGTTTTATGAGTTCAGGAGACAATCACAAAGACAAAAATAAAAAGTTACCCTGGTAGAAACCCCATGGTTTCAGTCACAGTCATGGGCTGGTGAGGCACAGTCACTTCAGTCAGCTCCTACCAAACCACACAACTGAACCAGTCTGAGAACAAAGAATAGCTCAGTTACTGCTGCAGCTGCTTATGAGCCTTACTCTCTCTCACCTCGTCAATTAACTCGACTCAGGTGTGAGGAGCTGGAGACAGGTGAGGCTAATTATCCAGCAGGACATGCCCACTGCAAAGAGCTACCTGAGAAGCTATCAAATTCATATTTTTGCTTAAAAGTGAGGGCATCTCCTCCAGTGACCTAAATGAACAGATAAAAAAAGAGGTAAACAACACAGGTACCATTTCAGCCACTTAGTGCACAATTTTGTTAGACTTCAATCAAATTTGACAGACAAAGAAAGCATCTAAAAGAAGAGAAGTTAAGAGGATCAGATTCAATTTTTTACATGTACATGTATTTAATATGCCAAATGTAAATATGAATCAAAATTTGAAAAAAAAAAAAAAACCCAGAAAGGCCTTTGTTGATCCTGATGACAAATTCAGCTTCCAACCTGGATGAAAATAGACAGAAAGACCATTGGTTTGCCTCTTAGTTCTCCTAAATTGTTTAAAATAAAATTCAAAATCTACTCCTCATTTTGCTGCACTTTACATATACTTGTGTTTTTACTTTCTTTTGAAAAACGTTAAACTGTAAAGCAAAAAAAACTTTATGGACACACTGTACAATGATTTTTGGTGTTTTTGAGATGCAATCCCTAATCTAACTGGTGACCGCGACCCTGCAAACAAAAAAGCAGTGCAGGTACACTGAAAATGATTTATTGATTTATTGAAAAACACAATAGCATCACAATAACTTTTTAACATGATAAACAGACCGACAATAGCTGCAGTAAATGTTTGCAAATAACACACTTTATTTTTCTTTTTAATAAAAGGAAACAACAATCTGCACATAGTAGTTAAAACCTGAACGATTTACAGGGGGTAGCAAATCAGCCCACATTTAATTTATGTTGCTCAACATGAAAAAGAATGAGACAAAACATTTTGTATTTCTGTATTTTTTGCTTTTGGAACTCAATTTTTATTCATTTTCATTATCAACAACAGTACAGTGTGATACATACATACATACATACATACATACATACATACATACATACATACATACATACATACATACAAACAAACACACACATATACATATATATACATTTATACACACACACACATAAATACATACATATATTAGTATTTTTTATAGTTGTAAAGTTACATTCTGACATTGACCTAACAAAATAAATCAAGACCCACTTCAAAAATGAAACACAAAAAAGTGTGTAAATACTTATAAATGTAGGAATTAATGACGAGGAAAAGATAATTAAATGAGAAAAAGAATGCAATCGTAGAAAAATAAATTCTATTCCATTCTATTTCTGTATTTTCAAGGTTTTTTTGGGGGTCTTTAAAGATCTTACACTTTCAATCCGCTCATGCCTCTCCATAATAAAGCAGAAAAAAAATCTCTCTGTCTGAAATTCTGTAAATTAACATTAGTTTTATTTTTCTAAAATGATTCGGTGACCCCTGTTAAGGTCAGGACCCAACAGCTGAGAATGGCTGTTGCACATCATGAAAAACTACATTTCCCATGAGCGACCTTCTTACGCAATGTCTTCATGACTTCCTGGAATCAGACTTCAAAATAAGAGCATTTCCTTGCGATTCCGCTTTGATATTCGTGTTATCCGAAAGGGGGACTCTTATTTTGAAATCAAGGTCAATCCTCCGTGTTTCGACGATCTCTGGCGGGGCGTCAGCTCCCAGAAGCCGGGGGAGGAGAACCGTATTACCGGTCAGCTTCACGCAGGTACAAGCCGCCGACATGAGGCTCCGTGTGGCCGGGGCCGTGCTGCTGGCAGCGGCCGCCTACTACGTCTACCTGCCGCTGCCCACGGGAGTGTGTGAGCCCTGGAAGCTGATGCTGCTGGACGCGCTGTTCCGGAGCTTCATGAAGGCGGTGAGAGGTGGAGGATGCACCGGGGGGAGAGAGGGGGAGGTGGGGGAGGAGGAGGAGAACCGTGGAGGTGGAGGACAGGTTCATGTGGAAATACAGGAGCTGTCAGGGGGGAAGGAAAACATGAATCAGTGCGAAAACTATTATCAAATAGAGTTTTAAAGACAAAACAGGTCAGGTTTACAACCTACGCACTGATTTAACTCACCATTTTGTAAATATTGATGAAGAAAAGCAGCAGAAAATCCAATTATTACAACTGAATTTAAGCAAATAAACTCAAGTTTTGTACCTCACTTAAAAAGAGAGATGCATTCAAAAGACTGAGAATATTTATAGACAAAAAATAAACTAGAAATGAACTCATAAATGCAACTTTATGCACTGTTTACACCTGAAAATGAGCATTTATTATCTTGAAGACACACTTTATTTTACAAGTCTGCACATTTCATCATAATTAGGTCATAATTATACAAACTTTCTTTTTATTTATCTAAAATTTTGCCAGAATTTCACTTCTTTCCTCTCATTTTTGAAAATGTAAAAGAAGGCAAATCAGTGATTTAAAAGTTGCTTTTATTTTGCTTTAATTGCAACGGTTCTTTTTCTTTTTGATTCAATGCAAAATTGAAAAGTTTTTTCCTTCCTCTCTGTTTGCTTAGTGTTATTCTTTTACATTCTTCAAAGTAAACATTTTCATTCATTCATAATTGGGTGAAAATAAGCACTATATTCTTCAAAATAATGTATGAATTTAATTTTAAGCAAATCTCTATTTCAAGGTAAATAGGGGACAATTAGTGAATAATTTATAATGTAATGATATTCTGCTATTTCCAGGGAGGCAGATGATAAATAGATACTGATTCATTAAATATATTATGAGTAATATAAAGTCCAGTCCACAATTAGCTATAAATTCTTCACAAATTTGAAACTACTAACTTAAAAAAATTGAGACATTTTCAAAGAAACATTAGCTTTAAATAAGTAACTTGCCAGTTTTCAGCCAGTTGTCATAAAATTTTGGGGTAATTTCAAATAAATTTTGAAAAATGTTGAATTATTGCCTAATTGCGATGAAATTTGCAGACCTGTAAAGTAAAGTGTTACTTGATCTTCATTAAAAAGAACAGATTTTAGTGAATTTCTGGTGTCAGATTCTGTGATTTAACAACAAAATGAGTTCACTTCAGTTAAAAATATTCAGTAACTTAAAGACAAACTGTTCTATTGAGGATTAAAGTAGGATAAAGGAGATTAGACTCAAACAGATTAACACAAACTATACTACTCTTTATAAAACTTAAGTTCAGACGAGTTAAATCAAACGGAGCAGAACAGATTTCAATTTAGCCTCCAGCAAAAAAACAAGCTCACAAAAAATCAAAACAAGGAAAACAAAAACAAAATTGAAAGCTCATGTATAGAAGCCCAAAGTGGACATGAATCCGAACATTAGATTTGAAAATAGTTTAAATTTTGTATGTTGTTTATTTTGTTATTCAATCTCTCTGCATTTTCTTTTTTTCCTGATCTTGACTAATCGCCAAGTCATCACAACTTTTAACCCCACAAAGTCGTAAAGGCAAGAAAAAAACATGGAAACAGGCTCAACTTGATCCTCTTATCACAAAACAAGCTTAGTTATTGCAAGATAATTAGATTAAAATGAGAGCACAAGCTTTGTGTTTTTTTTTTCAAAACAAAGGGCAAAGTAAGAAATTGTCCTAAAAACAGACGAACTGTCCAACAAATGAGAATAAAACCATTTAGATGTTGAGAAACCAAATGGAAATCATGGAAAAACAGAATGTTTGGATGCATGCCCACTTTGATATCTTCTTCTGCGGTATTTAAGATTATCTATAACAAGCATTTCCTTTGTTGTATCCTCACTGAAATATATATTTAGTTCAGTTTAAGGTCATGCTTCATTTTAATCCTTTAATTGCAGAAAATGTTCCTCACTCTCTGGTAAAAATAGACGTTTTCCAAAGACATTGTAATTATCTGAGAAATGCATAATCCGTAAGCTTTTGGCGTGACCACAGTAAAGTTAAATAAGGACTCAGACTGTGAGAAATTACAGTAAACAGAGACTCTATTGATGCAAACACAGAGCAGATGATTTAAAAGATACAAGCAGTGATGATACCATGAATCAGAAATACTTAATATAGATAAAGATAAGTATTTTAGCTCAGAAAATGATAAAAGAAGCATTAAATACGACATAAGTAGCAGTTACTTTGGCGGGAAGTGTATATATAATAAGTGTAGGATGACCTTTGACCCTGCAGGCCTGTAACCTTTCCTGGTTGTGAACACGTAACTAAGCTGTTGAAACTGTGTGAACTTAAGCCCCTGATTATTTCACAAAGGCAGTTCACACACCCCAACCTGAAAGTTGAGTCACTTCGGTGCAACAAGTTTTTCACGCACACACTCCCAGCGTGAGACAGGTTTTTCACACCTGAGCTTTCTCCTCCTTCACAATCAGCTCTGAGCTTTAAAGTGAAACCAGATTTTTAGTGAATTATTGACCTGAAGTTTCTTGTTTGTGTTTCAGAGTGACGTCGCTCACGCTCTGGGCGTCTGTCACCGCCTCCACCTGCTGAACCAGGTGGTGTCCTGGTTGGAGGTGATCGAGGCTCGGTCCAGCCCAACTCTGCACGTGACGGACTTCGACCTCGGCGGCGTTCCCACCCGGGTCTTTCAGCCTAAAGGGGGGAAGCAGCTGAAAAGAGGGATCATATATTTCCACGGAGGGGGATGGGCGCTCGGCAGCGGACGTGAGTGATGAAAAAAAATTACGTTATGTGTTTTAACTCCCTCATTTTCTCTTGTTTCCCCTGTTAATTATCCAAGCAATAACCTCGAAACTCTGAATATGAAGCGAATGCTGAAGTGCTAAGAACTGCAGTTCCTCAAGTGTCCACTAGAGGCCAAAACAACAGAAACCACATACACACCCATTCAAAAACGCAGATCTTTGCAGCATTTTCTAACATGTTTAAAGCCTAATTCAAAAATGATTTTGATCAGAATAACTAAGGCTGTTTTCCAAACCGCCTACTACATACTACATACACTACTGTAGTATGTAGTATGTAGTATGTAGCATGACTGTTTTGTTGGATCTGTTTAGTCGTATACTACTCTGGATTTTTGTTTCAGGAAGTGGAGCTGATGGATTTTTTTTTCTAATGTTTAATTTTATCATAAATAAACCATGAGTACATTTGGCATTTCAGTCATTAATTCACCACATCAATCAGTGGAGAAGTTACAGGAGCAATAAAAGTAGATAAGTTAAATTAGATGTCAATGAGATACAAAGGAAAATAAATAAATGAAATTAAGCATGTGAAGGAAGTTGTAATTTTTTTTGAGAATTTTTATGGTTTTTTCATTATTTTTAGTGGTTCAAGGAACATTTTTAATTCATTTAGAAAAACAAATTCAGGGAGAGATAAAAGTCCCGATTTTATCAAATTTGTAAAGGTATAAAAGTTTATTACAGCAAAATCCCCATATTTGATTTTTAATCTTGCACCAAAAGTTATCGTGTATTGAAAATAAATCTGAAACCAACTCACTTTTTATTTTTACAGCTGGTGGAAAAACTGCGTCCTCATTACCCACGTAGGCTGTTCGTGTAAAATAAAAAGTGATAAATGATTTAGGGGCTTTTATGAATTTGGTAAAAGTAAACAGCTCTTTCATGATGAAGTGAGCAGATTTACTGCTGTTTCTTTCCTGTCACTTCACTTTTATCTCTGGGACCGTTTCACATTTTTGTTGTTGTGTTGTAGTTGAGCTGGTTTATTCCAGTAGGTGTCAGTAATTCACCTCAACCTGAGCGCCCCCAAACTGACAAACGGCATTAGCGCCGTGCATTGTGGGAAACAGTACGCCAGGTAGACTGGTCCGTTACAGACTGAGAAATTTTCTGGGATCAGTAGGTCATCCAGGAACTTGTAGTTTACTACAGATCTACAAGTTTTCACATACTGCCTACTACATACTGAATTTCAGCCGAAGTAGTAGGCACCGCTAGTGTAGTAGGCGGTTTGGAAAACAGCTCAAGTTATCAGTCAGCGTTCATTGAACAAAAGATAATTTGTTAACACACACCTCTCGTCTTCACAGGGATGAGATCATACGACCTTCTTTGTCGGAAAATGGCAGAGGATCTGGACTCTGTCGTTATGTCTGTTGAGTAAGTTTTGTCACATTCAAAGAGAAACATTTATGATGAAATAATAAAAATGAATTGTATTTATGAGTGCCTTTGAGGTCACTTTACAAACACACAAAAAAAGTTGAAATAAAATCAAAAAGATGTACAATAAAGTTATAATATAATCACAGTCAATACAGTTACAAACAGTTAAATACATTTATGACACTGAACAAAAAACAAGGTTGTTACTCTTGTTGATTAATTTTTTTCAACATTAGATTTATGGTTAATTTACAGAAATGAAAATACAATATTTACTTTTATCACTTCATGAAAAATGTGTTTACTTTGTTGGACTCGTCTCAAAATTAAAGTTTTGTGAAGCTGCACATGAGATGATTCAGGAGCGATGAAAAAGGTATCAGGCCCATTAAAAAGTTTTCATCAATGAAAAAGAAGAGGGGGGAGAGTTTTCATGTAAATTTAGGGCGAGGAAACAAAACTCAAATTCCTTTTAACGCCACAAATTTAAAGGTATATTTCAAAGAGACAAAAAGTTGTGATTAACCACACTTAAGTTAATGGGGTTTTTCAATGTTGTTTTATGGTCCAGTGTGTAACCACTTTATTATTTAAAGTCTAACCTGAGCTGTTTCTGCTGCAGTGAGACTTTAACACAAATGTTGGAGATAAACTTCAAATCTGGAGGATGAAACGCTTAAACTGCAGCTCCTCTGAGTAATCCTCAGGTTTAAGTTCGAGTTGAACTTTTCTCAGTTTCCCTCCCACACGGTCTGCCTCTTACTCATTTTGATGTGAGGATAAAAATAACTTTGTGTCCTCGCCGCGTCCCGTAGTTACCGTCTCGCTCCTGAGGCCGTGTTTCCTGATCAGTACCATGACGCTTTAGCGGCGTCGCGGGCGTTCCTGTCCGCCGAGGTGATGGAGCGTTACAGCATCGACCCGCAGAGAGTGTGTGTGTCAGGAGACAGCGCCGGGGGGAATCTGGCTGCTGCTGTGGCACAGGAGGTATGAACACACACACACACACACACACACACACACACACACAGAAAACAGCAGAGTGATAAAAACAGATGAAAACAGATCTTGACTTTGAAAAAGTCTCAGTGAAAACGTTGTTATTTCACGGTTCATTGAAGAATTTCAGTGAGAAATTATATCTGAAAGGCAAAAGAAAGATGATCTGTTTTTTCCTTTTTCAGTTCAGCTGCACAACAGTTTTCTGCTTCCAGCAAATAAAACACAGAAAAACAAGTTTTCCATTCACTCTCTGTTCACATGTTTTCACTGACTCAAAAATAATCAATCCGCTTCTATTTTTCCCCATATTGAAATTGTAATTTATTGTGTGATTATTTTTAGGTTTCTGTCTCATGATAAACAAACACTTTTTTGGAAATAAACACTGACATTAATAACAGCATGACAACATCCCGCGAAATATTTTTGACCACTTTTTGCACATTTTAATCACTTTTCAGTTGTTGTTTTGCCACTTTTGGACCATTTCTTGCTACTTTCTGACTATTTACCAAGTTTTTTCCAATTTTCTCGCCACTTCTTCTTCTCAAGTACATCTTGAAAATTAGAATATTAGAAAAAAGTTAATTAGTTTTGGTCTCCCATTTTAGAAAGTACACCCAGATATTGACTTATTATGCACAGAGTGAACTATTTCAAGCCTTTATTTCTTGAAATGTTAATGATTAAGGCTTACAAATAATAAAAACCCAAAATTCAGTGTTTCAGAAAATTAGAATATGATATAAAATCAATGAAACAGGATATTCTATACAGAAATGTTAGTCTTATGAAAAGTATGTTCATTTCTGTGCATTTAATGCCTCTGTTGCTTCATGTAACTGCTTTTAACCAAATTTATTCACTTGTCACTCACATTTTTTGCTGCTTTTGGATCATTTTTTAAAATTTTCTTCCAGTTTTTGGTGCTTTTTTGTCACTACTTACTGCTGTTTTTGCCACTACTGCTTCCCTTGTAAAGGTAGTTTTCTACAGTTTATCTCTTTTGTTGAGTAACTCTGGTGTAGAGCAGAAAACATCCACTGCAAAAATGTGTATCAGGTTTTCTGTTATATTTGAGGTTATAGAAATGTTGCATTTTCTGTGAGTAGAATATTGCAGCAGGACATATTGTGATTTAATCTAATTTGTGATTAATTACCCAGCCCTGGTATTTACCGACCCTCACGTAACCTTTGACCTCTTGCATCCACAGCTGAGCTCCGACGACTCCCTGACGGTGAAGTTTAAAGCGCAGGCGTTGGTTTACCCGGTGCTGCAGGCGCTCGACTTCTACACGCCGTCGTACCAGCAGAACCAGGCCGTGCCCATCCTCTACCGTCCCTACATGGCTCGTTTCTGGCTGGAGTATCTGGGCGCTGACCGCTCTCTGGAGCCCCTCCTCCTCGCCAACAACCACAGCTCCTTAGACCAACCCGCCATCGGAGCCAGCACTCGCTCCAAACTGGACTGGACCGCTCTGCTCCCGTCTGAGCGCAGGAAGCACTTCCGGCCCGTTCTGAAGGAAACGGGGTCTCCGGGGGTGATGGGCGCGGTGCCGGGGCTGGTGGACGCGAGGGCGGCGCCGCTTCTGGCAGAGCAGGAGGTTCTGGAGAGGACGCCGAAAGCTTACGTGATGACCTGTGAGTTCGACGTGCTCCGAGACGACGGGTTGATGTATGTGAAGCGCCTGCAGGACGCCGGCGTCTCGGTGACCAGCGATCACTACGAGGACGGTTTCCACGGCTGCATGGTGTTCGCGTACCTGCCGATGATGTCACACGTGGGATGGAGGAGCATGGAGAACTACATCCGCTGGCTGGACCAGAATCTGTGAGCGATCTGCGGATCCTCAGCTCTCTGAAGGCGAAAGTGTGTGTGGCACCAAAGACGACCTGGAGCAGAAAGTCTGGTACTTTAGAAAACTCCTCGCTGCAGCTGTGGAGCAGTTTTTAGTTTCCACATGTGTCGACAACAAACAGCCTGTGATTTTAAAGACAAGCAGGTTTGATCTGCTGAAAGATGGAAAATCTGTGTAAGGTTTTAAAACATGAGAACAGAAATCTTGTCTTTAAGTTCTCACTGCTGTGGAGGGTTTAAAGTTTCGTCCACTAGGGGGCGAACTGGACTGAATCATGCGGAAAAAAAGTTCCTCTGAGAAACTCTGATTTTGTTAAAGTAAAAAAAAAGTAAAGTAACACTAAACGGGCATTTTTAGATTCTTTTCAAAAGTTTTCTCCTTTAATTCAACGTGCAATCACATTTAAACTCAGTGTGAAATCACTGAACTTGCACTGAAACCAAAACGTCTCCAATCAAGTTTGACCAAAGACAGCGACACTTTCACACCAACAGAAATCTAATCTACGTCTGCAGGATGACGCAAAACTGAAGGATCATGCTCCCAGAATCTCAGTATTTTCAAAATAAAAGCATGTTTTGAAACAGGAAGGATCATAACAAAAGACACTGGCTCTAATGACCAAATATCTACATTATCTTCAAGATTTGTTTATTACATTTTCCTTTTTTTTCTCTTTTTCAAAAAGCTCAGCACAACTTTGAAGGATATAAAATCTGCAGGATCCTTCTTTATTATTCATTTTTCCCCTAAAATAAGGCAGAGTCCATAAGTAGTCTAGTACAATACTTGAAAGTATTGAAGCACTAGTAATACTTGAGAAACAGAGATAAGGAGTCAATATTTGCAAGAGATGATTTTTTTTTTTAGTGAAGTAGACACTATCAGATTATTCAAGAAGAAAACATTCAATAGTTATCTTGTACCAGTTCACTTTAGAAAGTTGATTTTCACTTATACTTGACAAAACAATATTCTTCCATACTTAAGAATATTTACAGGATATTACACAGTTGGGCTGACACTTTGCAAAAATAATCTAACTGTGATCGTTAACTTATCGTGCTTTTATTTTTAGTTTCCCCATGTTATGTGTTGTAGATATCAATCCCTTTATTGAAGGGGATGAGTTTTTGTTATTCATCTTGTTTGAATAAGAAAAAAATTTGGGGGAAAAATTGTTTTTTTTTTAACAATATCTTTATTATTTTTTCACGTTAACAAGTAACAAATAAGTGGGAAATGTATTCCACAATAACAAAAAATAAAACAAACACACAAGAAAACAGAATAATACAAACACCAGCTCAGATCCAAATCAAAAATACTCTCTGTAACAAAAATAATGTTCAAGAAAATCCTTGCATCGTAATATTAGAGACATCAAGCTGTAGATGCAATATTATGTTGTAACTGTAAAAGTTGGTACCTTGTCATTAAACCACTGCAGTTAAATGTTCTTCCTGTCTGCAAAGGTAAAAATAAAGTTCAGTCTTTTATTATGTTTTGATAACAAACGTCGGCTTGAAAGACCTGAAATAAGAAACATATGATCCAAACCAGATCCAAACCCAAAATCTCTGAAATGCAGAGTCTTTAATAAAATTAAATCCACAAAGAAACTCTATTTGCAGAAACAGGTACATCTCAAAAATTATAATATCATAAAAGAATTAAATGTTTTTCGTCACTCGTTCAAGGAGGGTAGGTAAACCCAGATATTATATAGACTCATTATACATAGAGTGAATTATTTCTTTTTTTTTTTTTTTAATTTTCTTTTTATTGAACATTATAACATGCATTCTTCATACAACTGGTACATAATGGCTGTTTTTTTCCCCCTTTTTCCAAACGCAAATGAAATATCTTTATATTAGAATTCAACAGAACATTCAAAAAATAAATAAATGAATAATACAAGAAAAGGAAAGGCTTCTTCCGCCTTTTACTTTAAATCAATGTAAAGAATGTCTGTACCTTTCCATGTACACAAATGAAATTATGTCCAGGACATAGTAGATATTTGCATTATATCATACAATTTGAATTGTTTATTCTGACAGAGTTTTGATATGTTACCAGTGTTGCGATTATAGTAAACAATGAAAAACTAAAAGAAAAGAAAACAAACATTCAAACTTCTGTAGCTATGAACTGGGTTTTTTTTTTCCCCCTCTTCACAAAGTGCTTAGAGTGAATTATTTCAAGCCTTTGAGTCTTGAAATGTTATTGATTATGTCTCATAGATAAAGAAAACCCAACATTCAGTGTCTCAGAAAATTAAAATATTCCGTAAGATCAATAAGACAAAAAGATTTCACTGATTTTAGCTGCTGTTTGAGCATTTTTGCCACTTTCCACCACTTAGACTTTTTCTCTTGCAAATGTAGTTTTTAACAATTTGTTTCTTTGTATGGATCATAAAACAACTTCTGCAAAAAATGTATCTGATATTTTGACACATTTGAGGTTAAAGAAATATTAAACTGTCTGTGATTAGAGTATTGCAACAGGATGTATTGGAATTTAATCTAATTTGTGATAAATTGCCCAGCTCTTAACACACTAATTTTGAGACATTGTTTTACACTTTTGAGGGTTTTCCTGGTGCAAAAAAGCCGCTGTTTTCATAGAAACGACCCAAATCTGAGAATGTTTTATCTCCTCATCCTTCCTGCTTTGTAACCTTGCTCTTTGATCGTGCACATGCTAAAGATTTAAGTTTGGAATCTTTGAAATGTGACCTCAATTTGAGATCTTACAGCGTGAGTAATGAGCCTTCAGTTTTCTGTACGCCAAATCTTCATCTGACGAGTTTTCCAGGTCAAAGTTTTTCTTTTATTCTTTTATGATACACTGAGACACTGGAGCAGCCTAAACACACACACACAGAAACACACACAGTCAAGGTTGCTGTGTGTGTGTGTGTGTGTGAGTGTGGAAAAGTATGCCAGAGTTCACATCTGTGTATATTCACTGGATTGTGCAATATTGTGTGTTTGACAGCATCCCTCACTCTGTAACTGCACACGCACGGCCAATGCAAAGATGATGATGATGAAAGCTGTGAAATACATGTGAGGATTACTGTAAAGTCCCAAACGGACTCTCGTGTTTCCCTGCAGACCTCCGCCGACCCAAAACTAACAGGGCGGACTGACGACAGCGAGACAGACGGACTCAGATTTGGCTCTGGGCCCAGAGAGAGTTTCAGAAATGCTGAGCTGAGCTGAGTGTGGTAGTTTCACCTTCAAACACTGGTTATCAGGAGACTTTCTTTCTCTCTCTGAAAGAAAATCACTCCGGACACTTTGCTCCCAACATGTGGATTTGTGTAAGCAATGCAAAGTCTGTACGCACACGTTTTTGTAAGCTTTCTTAAAACAGTTTGATATGCACATGTTGTTTAATGAATCATTTTTAAATGAGAAAATATGGGTTAAGATTAGATAAAGACTTCACAGAGAGAGAGAGCTTTAAGTGCTGTACATTTACACGAAATGATGCATTAAATAGTTTTATTTTGTTTAAATGCGGTTTTAATATGTGTCAGGTTATGCAAGAGCTCGCTCCAGCCAAGAAAAAAACAAACAAACTGGCCCCAGATGTTCTTCAGCGCTCAGCAGGTTTCAAGGAGCCGCTCACATCGACTCCTGTCACAAATGTTGTGGTTTGAAGACGACAGGTTGACGTGTGTCTCGGTTTGAGTTTGTGTATGTTTGAGTGTGAATGCAGAGAGTTAGGAGACGTGGAGGCACCTGCAGAGGGCGAAGGCGAGCTCCGAGGGTTTTTCACTGAGAGTTCATCATTTTAGGGGTTTCATTAAGTTTTATAAGCTGTTTAAGAGGAAAAACCTCCAGATCTTATGTTTAAAATCAGCTGTCATGTGTGTTTCTGGTGTGATATTTGTGGTTGATATAATTAAATACAATTTAAATATCTACTTTTTTGCACATGGAGTAATTTTTTTATTTTTTTTTTTATTTTTGTAGAACAGAAACATGTAATGAAAGGTTCCCACAGACCTTTGAAATGATCCTTTAAAGTTGTCAGTTTGATTTAAAGTCAGAAAATGTCTTTTATCAACAAGAGGACTCAAATTTAATAAGGCAAAAAAAAAAAATTAATCAGGCTGCTGAAACTGCAATGTACTATCTCAAAACTGAGCATATTTGCAAACTAGAATGATCAAAAATGTAAAATACAAACTCAGTGGAGATTTCAGCCTGATTTTTTTTTTTTGACATTTTCTGACTTTAAATCAAATTGACAACATACAAGATAAATAAAGCAGTTTTTAAAGAAACTCTCTAACTCTTACAAAGTTTTACCTATAAAGCTCAAATTTCACCCAGATGTAGATGAGAAGGTGTAGAAGTGTTGTGAATGTTTTATGTCTGACATGAAGCATCTTGAAGTTAATGATTTTAAAAAATTGGTCACAAAACTGAAGATACAAAAACTGTTTCAGCTTTATTTATCTTGTAAGTTGTAGATTTGATTTAAAGTCAGAAAACGTCTACAACTTTTATCAACAAGAAGACTCAAATTTAATAAGGCAAAAAAAAAAATTAGGCTGAAATCTCCACTGAGTTTGTATTTCACATTTTTGATCATTCTATTTTGCAAATATGCTCAGTTTCGAGATAGTACATTGCAGTTTCAGCAGTTTTTAAAGAATCTTTTCATAAAATAAATGAAAGAAAGTGTGAGAAAATGAGAAAATCTTCTTTCAGGATGTCTGGCTTCAAATTAAAGCACACAAGAAATGATAAACAAAAGTTAAGATCTGAGTAAAGTTTTTAGTAAAGATAAATATCTTGAATCTATTCAACAACAACATTTTTTATCAACCACCAAAGCAGAAATTTTTACTTTCATTAAATTTGCAGAAATACGAAATGTGTCCATGTTTTATTTTCCAAATAACTTTATCATATATAAATTAAAGTTTCTCTGCATTTCCTGCACAGTTTCCCCTGTTTTTAACCATTTTTCTATTTGGAGGTCTAAATGTGGCTTGAACGTAATTTTTTTTTTAAAAATCCTGAAAATCTGAAGAGAAAATTCACACATTCATCCCCAATTTTTTCCCCCACAATGTAAGTGCACGCTTCATTCCTCAGACCTCCCTTGTTCAAAATATGTTTGATTTTGTCATTTTTTTCCCTGTTATTATTCATATTATTCACATTCTTTCTTTTTAAAAGCTTAAGATTCGCCATCCAAAGTCAAACCAACATTTAATGAGATTCCAGGACTTTGGGATTAATCACTTTGTTTCATTAATAATCTCTATTTACTTTCTGTTTAATAAATAATTTATGAAACGATGTCAAATGTGTCGGTTCAGCCTAAAGGACAATTTTACAGGAGAGACTAAGACTTAAGTGCAATAAATAGGACAAAATAAATAATTAAAAAGGGTAAGAATGAGAGTTTGGTAGAAATAAAGAGATAAAAACAACTAAGAGAAATGATGATAAGAGAAAAAAATGGTAAAAACTATAAAAGTTGTAAAGTCATTGTTGTAAAATTTCAGAAAAAAGACTTCAACCCGTCTCTTCAAGCACAATCTTTTTATTTCTCTGTTTTTCTTTCCTGCTTTACAGTCAGAAGCAGAATCCAACCATAGATTCTTGGTTTAATCGGAAATTAAACGATGGAATTCTTTATTTATAAATGATGGAAGAAGATTATCGAAATTCTTGCTTTGAATTCTTAGTGTTAAAAAGTTTCAGAGTTCTGGATCTCACCACAAAATGAACTCTGAGGAAAAAAATCTGAACTTTAATGTTATAATTCTCAGAATTTAGAGTCAGAGTTCCAGGAATTTTGACTTTAAAGTGAGGATAAAGGGATTTTATTTCATCCTAACGTCCCAAAAAAACATGTTTTTCTGTCTCTAATTCTGTTTTTTATTTTTAAAAGTTTTTGCGTCCAATTTAAAATGAGGAGCCCGACACAGGAGGTGGCACCAAATCCCTCACATCCAGCGTCAAGCTCATATAAATAAGAGAATCAATAAAAACAACAGGACCTCTGAGATTGTAACTTCATTTCTTTTATTTTCACGAGGTTCATAAAACTTTAAGGAGTTACAGAGGGAGGACTTTCACTCAGATGCTGAGTTATGCCTGAGATTTTGTTTTTGATGGTGATCTGACATCCTGGGAAATGACAGAAGAATTAAAAAAACAGATGAAAATTTTCACCAAATTTCCTCCATGTGTGTTGATGATAAGAAACGGCTCTCGTCTCTGTTTGGTTTCTTCATCTCACGCTGAGAATCAAAGACGCCGCCGCTCTCTGTCTCTTCTCTTTGTCCTCGCTTCACTTTCTTTCTTCCTCCTCCTCAAACACNGTAATGAAAGGTTCCCACAGACCTTTAAAGTTGTCAATTTGATTTAAAGTCAGAAAATGTCTTTTATCAACAAGAGGACTCAAATTTAATAAGGCAAAAAAAAAAAAAATCAGGCTGCTGAAACTGCAATGTACTATCTCAAAACTGAGCATATTTGCAAAATAGAATGATCAAAAATGTAAAATACAAACTCAGTGGAGATTTCAGCCTGATTTTTTTTTTTTTTGCCTTATTAACTTTGAGTCCTCTTGTTGATAAAAGTTGAAGACATTTTCTGACTTTAAATCAAATTGACAACATACAAGATAAATAAAGCAGTTTTTAAAGAAACTCTCTAACTCTTATAAAGTTTTACCTATAAAGCTCAAATCAAGATGTAGATAAAAAGGTGTAGAAGTGATGTGAATGTTTTATGTCTGACATGAAGCATCTTGGAGTTAATGATTTTCAAAAAATTGGTCACAAAACTGAAGATACAAAAACTGTTTCAGCTTTATTTATCTTGTAAGTTGTAAATTTGATTTAAAGTCAGAAAACGTCTTCAACTTTTATCAACAAGAGGACTCAAATTTAATAAGGCAAAAAAAAAATCAGGCTGAAATCTCCACTGAGTTTGTATTTTACATTTTTGATCATTCTATTTTGCAAATATGCTCAGTTTCTCAGTTTCGAAATAGTACATTGCAGTTTCAGCAGTTTTTAAAGCATCTTTTCACAAAATAAATGAAAGAAAGTGTGAGAAAATGGGAAAATCTTCTTTCAGGATGTCTGGCTTCAAATTAAAGCACACAAGAAATAATAAACAAAAGTTAAGATCTGAGTAAAGTTTTTAGTAAAGATAAATATTCAGTTCAGGGGATCGCAACATTTTTTATCAACCACCAAAGCAGAAATTTTTACTTTCATAAAACCTGCAGAAATACGAAATGTGTCTGTGTTTTATTTACCAAATAACTTTATCATATATAAACTAAAGTTTCTCTGCATTTCTTGCACAGTTTCCCCTGTTTTTAACCATTTTTCTATTTGGAGGTCTAAATGTGGCTTGAACGAAATTTTTTTTTTTTAAATCCTGAAAATCTGAAGAGAAAATTCACACATTCATCCCCAATTTTTTTCCCCACAATGTAAGTGCAAGCATTTCAGTCCTCAGACCTCCCTTGTTCAAAATATGTTTGGTTTTGTCATTTTTTTCCCTGTTATTATTCATATTATTCACATTCTTTCTTTTTAAAAGCTTAAGATTAGCCATCCAAAGTCAAACCAACATTTAATGAGATTCCAGGACTTTGGGATTAATCACTTTGTTTCATTAATAATCTCTATTTACTTTCTGTTTAATAAATAATTTATGAAAAGACGTCAAATGTGTCGGTTGAGCCTAAAGGACAATTTTACAGGAGAGACTAAGACTTAAGTGCAATAAATAGGACAAAATAAATAATTAAAAAGGGTAAGAATGAGAGTTTAGTAGAAATAAAGAGATAAAAACAACTAAGAGAAATGATGATAAGAGAAAAAAATGGTAAAAGCTATAAAAGTTGTAAAGTCATTGTTGTAAAGTTTCAGAAAAAAGACTTCAACCCGTCTCTTCAAGCACAATCTTTTTATTTCTCTGTTTTTCTTCCCTGCTTTACAGTCAGAAGCAGAATCCAACAGTAGATTCTTGGTTTTATTGGAAGTTAATTAAACTATGGAATTCTTTATTTATAAATGATGGAAGAAGATTCTGGAATTTCTTGCTTTGAATTCTTAGTGTTAAAAAGTTTCAGAGTTCTGGATCTCACCACAAAATGAACTCTGAGGAAAAAAATCTGAACTTTAATCTTATAATTCTCAGAATTTAGAGTCAGAGTTCCAGGAATTTTGACTTTAAAGTGAGGATAAAGGGATTTTATTTCGTACTAACGTCCCAAAAAAACATGTTTTTCTGTCTCTAATTCTGTTTTTTATTTTTAAAAGTTTTTGCGTCCAATTTCAAATGAGGAGTCGACACAGGAGGTGGCACCAAATCCCTCACATCCAGCGTCAAGCTCATATAAATCAGAGAATCAATAAAAACAACAGGACCTCTGAGATTGTAACTTCATTTCTTTTATTTTCACGAGGTTCATAAAACTTTAAGGAGTTACAGAGGGAGGACTTTCACTCAGATGCTGAGTTATGCCTGAGATTTTGTTTTTGATGGTGATCTGACATCCTGGGAAATGACAGAAGAATTAAAAAAACAGATGAAAATTTTCA
>RPOG01001099.1:0-184656 GCA_008086565.1 Thalassoma bifasciatum | reverse complement strand
GTGTGTGTGTGTGGGCATGTGTGTATGTGTTGTAAATACACACATCTGTGAGCACAAAAGTGTATGTGCTTATCCGCCTGCATGTGTGTGGCGCATACTTTCAAGAGCGGCAGGTTCGGCCCCCGAGGCGATGACAAAGCGATCAAACTCTACGTGTCACATATAAATTGCTTTGACCTTTTTTTTCCCTCTCAGACTCGTGGCTCGATGGCAACAGGGGACATTTTACCCAGCTGGAAAGAGTGCTCAAGTCCGCAAAAATGAAAAAAATGAGGAAATGGCAAGTGAGGAAATTAACGTTGGTAAGTGTTTGTCCTCCAAGGGGTCAGAAATACAGCGCTTTGTTCCCTCGTGTTTACGCTTTGCCGATTTCCCAACATACGCCTGGAAAACCTTGAACGTTTCTCCCAACATTTTGTGCACAAAAGGAAAATTTAATCTTCTCCTGGAAACAAAATGTTACTCTGTATCACAAATTCTTGCACTAATAAGCAGACAGGTCAGCAGTGTTAATTCAGGTGCAACAGAGCCAAGCGCTCGTGTAGCATTTAGCGCCACACCTCTTGAGTAGAGTGGCCATTTTGCTCTGCAGCTCTCTTGACCACTTTTAACACATTTCAATTCCTGATGGCTGCATAAGTAGACCTCAGAAATGAACCTGTTGTCTGCCGTAGCCATCTGGCTGGAAGTCATGTATATAAATGGACCTGGAGACACTTGACTTCTGCAGCTATCGGCCCTGATTACTCTCTCAGCCTAATACAATATTCATGCATTAGAGTAGGCATGCATTACTTTCTTTCTCCTCCTCACGCTGCTGTGGGTAATTGAAATTTCTGAAGTGCGGCATGTTAATAATGGAATTAATTTCCCATGCAAAGTGTATATGATTGACCATGCACAGGGAGCAGGGAGAGCGAGCTCCATTTGCAGAGAGGTTGAGAGAATAGCAGGCTGTTAGCCATATTGTTCAATTTATGAACCACTGATAGATACAATGATAATAGCATTCCTCAAGATAATTCATCATTTTAATTAGATGGTGGATAATGTACGCTTCTTTAAATTGCTTTACTGCAGCAATGAAACTTGAATTTTCTGTTATTTGACTGAAAGACGGATCATAAACTTCCAGGTGACAGTGACGTATTAGTGCGCATGCGTCGACAGCGCAGGCTGCCTGTTACCACTGCTTCAGTTTGTTTCCAACTTTTTTGTACTTAATGACTTAATTTTAAGTTTTATAATAACAACTTTATCAACACAGCACCTTTAAAAACATTAGTTTACAAAGTGCTTTTCCAGCGAAGTCCAAAAAGAAAAAGCAACAAACAAACAGTGACTAAAAGCCCCAGTCAAGATAGATAACTACAGATTAAACAATGTATAACATATCACCAGAAGGAGAAGACAACCCAGTAGCGGTGTGCAGTACAGCAAATTTTGGTATATAGCTGATACCAAGTAAATATAGAGACACCATTTCCAATATCAATACTGGTATAAATACTTTTTACACAGGAAGATGTGAGTCAAAATTAATCAAGAATAACACAAAACCACTAAACACTGCTGAAGCCAACAGTATTGTTTTTCTAGCTGAGCTATAGAAACTCTGAACACGCGGAGGATGCAGAAGAAGAAAGAAGGTGTGAAGGAAGAGAGAGGGACTGAGACAACAGAGACGTTTGTAGAGGAGTTTTAATCTGTCTTTCCACTATCGTCATGGTAACATGAGGTCCCTGGCTAATAAGATGGACAAGCTAAAAGCATTAGCCAGGAATCAAAGGGAGTTTAAAGAGTGAAGCTTGATGTGCTTCATGGAAACATGACTGATTGTGTCGCTCGGCGGCTTCCACATTATCCAGACTGACTGGGACGCCACCTTTTTTTACCTGGACATATTTTTATCTATTTATCTACCATATTTCTCCACCTGTAGACTGTGCAATCTGTTTTTTGTTCTGTTACAACAATGGGTATTGTCTCAAACCTATTCAGTGAGCAATAATGAACACTGTCCATCCTGCTACAATCACAATGTATATAATGTAAATATTACTTCACCTGTGATACTTATAGCTTTTGCTACTTGCTCCTTTTGTTTATACATATTATTGCTTATTTCATTACCTCTAATTTCCCCTGGAATTAATAAAGTATTTCTGATTTTGATTCTGATTATGTTGCTTCGTCAACAGGAAATCAAGCGATCATAAAAGAACAAACTATGGGATGGAAAGTGAATGTGAAACTGAATCCGGCCGCAAAGCAAAGAAATAATTTGAAAAAAAGAAACCTTTAGAACAAATGTCAGAGTTGTGGGAGGGAGACGGAGCTCCTCGTGAACGCTAATGATTAAGCTGGTTTGACCTCTCAAGCAGTTAATGTGGAACAGACTGTTCCTGACAAACGGAGTCCAAATGACAGGCCATGACTGCAGAGAACAAAGGAGCAGCTTTCACGAGAGCCCCATTCATGGCTGCATGCCTGCGTTTTATGAAGGCAGGGAATAAAAAAGGAGAACAAGCTCTGACCGCTTGTTTCAAAAGCACAGAAAGAAGTTTGTTTGGTTTAAAATTTTGCATCAAGTTTCCTGAACTCGACACCACAGTGGTTTTGAAGTCAGGTTACATGAGGTACTTGTCATGAGTGAGCGTCAAAGTTGAGAAAGCAGGTGTCCAACTGGAAGCTCGGAAGCTAAACTCTCAACAAATATACTCAAACAAACAAGTGCTGCACATCTTTTGTTTTTAGATTTCGTTATTTCAGCTCATTGTCTCTACATAAGCCTGCACAGTGTGTTCTGACGAAAATAAGATTGTGTGCATTGTATCTTTTTTCAATGAAAGACACCTCTCCTTCCCCATTCCTGTTTTTTTCTATGAGATTTTCACATAATCTACTCAAATCTTTCACTAGATCCAGTAAGTTAGGAGATAATATCTGGAAAATCAAGAGTTGGTCATAAGAAAGTCAATGGTAAGAAAAGAAATAGTCAAGAAATAGTCAAGATAAAGTCAAAAGAAAGTCAAGAGAAAGTCAAGAGAAAGTCAAGGGGAAGTCAGGACATGGTCAAGAGGGAGTCAAGAGAATGACGCCATCACATGAGGATTTTCCAACAGATTCATGACACGTTAGAGTGCAGGCCTCAAACACCAAGGTCTGCATTGTGGATCAAGAAGCCTTAAAGAGACAATGCTTCAGACAGAGGCTGAAAAAAGGGTCTTCTAAAACACCAGTGTGAGAAAAATTAGGATTTTTGAGCTACAAATCATGTAAAACTACTCCAGAGGAACCAGAGGGACAGAATAAAGCTGGAAAAAAGCACAGTACCCCTTCTTTAAAAAGTTTATGCATATGGTGCAAACTTTAGATACGGAGTTTTTTAAAAAACTGCATAAATCAATTTTTCTCTAATGGCTGTAGACTGAAAGTCTTCAAAGTTAATTTGCAGCAAAAGCACAGGACAAAGACTTGATTAATTTTGTTGTTTTTCAGTTTGACAGGAGGGTTGAGGTTAGCAGAAGGGGAGGGATTAGTGCAATGAGAGTGTGATGAAAACAGTAAGCTCAGCACAATAACGCTGCACGTCCCAGCCAAGACATATTAGGTTAATGAAATGTTCACAGGCTGTAACTGTTGTAATGAGTGGACAGATTGTGTAGAAGGACAAGAGAGATTTAAGGGCCCCAGAGACCGGATGAACAGTGCATTGATTGCGATCAGGAGGTAGGAAGGTACGGATCTCACCTTTAATAAAACTGCAGACAGGATGTGTTTCACTTGTTTACCTGTTTTCTATTTATTTCTCATTTCAAAACATTTTCAGGGATTTTGAGTTAAGTAAAAGAAAATCTTTCCTTGAACACAAGCTCTCAATGTTTCGGTTCATAAAACAGAAAAACAGCAGCATTTGGCGAGCAGGAGCTAAAGTTTATTTCCAATAAATAACCTCAATCTGTCCAACGATAAAAGACGCCACCCTCACAGCCTCAGACAATTCCACAGTTCAAGACCGAGCCGAGTTCAAGAACTACACTAACAGATCATAAAACGCAAGGATGCAGCAAAGAACACGAGTGATACAAACCAGGGATGAGTGGGTGGTGAAAGGAAAGAGAGGAAAAGCAAAAAAGAAAGGAGGAAGTGCATCAGAAAATGATGGGATTTGGAGATATTTAAGAGAGTTAAACTCAAATACCAAATGATTACATCACTTAAAGTGTCGAGAACATTTCCATTTAAAGTGCTTGCTTAAACAGCCATGAAGAAGAGCGCTCCGCCACACAACAATGACCGGGGAGTCTCCGAACACCCTCAAGCCGTGCAGTTGTCCCCCCCTTCCTCAATGTAACGCCTCATCTGCCTCGGCTTAGCACAATATTGATGCATCTAACAAACAACCAGGGAACAGATGCCCCACAGATATAATCTCAAAGTTACTACAAGTGCACAGTTTGGAGATTTAACAAGCGCACTTTAGACGACAGCGGTGCGTCCACTGCTTAAGGACAATGAGATGAATGGGCCAAAGCACCTGAGACTGCTGACTCCTGCTGCTAAACCAAAAACTACTGACATCAGAATCATTTGCAAGGTGCAACTATCAGTGGAAAAAGTTTGAAGCAAGTTTTAGACACCACAGCACTCTGAACACCTGGGGTATTGGTACTGTAGAGTTAAAATGGCAAAAATATTGGATAGCATAAACTTGGACACTTTTTGATCTGTTGTAAAGATCACTAACAGAGGTATTATCCCAATTTTTAACACTAAAAATGACACTGGGTTGGACACTTCTGCATTAAAAACCTTGGGCTGTTACCTCACTGAGGGGAGCAACTGCTGAAAAAAGCCTCAGTTTAACATTAACATGAGCATAGGTCAATGAAGAGGAGCAAAATCTGCATCCCTATAAATATGAAGGTCCTCAGGATTACAATGAAACTTTTAGACAACATGAAGAGCAGCATCAGGACAGGATTAGGAGGAATAACGGGTAAAGGAGAGCAGAGAGCTGTGGTGTGAGGAGAACCAGAGGAGAACAGAGCAAGTTCTGAGGTGCTAGCGTATTAAAAGTTTGAACTCAGAAACAATAACTTAAAAACTCCATAGCAAGTGTGAGTGCTGATCACATACCAGTCAGTTGTAAGGGAGTGCCTTGTAAAAATGCCAAATCTGAACTGAGGTTTTCCACAGTCCAGCACCAGCGTCAGTGATATGTGTATTCAACAAACACTTTTCTACCTGTTAAAATTCGTTTATCCACAAATCTAGGGTCAGGGGGGAAAAAAATCAAGACTTACAGCGCTCAGATGACATTTCTGTCAGGATGAATCTCTGAAAAATCCTCGGCTGTGAGTGACTGCTTCTGCAGGTGGACCTGTTGCTGCCTGGGACTTCATCCGCCATCATCACACCTGGTCCTGGCTGATCTGATCCTGAACTCCATCATTTCCCCAGGAAAACAGACTCCCTGCTGCAGTAGACGATTGCTTTTTACTGTGACCGATGTAGAAATAAAGTCCCGTTTCTCCAGCTGCACAAAAAGAACCTTAGCACGAAGGCTAACTCTTTCCTCCTTTTGGGGAAAAGTTCGACCTGATGTCCTGCTAAGTTGCTATTTTTGCATCCAGCGTAAGAATGCAATATTGAATTGTCTTATGAAACGATCAAATTAAATATATATATTAAATTAAAAAAAACTGGTAGAAACACACCGAAATATCCGCTCTCATTCATTTCCTCCTATCATAAACATTGGATCAGAGCCAAGGTTGCGAATGCCCGCCCCCTTGGTGACGTCAAATGACGCAGTGCTGATTAAAAAAAAATTTTAAAAAGTGCTTTTTGAACAGCTACAATATTTTGTAAACTCTTGTTTATTATTTGTCTCCCCTATCTGTTAACTGCGGTTACTTTTGTGATTGTAAATATTTTATTTTCTTATCTTAGTTATCCATCTGCTAACATTGTTCATTTTATTTTTTTTACTTCATATTTTACGGAGCCCCCTCGTAACTACGAGATTAAAGTCGAAATTAATTATTTTACAACGAGATTAAAGTAGAAATTAATTATGTTACCACCAGAATCGAGTCGAAATGGATTATTTTACTCCAAGATTAAAGTCAAAATTAATTATTTTCCTACGAGAATAAAGTCAGTTAATTATTTTTACTAAGAGTTTAAAGTTGAAAATAATTATTTTGCTACAAGATTAAAGTCAAAAATCATGACGTAATTTACTACAAGAATAAAGTCGAAATATAATCGAAGACAGTCTACGAGGAGGAGGAAATGAAGACCATGGAGCATTTTGTCAAATTATACTTTAACAGCGGTTTTACAAACTAGGAGATAATTCAACTTTTAGCACATTAGCATCAGATTATCATAAGTATTCAAACACTGAAAAGATAACTTTAAAAAAGCCCTATGCTCTATGAATAATTAGGACCAAAAATTCACTTGAAATATTTTTGACTCGAATAACGCTATCAAAAATTTCTGCAAGAAAGAAATCTGTGGCTGGAAATTCTCCCACAAATGTGAACAATGTTCTGCTTTGTCAGAGTTTTGTTTTGAAATGTAAACATAATGTGAAACTTGGGACATACTGAGTGATTTTAAGCCTGTTATTTTGGGGGCCTTTTTTGTATCTGCACAAAAACAGCCTAATCTTGCACACAGTTGCTTTGAAGAAGCCTGCTTTGCTTTGAGTGTAAGCTGACTGAGACTAAGCAACATGAAATCAAAGAGAATTTCCGAATCTGAGCCGTGTTCACCCCAGTAGTCCCACTGATTGCATCCAGCATTAATAACGCCGTCACTCCTCGCTGGTCCGCACTCTGAAATGCAGCGTCCATGTTTCCCTTTGTGCGAGGTCTGTATTATTGAAGTGGCCTCACCTGCTGATACACTGCATCCCCGTAAACAACATGAATGATGTGTCGAGCAGTGCAGCCTCACACACATTTATTAAATTACACTTTTCAGCCGCACATCAGCTTTCTCCTTTGATTCATTCCCTTTAATGAGTTTGCTGATGTAGACTGGCATGCTGTAATGAAAAGGTAAAGACAAGCAAGCAGGAGAGTCATAAATAAGTCTCAGCGCATGAGGAATAATGACAGGAGTTTAATGTCCAATTAGATTAAAAGGCTCTCTGACACAAAAGCAGGATGCTGAGTGCACTGCTCAATGAGCCTGTGAACGACATTGATTAACGTTAAACGGATCTATTACTCTCATCCGTGGTACTGATCAACAGCTCTACCTGACACTTCTCCAACACTATGACTGTGAGCATGCTCGCACCCACAGCTGTGCATGCAAAGCAACGCCTGATGAATATCGATGACTCAACCATGCAACCAAAAGTACCCAACAGTGTGTGTCTTTCTCATTTTCTCAAGTAGGATTCGGTTTTTCATTTATTCATTTCACTGCCCAAACAAAGGGATAACATGGCCTTTGCCTGGTGTGTGAATCTCATAAAGCACAGGGGAGTTTCCTCCCTCCTGAAACCTGATATCTCTCCACATTATTAGCTTTTACAGAAAAACACGATAGCGAGACGAGAAGTCTGTCATCATATTTGTTTTCAGTCACTTTTCACACACCTCGACTCGCACCTTCAATTCGATCCGAACATCGGAGACAGGCCGTGGAGGTGTTTAAATCTGCTTCGCTGCAGGGGGAGGAAACTACCTCTCTCCATTATTCTGCTGACAACGCTTTGTGGAGCTTTCGTCGGTTGAGGGGAGATGATGAGAGATGTCCTTCTGCGGAGGAGGATGTCAACACCTTTGACATTTAACTCAGCCTGCATTAACATTCACAGTTCAAGGGTTGGGTGTGCAGGACTTACTTCAAAGAGCCAATATTATGTAGCAGACTGTATTGTGTGTGTGTGCGTAATACACAGCTTCCTTCCTTTGTACCTGGAGGTCTGAGGTCCTTTTTCAGTATTTGTTACAGGCTGCTGTGGGTCTGTGCTCCACATTTCTCTGTCAAACTAAAACTCAAAGGAAAAACAGTTTCAGGTTTGCTCTCCTGTGCATACAATATGTGACAGACATGTCCAAAGTCAGGCCTGGAGGTCAGTTGTGGCCTGAGGTCCATTTTCATTTGACCCTGTGCTTTCATCTCATAATGTATTATTTATGGCGCAGACATTAATCATGCTCTAAATTATGTGTACATTAACATTTTCTGTCTAGCACCAACAAAACCAAAGTGTATCATTTCACGTCTCACTGAACAACATTTGGACTGCATGTGGGAAACTTGTATAAAGCTAAAGCTCTTTACATTCTGCAGAAACCCAACAACTTTTCCAGCTGACATCTTTAAATTAATGAATCCAACATGATTTGAAAATGTGGGAGTTAAAAAATACTTATAAGAGGACACAAGACTAGATTAAAGTTATGAAATGGTGCAGAAAAAATAGATATTTAGAGCCAGGAATGTTGTTTACAGGTCAGAAAGATCTGAGTCAGACCACTACACTAAGTCTTCTCCAGCACATCTCAAAGATTCTCAATGGAGTTAAGGTCTGGACTCTGTGGTGGACAATCCATGTGTGAAAAAGATGTCTCATGCTCCCTGAACCACTCTTTCACAATTTGAGGCCAATGAATCCTGCCATAGTCATCTTGGAATATACCCGAGCCATTAGGGAAGAAAAAATCCATTGATGGAATAACCTGGTCATTCAGTATATTCAGGTAGTCAGCTGACCTCATTCTTTAGGAACATAGTGTTGCTGGACCAAGACCTGAGAAACTGCAGCAACCCAAGATCATAGCACTGCCCCGAACCGGCATGACGGGTGCATCACTTCACCTGCCTCTCTTCTTACCCTGATGCGCTCATCACTCTGGACTGGGTTAATCTGGACTCATCAGACCACATGACCTTCTTACATTGCTCCAGAGTCCAATCTTTATGCTCCCTAGCAAACTGAAGCTTTCTGTTTCCAGTTAGCCTTACTGATCAGTGGTTTTCTTAAGGCTACACAGCTGTTCAATCCCAATCCCTTGAGTTCCCTTCGCATTGTGCGTGTGGAAATGCTCTTACTTTCACTATTAAACACACTCCTGAGTTTCACTATTGTTGATTTGATTAGGCCAAATGTAAAAGCGATTGCTGATCGTGATCATTCAGGATTTTTTTTTTAACACAATTTCCTGGAAGACAATAGTTCCCCACCATCATTCAAGTTTTAAATAATACATTGGACCGTTCTTAACCCAATTTTAGTAGTTCCTGCAATCTCCTTGGATGTAACGGACTAACATCTCTTCCACGACCACAAAATTTGTGTTTTATTTGGTTATTAAAGGAATGAGAAGTCACTCATTGCATCAGCTGAGGTTAAATAACTTGTTGCCTGCTGAGAGATAGTTGCCCATGCAGTAATTATCCATGTACCTACTTGCTTGGTTAAATCCAGGTGTTGATTTCTTTTTTCTTTTTGTGGCCAGGCAGTGTATTTTTTGACAACATGTTTTTCATGTGATGCTCAGATTTAAAACTTTTGGCACATTTTGCAAGTCATCTTTTTCTTAAATCAAGTAAAATAGACAGAGCAGTGACAAATTTTACTTCATTTTTCGTCATCTGCTGCAACACTTACAGAATAAAATTTCATTTTTGTATAATGACCAATAATGAAACCAAATTAGCCCCTTATTATAACACTCAAATTTTGTCATCAGACACATCACCACATTATGATTTGTATGCAACCTACAGAGGTCTAAAACAACCATCTTGTTCTCCTTAAAAAGCTTCTGTCTCCTCATAATTCTCTTCACACGATGAAAAAACGTCAGACATCTGTAGGATCTGTGAGCGCATCAAGTAAACCAGGTCTTGCTGCATGTATCTCACATCCAATTATTCATATTTACGACCGTTAACCATCTTATGAATGCACAGTTTTGGAAAAATAAGCAAGTTTCTCATATCAGGCCAAGTTATTTAATCATGATTCTATTATTTTAATTTGTTCACTCTCACTTTGGCAAGAAAAGTCCTGCTGAGATTCAGTATCCGTTCTTCAGAGAACCCATGTGCAACACAGCATCGCAAACAAATCAAACACCCAGCAATTAAAGAAAATAGTAACAAATGTCATGTCGACATTTGTTTTGGAGATTTAAATTGGGCCCACTTGCGAAGAATATTCAAAGCAGCAACAATCAGCATTTAGATTCCGAGCATGCACGCTCATTTACATGGTCTCGTGTGTCGACGCTTAATTACAGCATGCCAGTCACATTATGTTTTGATTACACTCTTACATCTGAAACTGCTGCTGCCACACTTTTACTCTCCGAGAGCCCGCAGCCACATCCACATTAAAACACTCCTGAAGAAGTGATTGGTGTAAAATGCATCGTGGTTTGTGGTTTTGAGCAAAAATGAAGCTGATTTAGAAAGATCTCTCAAGAAGGGGAGGAAGTTTTGTTTTGATAAAAAGTGAATTCTTATATTGGATAATTGGATTCATGTAGCTTTTAAAAGAAGCATCTGGTGTGTTTGTTTTTAATCGCTTTGTAACAGTTACAGTGTGCTTAAAATACTGCAACATTGACACTGCTACAGAAAAAAATCATTCAGCTTCATTTACAATTTTCTTTTCTACTTTCCATGCATGTCTCACCATGGCATCTTCATAGGTTTCTTTTTTATTTTTTTACATCTGATAAAGTCACAGACACACACCCACATGTTTCTATAAGTAGACCTTCTTTCCACCTCTTCATCACCAAGACAACTACACGACTCAGTAAAGTTTAACTTTCACTTCCTTCAGAGACTTTTTCCTCGCTGTTATAACTAAGTTTTTGAAACAGTCTTACTTTTATTTGTTTGACACCTGTTCATAAGCCATTTTAGAATGAGATTATCAGCTGGAATTTGTCACTTCTAAATGCTGTTTTTCTACAGAACATGTATCATGGACACTAGAGCTGCTCAAAAAGAAAAGGGAGGAGGAGAAAACTGAACAGGAGAGTGATCGAGCACAGGCCAAAACGTGAATCTATTTGTGATAATGGTCATGCCAACTGCAGCGGTCTGTTCAAACTGAATAAAATTAAGAGCCAGGTTATGTTTGCTCTGCTTGGTGGGGCTGGAGTTGGTAGATGAGCACTGGTAGGATATAACCAGGATTCACACATTACAGACATTTCTCAGAGCACCAGGCCGCAAGAAACACTGAACAGTCTGCTCATTTACTGGACAAACAGAGTTAAAAAGTTTGTTTGTTGACAACTTTCAAACTTAAGATAAATACCTTACAAAAATGTTGCTTCCTATCCTGGGAAAAGTTGTCTTGAACAAAGAAAAGTGGTGTCAAAAAGAAGATTGTGAGTGATGAGCTCTTTGGGCTCATGGGAATTGAGTCTGTATCTGGGTAGTGCTCACAGCGCCTCTAAACAGCGCCACATAATGACAACAACAACAGAGAACATGGGAATGGAAAAAAAAAAATTATCAGCCAGAAACCTTGAACAGAATAGTGACCTCTTTGGACACAAAATGTGCTAAAGTGCCTTCTTTGGGAGCAAAAACACACCCTAAAGTAGCCCTGCTGGTTGGCAAATTTCACTTATTTGCCCCTTTGGCTGGTTGTAACATGGTAAACTGCCCTTCTGGGGGCCAAAACATGTCCTAAAGTGCTCTCCAGGGAGCCAAAATACACTAAGGTGCCCTTTTCAGGAGCCATATACCTATTTCCAAACTTGGACTTAATTTTCTTCTTGAGAGCAAAACATGCTAAAATTCCTGACTGGTTGGTCAACGACACCAGACTGCCCCTGTGGCTGGTTTGAACATGACAAACTGCCTTCCTAGGAGCCAACACACTTTTAAGCCCCCTCCTCTTGGGAGCCAAAAACGTTTGTTGAATATGTCCTTTTTTTCATTTGCCTATGCCCTTCAAAATGTCTGTCCATGCCACCATAACAGAACTAAAATCTTTGGTTGGGCCAAGAAAGATGGATTGATGAGGATGCAAAGTAATAGTGACTACAGAACCAAAACCAACAGACCTGTTAAAGCTAATAGCAAACCTCTAAAAAAGTTTAAGTCACATGGTCGATGTATCAAGTCAGAAAATACTTCTTTTGAAAAGAGGCATCATGCAGAGGAGGGGTAAAAAAAAAAAGTGTCTATCACACCCTGGGTGGAAGTGGAGAATTAGCTTTGTGGAGCACAGTTACAGCGTTTTAATGGCAGAAAAACTTAATTAACTAGGTGAGCCTCGGGGGCTCTCACAAAATGCCTCCCCAAGCAACAGCAGAGCGCAAGAATGACCCCCAGCTACCACAGACCTGCTTACTGATACAGAAAATATGATTGCTTTTCATATTCCAGTGAATTTTCAACATTTCCCATTTTACCCCAGGACACAGCAGCTCAGATCGCTTAAGAAAAGGTGCATTGTGGGAAAGAAAAAGATGAAGGGGGGCAGTGCAAGTGGGCGTTATTAGCTAAATGAATTTTAATAAATAACACTGAAACATAATGAAACATAAGACAATATGAACGCTCAAATTAAATGCTTGTTGGAGTATGTGAGACAGATAATGGGATACAGTGGTGAAACAGATGAGTTTAAGGAGGTGCGTGTTCAATTTATATGTAAATCAATCTACCTAATGGAATGACCTCGACCAGGTGCCAGAGGATAGGAAAACGATCCCACCCAAAAACGCTTTTTTAGTTTTGAAATCTCATGAGCTTTAACGTCAGTCTGGTGCAACAATAACACGCTCAGGATTGGGCTAATGGGCTGATTTATTTAAAAAGGTACCTCAATGTATCCTTTAAATCGAAACACAATGCACATTTTCCTTCATGAGGAGGCGATAAACAGGGTGCAGAATGCCCTTTTCACCCAAGTCTGTGTCAGTATGAAGCGGATTGATGAGTGACAAGCAAACTGCCACCATCTGACACTCCTCCACATCACCTTTTTGTCCCCTTAAACCCTGAAACAGAACATACGTCCATCATTCTGACCTGCCTTGTTAGAGCGACAGCAGAGGATAATCAGGAGAGAACAAATGTGGTACTGCAACATAACCTTCGACCTCCCTCACTGTAGCCTTGCCTCATGCTGTCTCCGACAATCACTGTATGGATTAAATATATTTTAAGTACAATCAGGAAACCCTCAGCTGTTTTCAACGACTTCTTTAAATTCAGAGTTTTTTATTAAAAAATAAATAAAAACTGGTATGTGGGCGTGTGCCGTGGAGGAGAGACACTTCAGTCCCACTGTCGATCAGTCGCTAATGGTGCAGAGCAGTGGGAGGCCGGGACACCTGCGTCTGCTGCCTGATAATGAATATGATGAAGATGGATAACACTTTGCACTGTCTGTAACTGTGCGCTCAGCTAGGGAGTGATTACTGCAGTAATTGGGATCCGTGGTGGCTGCTGCTGGAGGTCTGATGATGAGCCGTCTCGGGTAAATGCAGATAACATTTACATCACTCATGCTGGACCCCAGAGTTAGACTTCGCTAATCACGACTGATAACCTGTGACCCAGAGGGTACCAGAGTGCATTTTCATTTGTGTAAGAGTTTAGCCACGCGAGAATGCATTTGAGGTGGTATGTTTTGAGACACAAGCAGGGGCTTGTACAGGGGTGGCCTTTGTAAACTGTGAGAGGATTCCCATTAAGATGTGGGACTTTGCTTATACCTTCCGAGGTAGCATGTTAATGTTACCTTCTAATGTACCATTCCACAGAACCGAATTTTGGCAATATTTGTCATCATGCTGAAATGCTGATGCTCAGCATACTCATCTAGTTTTTTCCTGCTTTTAGTGGCGTGTTTCTGAAAGGACAGGACAGTAATATACAGGAAATATGCAAACACTTTCCTACACTCTGTACAAGCTCGAGCGCTGGGTTAAGACATGCTGGAGTCAAATTCTTCAAACATCTTTTTTCAAAGGCTCTCCACTCATAAAATCTTGTACTTAAAAAAAGGTTGACCACAACAAAGCAACAGGACCAAAGTGACTTTGACATCCTGAATTCATCAAAACCATCTGTCCCCAAGACTCTGACCATGTCCTCGTGTGTCCCTTAGACACAAACAGCATTGTTATGCCAGTCACAGAAAACACACAGCGACAAAAACACCGATCTGAGCAAGGAATCACGGAGGAGATTACTCACTTTTGAGGGCCATTTGTATCAGCTTTGACACTCTGACCACCTCTACCTTGTGCCACAGGCTTTGACATATTGATCACAACAGCCATCTCCATACTTCACGCTGTTATTTTGAAAGATTTCAGGAAGAGATTTATGAAGACCCCAGAGTGATCATTACCGGGTGGCCTTGTCAGTGCAACACTTCTTCTTCCTCTTCTGCGGTGAGGTTATTTTTTGGGATTCCTGAGGGACGAAGCTTGTCCTCTAGGTAGTGTCCTGGTGTAGAGAAGGTGCTAAAGAGGGAGGGTGCTCTTAATGACCATCTGCTCAGAAAGCAACTGTTTTAATGAAGACGGATGTTGAGAGGATCTGACCAGGGGGGCTGAAGGCAGGGGTCTAATGACACAGCCCACTCTGTCTAGACCATCTTGGTTGCCTGTCCTGCCCTCTCAGTCCTCACTAACACACTGGCACCAAGAAAATCCAACAGGCCTCCTGGAGCTGTACCCTTGCTAACAAAGTGCTCACACAGTCCAAAAATGTGTGCTCCACTTTGATTTTGTGGCTGCAGGTATTGACAGCATTCACTCCTTGGAGTGTCCTTTGTGAGACTTATATACCAGAGGTCGTGCCAAAAATGTTTTAAACAGCACCTGAAATGTCCAAGGATGAGTCTATTGCCTGGTGCTAAAAGTTAAATTTGAATACATGAATTTCTGATAATAGATACAAACGAGGTCACCACACTTAAGCTTTGATTGTGTATTCAAGACATTAAAAACTCCTTTTTACCTATCATTTTCATGGTATAAACTCCAGTAAATAAACCCCTCGCTCTAACTTTATGCAGCTCATAGTACAACATACCTTGGCTTGCAGCGAAAAGCACAATGCTAGCAAGATTTAATTTCAATAAAATGATGCTACATGAAGCTAAAAACAAGTAAGCATGAGGGGATGGCATGCTAAACAGCTGGACTAACATGCTAGCCAGCAATGTAGCTGTTTCATTGGGTGGATTCAATAGTCAGAAGAGATTCTGTCCTGCAATCCAGGCAAAGACACTTGAGCTAGTGCACATTTGGCACGTTTCACCTTAAACCATAATATGGCTTCCAGAAAAGGCACTAAAGCACATATTTTGGCTCCCATGAGGGCGGTCTATCATGTTTTAACCAGCCAAAGGGGCAGATTAGTGTGGTTTGCCAATCAGCATTTTTTTTGGCTCCCAGGAGTGCGTTTTCCAACAGTTTAGCCCACCTGTGCACACCACTGCAACACCTCTACTGAAAGCATATTGTGTTTTCTGTCATTAAAGTGTTGTGATCACAAGTCGGGTCGGGTATTACGAGGTCATGTGAAAGTGTGACAATCTCAAAAGCTAAATTTAAGTCTGCTTATTATTACTACCATGAAGCCACGTTGTGTAAGGGCTGACTAGTCTTTTAATCATCCTTAATTCAGAGCTACGGTTTTACTACGATTAAAAAAAGGAAGGAGAAGCTAACAGCACCCACAACCCAAGGCTTTACCCTGAACGTGCGCTCCAAATTGAAAACAAGCCCTTGGCCTCATGGGCTGTTTTGTCAGCAATCTTTTATTAGAGTGTTTGAAAAAAAAAAAAAAAAAGACCCTGCAAGAGAAAGTACTGATATTCCCCACTGCCCTTTCTTTTTTACCTCAGACATCACTTCTCTGTAAAGGTTATTAGAAAAGTCAACCTGGATTGACGGATGGAGATGGAGGACGCTCAGAAGCCCATCTCTCTCACACTCATCTTCATCTGAGCACAGCTACTGACAGCAGAGGAGCAGAGGAGGAGACGGATGGATGGGTCTTTTCTCCCTACTGTACTTCATGTTGTGCCAAATCTGTAAGAGCACACTATTTATAGTTGTTTTTTAGTTTTGCTGTCTTACAAAACATTAATTCAAAAGTAGAGGTTTGAAAAACAACATGAACTTGAAATGCAGTCCTGTCTGTAACTCTGTATTTGTCTGTGAGTGAGAGTGTGAGGAGCCATGGGCTAATAGAAACCATATAATGAGGGATGATACCAATAAATTGATACCTCCAACACTCTCCCCAAGTCTGCTCTTTAGCAGCAGTTAAAAGGATTGACTCAGCCTTCACTAACCTTGTATTTGACTCCGGCTGTCATTAGCAAATCAAAAGCAGATTAATTAATCACAGGTCCATGGGGGCGTGCATTACCTTAAGTGACTATTGTAATATAACTTGAAGAGAAATCACCCACGGCTTTCTCCTTGTGACACCAGAATGAATGTTTTGCTACTTCCGAGAGTGCCAACGCTGTCATCAAGATGGTTGGAATGGATTCTGTAAGTGGCTGGGAGTCTATTAGAGCATTAATTCTGCTTCAAATGGAGCTCTTCACAAGTGGTCAACACTTACGCTGTCTGCTGGATCTTTTACTGTTCAGGGGTGTGATGACAGGTGCTGGCTCGGGAAGTCCAAATGAGGCACTGACTTTGGAGAAACCTGGACGTAACATTAGACGTGGAATAAATGGACAAAGATTATGATGTCACTCAATCCTTTCTGAAACAAAGTTTTGAAGCCCGTTGTTGTCAGACGCCGCATTAGAAATGCTGAACTCAACCTAGCTTCTTTTGAGTTAGGATAAAGCAAAGGGGAAGGTCTTTTGCTCCTTTACAGATTGCTACATGGTGTCTCCCTGCCTGTCAAGTCAGCCATGCCCATAGATGGGAAAAACAAGCAAGTTTAATGACTTAAAAAATAATGAGTTGCAAAAAAATGTCCTCAGTTCAAAAATGAGAAATTCAGACTCGAGCTGTATTGGACCCAGGCTGTAAAGATGTTTGTAAGGTTTTCGCTGTGAAAATTTGCTTTTCTGGTTTGATGTGTATGTAGATTTTGGTGTTTCTACAGCCAGCCTCTAGTGGGCGTTTGATGAACTGCAGTTTCTAGCACTTCTGCACAAGGTTCATGTTAAAAACTGGACAGAAACCCCAACCCACCTACACCCAAAACAGCCAGCTAAACAGGTTAACCCCAGCGTTGTACTTATACTAGAATCTGGGGAACTACACTTTCATATTGCCTTTTCATAATTTCCCATAGTGCTGTTTTCTTTCACTAATATGTTTGCAGAAATCAAGAGTAAGCATGAAAATCATTTCCACTTAGACTGCAGTTGTTAACATCATTTCCTACATTCAATACATGCCATTAAATGCTTTTTTGTACTTCTTTGCAATTTATTTATTAAGTCTGGATAAAAGTCTATATTTTTCTTTACAGTTGGGATATAAGGTTGTTAATTTGTGCAAAAAAAAAAAGCGTTTAATGTTAAAGATAACAGTATAGCACGTAAAAATGTAAATATGCTCTTGCAGGCCTTAAAGGGTTCAATGGAATAAAACAGCAGATTCATAAGCTCCAAATATGATCAAAATATTAAGCATTGAACAAAAATGTGTTGAAATGAACACTCATCCTGAAAAACTTTACAGTCTCTACTCCTCGCCAAATTCTCTGAGGTTGGAAGCACGTTGGGGTCATTATTTCTAAAAAGGTGATGGCCAATATGAGCATAAAAGAGCAGAGCTTTTCATGGTGATTCTGAACTTGATGTTACTTTTTCTTGTTGTTTTCATTTATTTTATTATGCTATTGCATTGATTGTGTTTTAATCACTCTGTAAAGTGTCCTTGAGTGTTGAGAAAAGTGCTTTTAAATAAAATGTATTATGACTTGCAGCTCAGAAAATATTTTCCCCAGTTTTTATTTATTCATATATTTACTCATTCAGAAAACCTTATACCAGGCTCTTTCTTTTGTTGCATTATTGAATTATTGCCTGTGTGGCATCTTTTCATGCTCCAAATGCATAGTTTCTTTTCAAAGTCAATGCACTGCACTATCTTCAGCACCTGGTGGCTTTCACTCTCTGCATCAAGTGTATTTTACTGCAATACTCACTGGGCTATAAGCTGAAATGAGTATAAAGAGGGGGTATGTCACTTCTTTCTTTCCTTTTTGTCATTATCCTGTCCCTCTGGTATCCCTGTAGAAGCTTCTCATAAGCTCAAAACCCCGTGTTTTTTCTCACAATGGTGTTTTGGAAATCCCTTAATTCAGCCTCTGTCTCAAATCCTGTCTCTTTAAGGCTCCCTGCTCTGCAAACCCCTTCTTTCTGATTGGTCAGTCCTCTGGAGGCCTATCAGAGCTATGAGTAGACTTAAGTGTTTGAGTCCCAACTTTCCAATGTGTCATGAGCCAGTAAAGAGATCCTTATGTGATGACATCAAATCAGCAAGCATGACGATTTTCTGAAGAGCTGAGTCTATTCAAATAAAGAACTATATCTATGTTTACAGTGTAGAAAAGCAGAATACTCCCCTCGAAGGGTTAATCCACCTCAGGCCACCTCATGGACACACCCCTGCTCTTCTCTTCTCAAGTTATTCTCTTTGAACATACTTTATTTGGCAGCTTCAAGGGAAGCCTTGGACTGCAAAATAAAAGTCACGTTGTTTCACTTTGACTGAGGGGCCTGTAGACTGTAAATGTTAACCAGTGTGAGCACAAACATGAAAGCAGTGCTCCAAGTGTCAGTGTTTGTGGCAGAGAAGAAGAGCAAGTGGCTACATCTGCGCTGCGCCTCCAGCTCAGACGCTTTACTACCCCGTAACACTCTGACATTTGGAAACCTGCCGTGACTCACTCAGTCGAGGGAAGAAGAGGCCAAATCACAGCGGGACTGGTAGATCAGTGCTTCAAGCGAGAGAGATCCCTGAAAGATGGGAGAGTATTTTATATAATCATGTAAACAAGAAGCAGACTTATCTTTCTGACCTTCACAGACATTCAAATTGGCCTTTCGTGCATCTTCACATCTTCTTTCTTTTGCTTTTTTGCTGTATCTGAAAATTTGTGGTGTTATCTTCCAGATGGCAACCACCCCACTGATGTGCCAATAGTATCCCCTGCTGGCAAAAGAGGGAACACTTCACACAATACCAGATGGAGATAAGACTCTCTCCTGTGCCACACATCACTGTTTTAAAAGTTTAAATATTTTAAAGACTTCAGATGAGGATAATGGGGTTTAAAAGACTTAAGATGATTCAATCAAGATGAAATATGAATGAAATTAAACCACAAACCTGCCATCAGAGATTGTTAGTGTAGTGATTTAATGTTACCCCACCAGAGGTCACCACTACTTTATATTCAAGAGCATCATCTCTTCTCAAGTGATTTTAAAGTCATACAGAGAAAAACCAACTATGAATGAATGAAAACAAGAAATACATCAGCCTAATATTTCTGAAATCTAATGCAAATGCTCACAGCGTCTTTCAAATTGACTGCAGACCTGAAGTACCATCCATAATCCAAGCTCAATGCAGTTATTTCAGTAATATAGAAGCTGTCAGTCAAACTTCACATTGCTTATATAGATGAGCAGACCCAGTGTCTCCCCTGTACGATCCTCAAGAACAGCCTCCATCCCTTCCCTCACAGTAAACATAATGGTTTCCATGGAGACCTGCAGCAGAGACCTACAGAACAAACACTGCAGCAGGAAGGTGTTGAACAACGAGGTGTAAGATGAGGGGAATGGAGAAGGGAGCATGTAGTAGACAGAGTTCAGAAAACTGTATAACAGCTTTTTCTTTGACCACAAGGTAGTTAATTATGTTTAGTTGGAGTGCAGTTATTTTATAATGCACTGTTAGTCGTTGTGATGTTGTCATGGCTTGAGGAACAGGTGAAGAGGGGGAAACTGGGTCCAGACCAAATGATTTATTTAACACAAGGCAGGGAATACAGTTAATAAGACAAAGCAAAACTTTTAACACGAAGATAAAGCCACAAAAGATGGACAGGGAAGACAATAATATGGCAACATATTGGTAATATCCTCTTTATAAGTTTTGTTATTATTATTCAAACATATTCTTTTGTTTGTTTGATTGATTTTTGTCTTATCTTTTCATTTTGTTCTAATATAATGACTGCTGTCATAATTTTTTTTTCTTTGATAGGCTTGATGAATATTATATTCTCCAAATATGACAAAGACTCCAAACTTTCTACTCCGGCCCTGGATGCCCAAAAAGCCTTAAACATTACAGCTACTAAGGAATACTGCCCATGTCATCTTTTAGTGATTTTACAACATTACACTCATTTCAGTGAAAAAAAACAAAAACAAAACAATAATACCTTTAGCTCAAAACGTATAGCTTAAAACTAATAGCTAAATAAAGACACTGAAAAAATAAACTACACATGAAGATAAAGTTATTATACTTATATGGTCTAACTGATCCCAAATGACCAGAAGCAATCAAAATAGACACCAGAAAAAAGCTCAGGTCTCAAGAGGTTAATAAATGTGTTTGGAAAAAAATGTAATGTTGAGAAAGATACACCATTCTCAGTTTATTTACCACTTTCAGATCAAGAAAAATGTTTGAAATTGGTTATTTTGCACCTTCTTTTCATTTTACACCCAAATACAATTTATTATACATGAAAAAAAAGCTTTGATGCCACAGATGGAGAAGTTAACATAAATTAATTGATTAATTAATTGAAATGACAAGATAAAGGGGATAAAAATGCAAAATATTCAGTTTATCGTTGTTTTAGAGTCGAATGGATTGTGTTTTAAAGTTTCCATTTCTTAAAAACGAAGAACTCTTGTTGAAGAAAATCTTAACATAAAAGTGTCATCACTACGTGTATTTCTAAAAGTGACGTTCTCACCTTTAGCTGCAGCGCGCGCGCAACAATGTCGGCTTTTACGAAGAGTGAGAGCTTCCTAAATAAAACATGTAATTATTCACAGGCTCAGTTTGAAGTGACGTTATTCTCTTCACGCCGTCTAAAGGGCAGGAGGGGAAGTGTAATGGGTGAGAGAAAAGAAGTTCCTGGAAACAGGAGTGAGGCGGGACGCTGTGGTTCAAACTCAGAGGTTCATGCAGACTTTTGAGCTCAGCTCCATCACAAACAGGAGCAGAGACACAGGGAAGTTCATCTCTCGGTTCATCCAGGTTCTGTGAACAGCTCGGTGGATTCAGTGAAACTGTTTGGGAAAAGTGTTGACGACCAGAAGAGTAGGTGAGTGGACTTTTACTACGAGTGGACCCTTATAGACTGGACATTCAGATGGTTTAAAGAGAGAATATTGATGTCTAATTTAATACAATAGCAGTAAAGTAGTATATATTGTAGTTTAACACATGTTTTTAATCCTCAAAGTAAAAACTTTAACACAAACTAAGCCTAAAATATCCTCAAAAAAGATGGTTATGAGGGTTTCAACAAGTTAAATGTTCACAGTAGGAACTGTTTGTTGTTGGTTTAATACTAAATTTGGTAACTCTGTGATACCTGCTTGTCAATTCATAATGACTTTTTACTTAATGTTTAATGTACACAAACAGATTTAAAACAGTAAAGATGTGAGTGTGAAGTTGAAATCTCACTAATACTACTTAACTTTATGTATTTTGTTCCTTTAATTTACTGGTACAATCAAATAACATTTCTGTGAATATACAAGAGTTAGCCAAAAGACTAGTTTCTGTCTGTAATCCCTCAACAGATGATTTTTTTATTTCACATATGGAAAATGAAACAGAAAAGGAACAATGCAAGGTAATTGGGTGTAAAAAGAAACGAGAAAACTAAGCAAAACAACAATTACTTCAGGAGATGTACAGGAGGGGCCAAAGAAACCCATAAAGGTGGCCCTCCTGAAGCCAAAAGCAAAATGTAATGATGAAATATACATATACATACTCATACATTCATATACATATATACAAAAATATTTATAAACAAATATGCGTTTAAAGTAGGTGACTTAATGAGCACCAAATGTGAAAAATAAAAACACTGGGGGAAGAACTTGATAGTTTTGATACATTATTACCACCTCTATATATGTATATGATATCAGCATAAGGACTCCTATTTTATTAATCAAAGTAACCTATGTGTTATTAAGATATAACTGAACATTTCAGTGTTTTGTTAAGTTACATGCAATTTGATGCATTCCATTACATCAAATTACAAGTTATCCCTTGTTCAATCTCTATTGGTATCATTTTTTAGGTATGAAAAGTGAACCACCGTTCTCCTGTGCAAAGCTCGCCTGACTCAGATCCACTTCCCCATGAGCTCAGAGCCTCATATCAATCCCTTCAACCTGCTTTCAACATGAGCGGGCAGGGCTGTCAGCTCCTGGTGTCCCCATCACTGAACATGATCCGAGGACACCAGCCCCAGTCCATTCGGATGCCCATGACTTCACCGCAGCAGGCCAGTCTCAGTCCCTCCACCTCGGGCGTGGAGAAGGCGAAAAAAGGGGACCCCTATAGTTCTGGGAAACAAGGTGTTGTCCTGCCTGCTTTGAGCCTGCGCAGACAGGTGTTGACCAATGGGAAGCATCCAAATGTGCAGACTGCATCTCCATCTCCACGCCATCAAGTCCCTGTTGTCCATCCTCTAACCACAGCAGTGAGCACTAACATACAGGCTGGACTCTGCTCCTCCAGAAACAGCTTCAAAGGTAAATAAAACAAGGAAGATAATGATGAATCAATCCTTTGTTGGGGGGTAAAAATACTAATAACATACAATGTTGAAAGGTAAACTCTAGCAACCCCACACAGAAGAATGTAGACGTTACAGCAGTGTTAAAAGACAGAGTTAAGTAAGGAGTTGTCAAGTTTGGTTTGATCAGATTACTCACATGCATATCCCATAAAAGTCTATAAGAGTGATGTGTACTGATTCACTTAACAAGTATCTAATAACCTTCATAATTTACTCTTCATAACCTTGCTGTCGTATGCCACACGTCCCATCCTATTTATTGAGAATTAACCGAGCATAAAACTTTTCTCCTGAGGAGAAGTGGGAGGAGGTGAAAGGCTCATTAGTGATTAACAGAGCAGAAAGTGAGTCTGGCCTGCTCAGGTTAGACAGTGAAAGTCCACAATGAACTGTGTACACAGGACTCCAAGTGGACTAAACTGGGTGAATTTGAGTTTGATTAGGGTAGATGAAAATCTGGTGTGTTGTATAAAGATGATGGGAGATTATTCTTCAATGTGTTAGGCAACTTATAAAAAGCTAAACTTCTGTATATGTTCTGCAGAAACTCAGAAACTCTCACGGCTGACTTGTTTTGATCAATATCTTTATCATGGATTAAACTTATGAAATGGTGCACAAAATGAATATTTGTGCTCAGGTGCCTTCTTGGGAGCCAAAACACATGCCAAAGAGTCTTCCTCATCAAATACTGTTGTTCTGATATCTGATTCTCTGGGCTTGTTTCCAGCAGGTCTCTCTGTGTCTCACCCTTCAATGGAGATATTTGGTCAGCCAGCTGCTCCCAACCTGACAGTGACCAGCAGCCCCATGACTGTTGCTCCTGTGCAGCGGTTTACTTCTGGGCCTGCAGTCCCACATCCTCCATCACATCCACACGGTGCACAGATCCCCCACACTGAGGCCAGGTTTGTGCATAAAATGTGATGATTCGTATTAAACCTAAGAGGTGACGCTAAAGTGGATAACAATGTGTTCCAGGTCGCTGCTGTCCAGAGAGTCTCTGGCATCCACCACCCTCAGTCTGTTTGAAACACAGTCAGTGTTTAGTGGCAGACATGACTGGCCGTATGGCTACCGTGCCCTCCCTCCAGTGAGTCTAGCGCCTGCCAGCGAGGGAGGAGAGCTCAGCCTCTCTCCTGGTACGGCCATGTCAGGCACCACCGCCTCAGGAGGCACCAGCACCTCTGCCTCACTGCCCTCGTATCTCTTTGCATGTGACGCAGGGAGCCCCAGACAGTCCCGTGCAAAGAAGAGAGCTCTCTCCATGTCCCCGTTGTCAGATGTCATGGGTATTGATTTCAACTCCATCATACGCACTTCACCAACCTCCCTTGTGGCGTACATCAACGGTTCCCGCAGCTCTCCAGCTTCCCACCCCACTCTCTCACCTGTCCAGTCTGAAGGTTACGGTCACTTCCTTGGCGTGAGAGGCAGCTGCATTCCCCAGACTCATCCTTACAGCGTGCCAGGCTCGTTGCAGGCTCTGGCCCCACATGGGGAAGGTGGTCGCGTGCAGTTGCTTGAAGAAGGAGGGGGTCTGGAGAGCCAGATGGCTAACATGGTGGTGGAGCAGCAGTGCCTCCCCGAGGAAGGAGGGGCGCTGGAGAACACATTACAAAGCTGCAGCCAAACCAGCAACAATCTGCTGCTATCTCTGGAGTTACAGCCAACCATGCTGACGACTATCCAAGAAGCTGCGACTCCTCAGGGGCCTCCGCCGCCCTACCACTCGCACCAGCACATTCACCTCACGAGACGTCACTTCAAATTAAAGCCGCCTCCTCAGGATCCTCTCATGGTTCCTCCGAGGCACGGTCTAAGCTTTTTACCACAGGTCCCGATGCTGGAGGAGGAAGAAGGAGAGCTGGAGGACTATGGAGCACTCTGCTGCAGGTGGTTGAACTGTAGTGCAGTGTTTGAGCAAAAGGAGGAGCTGGTAAGGCACATAGAGAAACTCCATGTGGATCAGAGGAAGGCAGAGGACTTCACGTGCTACTGGATGGGCTGCCCGCGCAACTTCAAGCCATTTAATGCCCGATACAAGCTTCTCATCCACATGAGGGTCCATTCAGGAGAGAAACCCAACAAATGCACGGTACACCTGACACTACACAGCCTACAGAGCTTTATCTTGTATTCATACTTAAGTATGGGTATCAGGAACCAGTTCTTGGTAAAAAATTAAAATGAAATACAAGTTTCTATCATCAAAACGTTTATACTGGAACCATCACAGACTGTAAGGTATGGCACACCCCTAATTCACACTGTAAATTCTTCTTACTCATCCTCATCTAACAAAACACTTTTACCCATTTATGAATCTGCTGAATCCATGCAGGCAAAGCAAGAAAATGATGAATGTCAGGGTGCAAATAAGTTCAATTCTCAGTGTTGCATTCAAAGCCTCAGTATCTATTTGAAAGCTTGAAGCCTCAGGCTGCAGGGAAAAAAATCCTTTTCAGGACAAATACCTTCATGTGCTCTGTGTTTACTGCCGCTTTGGATCAAAAATACAGCCGCTCTCTCCTCTTACCGATTGCCGTGGGGTAATTAGCAAAGCTCTTTGATAATTAACATGGGAGTTAACTCAATTATGTAGTTATTAAATCAGCACAAAGGAGGCCTAGCACTTCAGATCTGGCCGGGCACCACGGCTCTCCAGTAGCTACTGAGACTGTCAGCAGGAGTGGGTTTTGCCAGGCCAGTGTCTGACAAACTTGGCTTTGGTTCTGGGAAGGTGATGCCCCATAGTCTGGCTCCCTGCAGGTCTGCATCTGTAGCCAGGGAGATGGCGTTTGAACACGAGCCTGATTATTGGTGAACTAATAGTTTTTCTCAAGATCGTGCAGATGTTTTGCTTTCAGTAACGCTTCTTAAGGAGATTCTTAAATTTAGTGTAACGTGGTTCTGAAGTGAGGAAAAGTGCTCAAGCTGTATTTCGTATGGGCTTGTGTCCTTCCATGCAGATTTTTTTGACTGGCACCCACCAGAGGACTTCTCACCTGTAACTAGTGTAAGAAAGTTGTCCTACTGCAATTATTCTTCCCTTGGATGTGATTGGTCTGTTTCATATTCCTGCATACTTTTTATCAAATTGATTTGATGGCATCTGCAAAGAAAGTGTGAAAACAAGTGATTGAATTGGTTGCATAACATCTGCTGAAGCACTAAACCTAGAAAATTTACAAACCTAACATCAATGCCCTATGATGAGAAGTGACATTGATGAGCTTGGCGGTGTTCACAAAGTTAGAGAGGGGATATTCCACTGTTCTACTACATGAAACTAAATATAATGATGAGGTCATAATATGTTGGAATAGCAGGCCTCAAACACCAAGGTCTGCCTATTGCAGTCTATTGCAGATCCCTTGCCTTTAGAGGGGCGGCCAATCAGAGTGGAGGTGCGTTCTGGAGTGAGGAGGCTGAAATATCCTTTTTCCCCCAGTTCTTGTGTGGTGCTAGTGCCAGTGCTTGGTTGGTTCTAATCCTGCTCTGTGTGCGTGTGTGTTTAGGTGTGTGTGTTCACATGTACATTTTTGAGTCTGCGTGCATCGGGGCGCAACTCTGCCGTGTGCATATAGGGAGTAGAGGAGAGTTGTGAACACGAGGCAGAAATGATCCCATCATATAAATAAGACATATAGCACAAAGCACAATACCCCCCTTTAAACAATTTCATCTCAGAGTCCTGTTAGCATCACGGCAAAAAATATTTGTCGTAAAGGGCGTTTCACTTGTAGAAAAAAAACGGCACATAATAAGCATAATTCTTTTAGCTCAAGTTTAGCATACTACTGCTGGCATAATGACTGTGACTTATTCAAAGTGGCCAAACAAGACCAGATGACCTGTTTTATGATAATTAAAAAATTTAGCATGCAAAAACTGGCAATACCCAAGCATACAAGCTAACATTGCGAAGTCACCTGCTTCACTAAATGTCAAGATGTTGTAAGAGTAGTTGTGCTTATCATCTTATTTTTGTTTGTTAGCATAGTCAAAACATTCAAAAAGAAATATTTTCATTACAAATTAAATGGCTGTCATCCATTTTTTGTCACAAGACATCACAAATGTCAGCCTGGTGCTGGTGTAAGACAAAATAAAACAGCTTACTAACAAATTTAACACCAACTCAGCCAAATATTGGTATCAAATGTAGTGTAGACATTACAGCAGTAATTTCTAAGAGTAAAAACACTCATCCTGCTGATGGCAGTATTGGAAAAGTGAGGGGGAGGGTCACAGTAATGAAAAGAATCCACCCTGTGTGGAAAATTTTCCAGCATATGAGTTGTAGAGACAATCAGTCATACACATTGAGTGAAGACCAGTGATCGACCAAACAACTATCAGTGACGTTTCATTCCATCAGTTCCACCCTCAACTCCCCACCACGTCTCTCCCATGGTGAAAAACATGAGACTAAGATGAGAAATCGACAAACCACAGGCCAACACTTGCTTCATGTTGCTGCTTTAACAAGTCAATTATTAACTGCATGCATAACTGCTGTCGACCTTTTGTACTAAAATGCTCACTTATTAGCTGAAGCCTGATCTGTTGCCATGGGGCTGCAAACGCTGGATGGTGGAGTCGACGTTCCTTGTAATTTTTATAATAAAATAAAAAAATAATGAAGAAAATGTTCAAAGAGCAGTGCTAAAAACCAAAAAGGAGCTCAGAGTGTCACTTGTGATTCGTTTTAAATCAAAGATAGGAATCCTTTTCTTGGATTTTGAACATGGACTTTGAAATTTTCCTGTCTCAGCATGAGTGTGTGAAATTACTCATATTGCCTTTGAACGTAAGCCCGGTGCAAATTTAATGCCAGGTATGAAATGTGTGAAGGTTATTATAGCTAAAATTAGAAGTGGAGCCGATCCTTTAGATTATGCCACTCTCTGAGGTATTGGGTCCACTTATTTTCTCTGAAATGACTGGCAGGGGAACAAACTGGAGCATGATAGATGAAGCGCGAGCCAGCAGCAGAACAATGCAGTAGCTAGTGTCACACCGTGAACATACAGGGCAAGCCCAGGCTTGTACCTGCCATCTCACCAGCTCTTTAACGATGGTTTAAGTGTTTGCAGGCACATCCTTGACCCTCAGGTGTGTTTACATCTGTCACTGTGAGTTATACACACCGAGGAGCTTTAAAACCTCATCAGGAACAAGTAATTCAAGTCATCACTTAAGTCAGTGCTACAGCAAGATCAAGTTTGATAACATCTATTTTGTAACCTGTTTTGCATCTCTTTGTGCTGTTATTAAAGCATTTTATTGTGCTAGGGAAATCTACTATAAATTTACTACCTTTTCTCGAGATAACAGGATAATTGCTTATGCCACCCATTCCTCAATTCAACTGCAGTCACAATTTGGGTCCTCTTGGCAGATGACTGATGCTACAAATCCATTCAGAGTTGCTTGAAATGTGACGACAAGTGAACTTTGTAAGTTTGTAGCGTGGTTTGTAACTGGCTACATTTAGCGCTACTCACAGCCCGATGCTCTGTGTTGGCACTGTGTAACGTTCGTGAATCCTGGTTATGTCCTACCAGTGCTCATCTACCAAGGAGAGCAAACGCAACCTGGCTCTTTATTTTTGTGATAGACTCTCTGGTTTGAACAGATCACTGCAGAATAACTCCTGCATTTGGGTTTTAAAGCTTCAGTGTCCACTATTACTGCAGAATAAATCCAAGAATTCATTATCAGAGGAATCAAACTTACTCATATCGCTAGTTCTGTCAAATTTGTCAGTGAAACAAGCTTGAAATATCTCCAAACTGCTGAGTCGCTGTAGTTGTGTAGCTGTAAAATTGCACAGACCCAGCAGTGTTGATGAATAAAAAAGAGCATAAATGAGTTGCATTTATCCGTCTTATGGATTGGCCATTTGTCACATTTAGCAGATCTAACTGTATGAGTTGGTATCTGAACTGATACTCAATACAAGGATGGGATTGCTGCGTCTCTGATTTCAAATTGTCATGTTTTGATTTGTTTTTTAGGCCTCTGCCCCACATCCAGAGTGTTCCTCATATATCATGCTGGCAGAGTTTTAAAAGTCAGAGCAGACAGGGGCTGAGAAGCTGAATATATTCAGTGTGAGGAAACAGGTGAGAGAAAAAGAGCAAAGAGGGTAGAAATATCACTGGCGGAGTCCAGAGTGAGCTGACCTCCGAGTAGGACTGGGCATGGCACAGACGCTGCTGGCACAGGCCGCAGCTGTCATTGTTCAGCCAGGGCATGAGTACCTGCCAGGACCTGTCAGGAGCTGGCTTTAACACTGATCTACACTGAGGAGCCGTGCTGCTTTCTTTTCACGGACCAAACGTCCCTCGCGACAGAGTAAAAAGCCCTCGGTGCTTTATGAGCGCTTCATGAGACAGACAGAGAGAGAGAGTTACACTGTTACGCAGCTCTGGCTGCTTCTCCAGGGTTGGCAGTGGCTGTACACAGCTTCTCGCTTGTCTGTTCACTTCGGTTCTGAGGGACTATTTATCTCTGTCTGGCCTGTTTTCTCTTGTGGCACTCAAACCTAAAAGTCTGTTGTTGAGTTATTTACAAACTGTTTAGATTTAGAGCCCTAAAGAGTATTTCTCATTTCTTGGAACAAAACATTTTGCGCCTGATTCAGAAAATAGATATTTGACTGGGTAATTGCGGCTTTTGAGAATAATTGATACCAGAGAAACACTGGTGAGAAACAAAGGAAAGTATTTCTGTCTGGAATGTCAGAGGAATGTTATAAGTGAACCATTAATGTGAAAAAAAAAAATTTAATTTAAGCTTTCTCTGTGATTACTCGTTGGTATCGGTATGCGAAGAATCCTCTCTCAGTAAAAAAAAAAAAAAAAAAAAGAACACAACTGGACATGGGTTGAGTGTTTTCTTCATCAGGCTGAGTAAGGACATTCCTAACCCCCTGCAAACAGGAAGGGGAGAGTAAATTCCCAACACTACAGAAGAAAAACAATGAGAAACAGTCACATATTTCAGGAGTGAGGTCAGTTTGGTCTCATGATGCAGCAGAAAGAGCTCTTCCTGGTTCACACTATCCTGGTTTTGATGCTTTATCAGGTTTTACAAATAGCTTTTCTTCAGTGTAAGGTTTGTAGGTCTTATATATAAATCCATCCTCTAATTCAGTTACTGATAATTGCTCTCAACTGCTGTCAAGGTGATTCAAAATGCAGGGTGGGAAACACATTTGAAAAAGAAGTGATGTGTGTCCAAACACTGACCCCTGCTGGTGATGGACACAATTATGAAAATGTAAAACTTGAGAAAAACATGATAAATTTGCATCATATTGAGGTTGGGAAAAGGGAAATAATTTAAAAAATATCATCTTTTCTAGGTCCTAAGAACCAGAAACTAGCATATTAAAACTTCAGCCATTCTTCAGGGGGGAAAACAGCTCTGAAGAAATGCTCACAACACTAGGAGAAGAAAAAAGATGTGAATTCTCTTTTTTTTAAGTGGTTTCATAACTCTTAAGGTGGTATTTAACCTGTCCATCTCCCCTATAACCTTCAAGCTACAACCACTGTAAGAGCTCACACTTCATTTACTCATTAGTATTGTAAAGGGTTTTCTTCAGAAGTGTATTTAAACCCTCCCACACACTGAGGTCAGCACGCCTTTGTCTGCAGAAACAGCTCACAAGCTCATAACTCCAGGTGCAACATCAGGTTAGAGACGCACGTTGGTTTGTATAGATGAATGAACTGGATACATCAGTAGCAGAAATAGAACTCAAAATGAATAACTCCGAGGCAACACAATGGCACGGACTCCAACCTTTGCTGTCTTTTCATGTCATCACAGTTCGAGGGCTGCAAGAAAGCGTTCTCCCGGCTCGAAAACCTGAAGATCCACCTACGCAGCCACACGGGGGAGAAGCCGTACCTGTGTCAGCACCCGGGGTGTCACAAGGCCTTCAGCAACTCAAGTGACAGAGCCAAACACCAGCGAACACACCTGGAAACGGTGAGGGACAGCCCTGCATGGGGACACATCTAGACTTAGAGTTTGAGAGTTTGACTGTCTTGTTTGATCGCACAGAAGCCATATACGTGTCAAGTGCCTGGCTGTGCAAAGCGTTACACTGATCCAAGCTCCTTGAGGAAACACGTGAAATCACACACGACAAAGGAGCGACAGTTACGGAAAAAGGTACAGTGAGTGTTTCACTTTTTGTCCCTAACTAGTGATTTTCACAGCACTTCATTGCAAAAACTGAAATCCAAGCAAGTTATTACGTCTGAGTTTTTGTAAAATTGTCTAATTACTCCTGACATGAGCCACATTCAACTGATTAGTGCAGAAAATGTCTCATTTCAAATTTTTTGAAAACAAAAAAAGGAGGTCTGGATTGTTTGTTAAAAGTCAAAATAATCTGCCAGCAGGGTGAGAAAAAGTTGCTTGTATTATCTTTCATCATCTTTCCAATTTCAAGAAACCTGATGAGCAAATTTTTTTCACCACATTGGCAGATTTTTTCAACGTGTCACAAGCAATTCAGACCTCATTTTTGTCTTTAAATAAGTTGAAATCAGACATTTTCTGGATCTGTCAGCTGAATGTGGCTCATACCAAGAATAAAACAGCAATTTTGCAATGAAAACAAGACATAATTACTTGCTGAGATTTCAGTTTTTCAAAGTGTATCACTTTCCGAAAACATGCAGCAGATATAAACAACACACAAGTCAGTTTGTCAGACAAATTAGATTACAGTGACATACGCATAATTACACAGTTTATCATGCCTAACTTCTTTCATTACAGATTTAAAGCTCCCGTTCATCAAAACATCACATCAAGGTGCTGCTGTGCCATGTAGACTTTTGTGTATGTGATGTATCTGTAGATTTTACAGACAGGATATGAGTTTCACTATAAAAAACTGAGAGTATTAAGAGTCTCTTGCATGAAAAACTTCTTTCATCAAACCCAGATAGATGCAATTTCATATACATAAGCAGCACAGGGTATTTATACCACCTATCAAGACCTCTGCAGAATCCCAGCGTGTATACTCTATTACCACCCACCTACACATGCACCCAGTTATTGGTTCTTTAGCTGTCAGACTCAATGTTTGATATTATTTATAACTACATTTATTCTGGCACAGTTGTTATATTAGATTAAGTTTCGCTTTATTATCTCTCTAGAGGTTTGATGATGGCAGATTCCTGTGATTGGTACAAATAACATACACCTGCACAAGGAATTCAATGAACACATTGACGTGCTTAACTCGATTAGGAAGACAGGAGTTGGCACAAACAGTGACTGCATTGTAATTAAACAACCTTGCAGTCTGGAACAGCTCACTATAGGTGTTTTAAGAAGTTTCCATATCTCCTGCTGTTTGTATGCTCCATTTCTCTAGATAAAATCCACTGCTGGTGTGATCCAGGACACGCTCACAGACTGTTTAACCATCCACCCGCTACAGCCATGTCTTTCTCCTCTGGCAAGGATAGAAAACAACTTGAACTCTTCCCCTGGTGCATCCCACGAGTCTTTCTCTGGTATGTTAAAGCTCTCAGCACTGAGAACTTTCTATAAAAATTAGAGTAGACTGAATTTAGGCTCACCCATTAGATATAGGCTGGTAAATAAGTGTCTGTCATCCTTTTCTCAGCTGCTCCACAGGGACAAGACTCTTCCAGTAATCCTCACCTGGCTCTGTTGTGCTCCTTTCAAGATAATTACAGGTACTGGAAGTCTTTGTGTATTTTAATTATGCCCCTAAATTTGTCTCTTTTAGATTATTCAAGCTCTTTTGTTGAATTTTTATGTATAAAAAGAATATTTGTTGTTTTTTTTATTTTATATTTGTAAAAATACAATAACAAACCACACCACAGACATGCTCAAAATAAAACCAAAAACCTCAAGGCAAAAAGACAAAACAAAAACATGAATGGGATATTTGATTCTTGTTAAAATATAGATTAAAGATATACAGTTTTACAAATGTTAAAAAGAAAATTCACTCCAATATACTTCTTATACAACTGCTTTATTTATTACTTTTGTGTTACCAATCAATTCAAAAGAATTAAAGAAAAGTTTTAGCTCGTATTAATGAACCAGGATTAAGGGTGTGAATTTTTCAGCTTACATTTGTGAAAATGGACTTTACCATAATATATCAGAATTTTAAAGGTGTTTGAAAAAAATTCAACTGCACAATAATTGATAATATGGGTGAATTTAAATTTGCACATCAAATATTCTGTCATTCGGGACCAGAGAGTTATAGAGTATATACAACTATAAAACAGGTGCTGGAGTGATTCTGGTTCATCATTACAAAAAACACAATTCTGATTAATATCTAAAATTTGAATTGAAGCGATATATATGGAGCTAATACTACATAACTGACATCACCTACCGCTTACTTTTATTACATTTACTAACATCTAGAGCATGTACTTATGGTTGTATAACATTATAAAAATGAGCATTTGGGAAAAAAAAGTCTGATTTGGTGCTGTTAGCTTTGCTCAGCAAGCCAAATGTTTACATCTTTCAAATAGTGTCCCTTTTTGCACATTAATAACTCAATCAAGGGTGGGTTTAAATGATTCACAACTCTTTTTATTCCTTTTGAATAATTTGAACCAACCAACCTAAACATTAGTTGCCATGGCTTCAGGTCTAAAAACTCATAATTGGAATTATCAGTTTAGAAGAAAGCCTCAGTTTGTATCCCACTCAGGAGCCTCAGGGGTTGTTTTGTTTTACTTTTTATCATTTCATTCATGCAGGTTTTTGTTGCATGAGGCTTTACAGGTTGGAGATGGCCAGTGACACATTTCTTTGGTCAACCCATAGAAAACCTCCCTTCATCTATACACTTCAAAGCTTGTGATGGAGTATTTCTGTCGTTCTGAGCAGCCAGATGCTCACGGCTCCTGACTGGCTTTGATTGTTCTTGTGGCAGCGGTAGGCCAAAGCTTTCACCGCGGGACTCTGGGTAGACAATTGGCCTCTGAAAGCAGACCTTGCATTGCCTCATTGGTCTGTACCGCTGATATAAATGGATGCTATAGCCACCGACAAGAGCAGCTGAGGAATTCAATAAGTGAATCATAAAATCTTAAAAAAAATCATTTAAAGTTCAGTGGGAGAAGAGAGGCGTAATTACTTTTTTTGATGTTAAATCGATTGTGAAATCCTTGTTGCCATTTTCTGTGCACTTTGATGGGATTCCTTTGGGTTCCCATTCATTCAGAGCAAACTCTCTATAATCCTTACGTGTTTCTTGGCCAAACCTAACAGCAGGGGTGTCAGCTGCTGTGACCGCTGAGACGGTGTTTGAATATACACGTTTGGCCCTTATTGATTTCCAAAGAGTTAAATACACCCAAAAGTAACATATTCAATTTTGGGGTGATGAAAATTAAAGGTTCGGTCTCACTTCAAGGTGTATTGGTATGCTTAAAAGCTGGTAATGCAAAAACAGTGTCCATGTTCAGCATTCAGGATAAAATAGTCTGAATATTTATATTTATAATATATTATCCACCTCTAGATTCATAAACCTTTCTTTTTGATACTTAAATTTTTAATACTCTTAACTCACAAGCACCAAATTTAATTCAGTCTGAAATATTTCAGGTGTGTTGATCCTTCCCCTCACCAGCTTTTCTCCAGGGACCAGTGTGAGCCTCACTCTTCCACCTGCCTCCCCCTCCGACCTCCTGTTGGGACATCCCTGCAGAACAACTGCAATCTAAAGCCCCCCAGGCAACCTCCGGATCTGGCAGATCACAATCAAGGTACTGACAGAGTTATCATCAGTGCTTTCCTCAAACACATGTAAATACAATCCCACAATTTACAGTGGGAAGCTACAAGAAGAGGTTTCACATCCTCCTTAAACATATTCTTATGCATGAATATTAGTCATGATAAGGAATGGGTATTGATAAGATTGTATTGACACCAGTGCCCCTATTGATTGTACCTATTTATCCGATTAAATTCCTTGTGTGAATTTTCTGTGTACAAACAGGAGGCTTTACGTGTTTTCTGTGCCAACATTTTATCTTTTTCATACATAAATAAGTATGAAATTGGTCAATATGTCTGTAAATTGATTAAAAATGAGTAAAAATTGTACATAAGGTGTCACCAAAGTATTTTTTTGTTGTGTGTTATTAACTGAAGTTGGCCACATAACATTGCCTTGAGTTGTTTGGAACCTTGAACTTGCCATAGTTATGCCAAAGTCAACCGTGAGTCTGCGCTCCCTGTTTGGAAAACATTTACCTGTTCGTATTTTGACATTTTTGAGTTCTAAGTATTCTTCAAAAAAGTAATTGTGATATGTTTCTGTGATGAAAGTTGGAATTCTGTTTCAAGACCAAAGTTATATGGCTATATGATAACCGCTAGCATATCAATGCAATGTCTTATGCACATTTGCATCAAGCTGGCGTTATGTTTTCTTTATCCTCTGTGGTACGTTGGGAGATATATAACTCGCTGCATGTATTGAATATGAATCTGTTGTGAGAGAGTAAAGAACATTTCTTTGTGTGTTCAGTTTTACAGCTTCTTAAGCAAAACTTCAAATGGAGATCCTGTATCAGAGTTTTCTTGGGAAATTGTCATTTATCTGCTGATCTAGGATATCTTGGGCAGAATAGTCCACATAAGGTGAATAATGGATAAGGGAATCATTCAGAAGAAAGGCTAATGATGTTGATGGATTGAACAATTTCTTATTGTTTCTTAACAAGAACCAGTTCTGGATACCCATCCTTAGTCCTGTGATATATCTGTGAGGGAGGTGGCTGATGGTTTTCTAATTCAGCACAGATCCACTTGATGTGCCTTTAAATAGATATCACCTCTTCCTCTCTTAGACTTGACAGTCACATTCACGTTGACAAAGTGTTCAGAAACGCGCTCTTTAGTTATAGCCGCTGAGATAAAGACGATGTTTTTAAAGGCTGTAATTCACGATTGATGTTTCTTCTTGCTGGGCTGGAGATAAAGGGTCCAGACTCCTCACTGACTCTCTTTGAAACAATGATAAGAAAGTGACCCTCTCATTTATCCTGCAGAGCTCTCAGAGCAGATGAAGATGCTGTACTCTCCTCCACAATACAGTGGGATCACAGCACAGTCAGGCTCAGGTCACCTGATGCAAGATGATGCCTTTGGTGACAGACTCACTCCAGTAGTCAATAATCCCAGTGGGGTGACTGCTTTACCAACAGCTCTTTCCTGCAACACAGGTAATGAAAATCAGCTTTGTCTGCAATTGCTCAAGGATGAGAAATTTTATTGCTGTTGGATTTCACAACTCTCACTGTGCAAGCACCTATATATTTCTCTGTATTGTTGTGTGTGTGTGTGTGTGTGTGCGTGTGTGTCTGTGTGTGTGTGTGTGTGTTTGCAGGATTCGATGCCCACAACCAAGTAGAGGGTGCAGCTCCTGATGAAGATGCGCATGGAGGGGATTTCTTTGGTGTGGTAGACCACAGCTCAAGTCAGGTCTCCTGCTTCTATAACGAGGGATGATTGTTATCCTTTGTTATGTTAAAGGTTTAAGTTACGTAAAGAATAAAAATAGCTCTGTATCCGAGTGGAGCCAGCAGGCATATCCGTGTCGCCGTGCCGTATGATGGTAATTCTATATCAATCAAGGAGGTGTTTTTCAAGAGTTGGAAGTTTCTTAAGCACAGTGTTTTCTGAGAGATGATTCAGAACAGAGAAAGTAAAGAGAATTTATCTGCTGGGTTAAGATAAAAGCTACATTTGACATTTAACTTAGGAGAAAAGAAAGGGGGAATCAGGAAGTCAAGAAAGCTTGAGATATGACGGAGAAATAAACTCAATTCAGACTGGGTCTCAGGCTGTTTTTCAGTGGGTCATGGGGCTTTGGGTAAAAAATGTAAAGAAAAAATTCTGTGTTTTAATTTCAAAAAGAATTTTTTAATGTAGTGTATCGATGTCTCTTTACACACCTGAACAGTGGGTGGCAAGAATGACCTATAAAGTTCATTTATGGCCTCCATTTCACATCAAAGAAGATACACAAAATTGTTTGGTGCAGGAAGCATAAAATCATTAATACTGAGGCAGAATATGACTGCAAAACGATTTTTCTCTAAAGATGGACGTTTCGTACTTTCAGTGACGACTTCATGACCCATGGAAGTATTTTTTCACCAAGCAGATGGAGAAGTTGAAAAATGTCCTTGATTTGGGTCATGGATGTTTTTTTGTAATGACAGTGGGTCCTGAAGCCAAACCAGTTGAGAACCACTGGTCTAGGGAAGTGGTTCCCAACCTTTTCCAACTTAGGGCAAACTTTTCAGCCTCAAAAATCTTCCACTTCCCAGCTACAGACCCAGCAATACAGAGGCCATAAAATGCATTCTCAGAGCACTTTTTTAACTGAAGATTGTAAAAGGACTGAACTAAATGCAGGAGAAATATGTTGGTAGCTCCACAGCTGCTGATGCAGCATCTGTAACATATTACAACAACTTCACTTTTACAGTTTTTTTCCTATGAAATTTGTTAAAATCTTCACTTTTTAAACAAGTGTTTAACTGATGGCTCCTGGATTTTTTTTCTATTTTAGAGCCTTACTTTTGGGTCTGCAAATGATACTTTTTGTATTTTATGAAGTTTTATATAGGGAGAAAAAAAGAAAAAAGAAGAGGACTTCATTTTGACATGCATTGTTCTACTTCAATATATTCTGTATTCTTGTTTCAAATATCCTTTGAGAGACTAAAGATACTGAGAAAAGCATTTGGAAATAACCAATTTTGGTGCTGGTAATCCCATTTCAAATTGTGGGTATTGAAAAGTGAATATATTCAAGTGAGACTATTTCAGAATCACTTACAAAGTCCCCACAACGTCTTTGAGTCCCCAGTATTACTTTTTGGAATCCGGTTCCTGGCGTGGAAAATCACCCACTTCCTGTTCAAAGTTCCTGCAGGGAAATCTCAGCTCTCAAAGCTGTAAATCAAATTCAGTGTTCTTTGTCTCAGTTTTGTTTCTCTGTTGCTGTCTTCAAACTCTTTACCCACCTCATGGCCTCATCCAAGCCTTATGGATTTTCACAGTGAAGTTTTGCATTATCCCCGGCACTGTAATCAAAGTGGAGAATGCAAAGGACTCATCATTTGTTAAGGTTTTTCTGAGACTCATGGTTTTGTATCTATAGTAACAAGACAACCTTACCACTTTTGTACTTAAGTTGAGAAACACGCACTTCCAAACCTAAGAGGGCAGGCGCTGAGCTGAGTAGGAGTAACACTGAGAAAAACACAGAGAAAGATGGCTCGTACACTGCAGGGCGCCAACGCTCTCGACAATTTCATTGGCCAGGTTAGTAATGTTAAGTGCGCCTGAGCCGGCACTAACCTAGTTGCCCTGCAATGTGAGAGAAATCTCTTTGTAGTTCTGCTAGTTAGAGCATGTAGCATACAACAGTGTGCTGCTCGTCATCGTGGAGCAAATTCGTGTCTCTTGTCAGAAGTGATTTTGTAATTTTGTTTGTTTACTGCAAATTACTCACACCTGACTCTTCAACTGACTTTTAGTAGAAGCACTGCAGCATGGTGTACTTAAATTACCAACAGCTGTTTATGTTAGTAAACTTTCATACTGTATGAGATTCTCTTGAGGAGATGTAGCAAGTAGTTTTCTGTTTTTGTTGTTGCCTTAGCTGTATCACACATGTAATTAAAAAGCCAAGTCATTTGCCTCTATAAATGATCACTAGCTACAAGAAGTATTTGTTTGGTAGAAATGGTGAGATTTAAAAAAGTTAAAAACCGCTTCAATTTTTCAATGTATTGTAAATGGATTTAGTAAAGTTTGTGAAAAACTTTTGACTCTTGATTTTTGTCTCAGTCATCAAGGCAGGGGTGGAAAACATGCTCAGTTTCATTACATGAATTAAAGTTTAGATCCTTCTAATCAAATTTTACACCAGTACAAGTCACAGTCGCTCAGCCAAAGGGAGTGAGTGTTACTTGAGTTTAAGTGTTGGTGTACTTGCCTCCAAAAATATGCAAGTATTCAAAAAATATAAATGTATTCTGCTTTAAAGATGCATGAGTGCAGCCAAGGTTTTGGTTTATGCAGAAAACATCACTTCAAGTCACTAAAAAATGTGAAAAAAAACAGCAACTAACTTACCACAAGCACAGACAACTCAGTTAAATATGTTCATCTGGAATAATACCACGGTTTAGCTTCATACCCTGATGTGCTTTCGGATATTTTTTGTGCTTGTGAAGAAATTTGTGCACAGGAAATAGAGTAAGTACTAAAAATACCCCTCTCACTCGCCACTGTCCTGTCCTCTGATTAAAAGTATAAAAAACCAGAAGAAAAAAGAGCAAGAAAAAAAAAACATTTGCAACATGAGCTGAAGATACTGGCATAAATGTTCAGGTGAAGCTTTGTAATCTTTCTCTGCTATAGCCAACATTACTGCAGCTCAATGAACTTTCAATTTTAACTGTCTGCATTCAACTGTGAACACACAGAGCTTCAAAATAAGTTTGCTGTTCTTAGGATCAGATGTCAGGAAAAAAAAGAAATATATCAGCGTAAAAGTAGCAAGAGAGGAGAGCTATGAAAGAAGTGTAGTGGAGTAAAATTCAGAAGTTGCCCCTGAAAAATAATTCTCATTTAAAGTACGGATACTCAAATAATGTACTTCAGTAAATTTACTTTGTTGCTGTTCAACACTGAATCCAGATCAGAGTAATTCTGGGCTTGATACCATAGACTGTAAACAGAATGGAGAGCATTCAAGAGTGGAGCCAGGTGACAACAACAAGTTTCATTTTTTTTTCTTTCAAAAGCCTAATCTCCTCTTGGCTCTCCTTCCAAATGTATCATACTTTCCTGAAAAAACTATGCAAGAACAGCAGCTGTCAATCATCATGAAACGTGACGCAAAACCGTATTTCTAACATCTCATATGTTATGAAAAGAAACTTTTCAGAAAAAAGGGGACTTGAACACAATGAAGCCCAGTGATAACTTCATATCACCACAGCATATGGATGTGAGAAACATTTCTGCAAGCTGTATTTGTTTTTCAAAGTTTGACCACAGCCCCATTCAAATGAATGGAGCAGTGTCAACACCAGAAGCTCCCCACTTGGATGATCTTATACATTCCAACATAAACCAAAATGCATTTCTCTGTTCACACCAAAAAGCCTTGACTCTTAACAGCTATCAGTTACAGAAAGTACTCCAAGTTTTTAAAAGGAGACAAGAAACAGCCCATTATTTATGTTTTTCTTTGTCGCTTAAAAAAAATGCTTCCACAAACAGTTAGAGTGGATTTCTCTAAATGAGTTTGCAGCAACCTTGCAGACAGGAACAATAAGCCTATTTAATGAATTCAGTCACTATCTGTAGTCATTATCCCTGCTTGTATTGTGAAAGCTAAACTTTAAAGGCACAACATAGCACTTCCCTTATTGAGGCGGCAGAAATCAGAGACTGGAATTCCAGAGACATGATCTAGCGTTCTATAAACCACAGAAATAATTAGCAATCACTGCTCTGTACCTGAGTGGTATGTAAAAGCAGCATGCGCCAGTCTTCACAGCAGTCTATTTTACTGTTTGAAATTGAAAGAACAAACTGTATGACTTGAAAATAATTCTTTAGCAAAAGAGTGCCGTGCTTCAGATGGGGGTTTCAGTAGTTGCTTAGCAACATCAACAGCTTTTCCAAAAAGCATGTGTTTAGTTCTACTAACCAAAAAAGAAAAAAGTGCAGTGCAGTGGACACAGGTGGTTGGTTAAGCTTTTATGCACAGTGGGAAGCCTCCTGATGCGACCTTTGTTTGTTTACTTTAACTAAATAAAAAGTCAGTCTTGTGGCTGCTGTTGTTGTTTAAGACCAACTTAAGACTGGTAAACCCATTTGATATTAGATCTGTTTTGAGTTTTCAGCTTATTTTTAACCAAATCCTAATTTAGAACACCTTAAAAAAGTGATAAACACAGCAAACCTTTTCTAGCAGCACATTTTTTGAGTTAAAAGAGATAACACAGCTGAAAACTGGTGAATCAACCTTTGAAATAACATTTGATGTTTCGCATACAATATTATGAAGGGTTAACTTTCTAATACTAGAGAAGGGCTTGAGGGAAAGCATTATAAGATGTGACACGTTGGACAATAACACAACAGAACAGTAGATAGTCAGTGACCCTCGGCGTATTCTGCCATCTGGTAAGTGAATACTGGGCACTGCTTGTGCACACTTATGATTACAGTTTCACACCAACACCATGATGAAGAAGAGGTCAGTGAAAGGCGCTTACTCAGTCTGTATTTGTTTGTAAGTGTGATAGGATTGACTGTGCTCAATCTTTTTCTCATATGCTGCAACTCTTCTTTGAAATCAACTGTTTCCAAAGTCAAAGATTAACAACAGCTGCATATTTAACCTATGATTGTCAGAAAATGGACAAAAATATGGGTTAAATTCCATAACAGAGAATGTTAGATCTTTTTTCCACATTTCTTTGTTGTAACGAGACCCTGAAGGTTACCCAATTTGGAGACTTTGAAGTCCCCTTTGCAACAAAAGGTATAAAATGAAGCACTTATCATGTATGAATATAGTTACATTGCACATCAGATTTAACAGGAGAAACTCAGCTATAACTCAAAAAATATGGTATCTCGATTAGCTTATATGTATCTTTAAAGGTATGTTTTCATGATTTGTAAAGTGTCTCTGAGTTCTTTGAGAAGCACCATATAAAAACTGCACTATTTTATCATCATTATCAAAAAGTAACCAAGAATTTTAAGGGAGACATTAACTGATGGCTGAAAATAATCAAACAGCTGTAACATCTTCAACAAAAGTTATGGAGATAAACATGTTGCAGGTGATGAGTGTAAATGTTTTGATATCTCTTTGAATCTTGTAAGTAAAAACAAGTGTTTTTCTTCTTTATTTGGCTTTGTTTTTATGAAATAACCACCAAAGGCTGTTCATTGGTGAGGAACAAAAGAAAAGGGCAACACCCTGATGATGCTATTAATACACCTGTCATCCTCCATGCAAGTTAACAGCCTATCATTGAAACAAGGAATAAAATCACCTGTAGAGGCATCAAAAGCTTTGCCATTAGTCATCGCCTGAGTGAACCTGATCATAATCATGGGTGAAGCTTAAAAGTACTGGGATAGAAAAACATTAATCATATTTGTACATAGTTTTTTATCTACACCATATTATGCATTCAAAATGTATGTCATTATATTAAAATCAAGTCAAAGCATGTGTCATTTCTCCTATCTAGTACTTCCAGTTTGATGCGAGCCACCCTTCCATGGGGGGTCACACCATTTTTTTTCATGTGATTTTGATCACTTAATTCCAAATCTAGGTCTAACCTTAAAAAAATGCTCTGACTGCTTGTGTTGTGCTCTCAGATAGAAAATGAAGGAATCCAAATGCACTTTTAAAGAGGAACTGCAGATATACAGTGGTACCTTTATACCTCTTTTTCACGTGGTCTTGACCAGTGGGAGGCAACGTGTACTGTCTGCAAAGCTAGCACCTTTGAGTGAGCGTAAAATTTAAACCCCTCAAAATCTAAATGAAACTTTAACTAAGATTTTGAGGCATTATATATAACTTTGCAAAAAATAAACAAATATATTTTTTCTTTTGATTTAAAAATATGTTAAGACATTATTATGGAAGCCAATTTCAGCAAGTTAAAAAAAAAAAAAATAAAATAAAAACTTGGCCTTTTTAAAAAAAAAACATTTTTGGGGCTGACATTAAATCAAAACTTTGCGACAAAGAGTCAAAATTTTGATTAAAAATTTTCAATGTAAAATAAAAAAGCCAAATTTTGTGTTTTAGGTTTTAATCAAAACTAGGAGGAAAAAGTCATAATTTTGAGATGAAAAGTAAAAACTGTAAGCTAACTGGGACAAATTTTGAGATGGTTAAGAAAATGTTATGGGAAAGAAAATGAAAATTTTGATTAAAAAAAAAAAAGCAAAAGTTCTGGGAGGCAAAAGTCAAAATTTGAATTAAAACTTCAAAATTGTAAGCTAATGACATCAAACCTTTGAGATAAAAGCCAAATTCTGAGATAATTAAGTCAAGAATTGAGATAAAATTCAAAATTGAAACACAATGAGGACAAAATTTTGCTATAATGAAGTTGAAGCTATGAAGTAAAAAGTCCTTGAGGCGAAAGGACAATTCTTGAGATAATGAAGTCAAATTTTGAGAAAAAAGTCAATATTTTGAGGTTAAGAGTCAAAATTCTTACTTTTTATCACATAAATTTTACTTTTAGGTCAAAAATTGGGCTTAATATTGTGGAAAAAAATCTCAACAAAGCCAGTTTTTCATTCTTTTCTTTCCAGCTGGAGGAAACAGGCTTCCTTACATTTTTATTGTTTGCATCATATGAAATTTTGACTTCAGACAGAAAAGGAGCGTTTAAATAAATGTATGGGTTATGAAGCTACTTTGGCATCTTTGAGTTCATTTGGGTATTTTTGCAGCATCTTCTTGAGGCCAGATAAGAGGTCCTCATTTTTTTTTTACTATTATTATTATTTTTTTTTAATATGGTCACTCTTCCTAAATGTACCTGTATTTTTCCACACTATAAGGCCTATAATGTCAATAAATGTACTGAAAAGATGATATTGAACTGTTTGAAGTCCCATTAATCGGATTACACTGACATGGCTCATGAATACTTATAAGTGTTGTGTGAATTTTTGGGTGTGATCTTATTTCCGTAAAGAGTGTATTAAGTGCGCTTTAATCTCCTCCCACCTGCTTACTAAGGTTGCGCGCTCCCGTTGAGTTTTATAGCAACTGTTGCCCAGTGAGGCAGCGCCATAGTCACCGTAGTCCTGGCGACTGTAACCCACCAACAACAACCTCTCGCTCCATCATTACCACCTCCTCCACCATCCTCATCTCATCAACCAGTCCACGGCTCAGGTTTGGAAACACGTTTTTTGCTATTTTTACGCCTTAATTCACCTCCCGTGTGGCTTTGCGGGATCGTTTCTGGGAGATAAAGCCGCTGTGGTGGAGGTTTCTGTGCAGCTGAATGAAGCCTGTGGTAGTTTGCTAGCGAGGGTGTTTCTTTGTGACGTGGTAGCCTGATTGCTAACGTTGCCTGTAGATACCCACAGCTGTGAGGGCTAGCTGAGAGTGCCTCACGCCTAAAACTCACCCCAACGTGGTCGCTTGAGCAGAAAAGGTGTTTTTCTGTGCAACTTGTGAGCGTGAAGTCCCCACGCTGTGTTGTAGCATCGGTCTCGGCTAGTCCCTGATGCTAACTGCTGGTCAGCTGGAGTAGGAGCAGGTGTCTGTTGTTGCTAGGTTGCTAACGCCAGCTTCTTACAATGCCTGTTGGTTTCCTCTTTTTTCAGCTAATGTTGCGTTGATACTGCACGTTTGTGAAACAAGACGTTAAAATGAAGTCATTGGCGCAAAATAAGTTACACTACCCAAAGAGGAAAGTGTAATGTAATAGGTTTTCACAGACTAACTGCTATTGTCAATAGCTAAGCCATTACTTTCCCTTTTGTCTTAGGGGGGCAAGATAGCTGTGCTAGCTTTCCATCTGCCCTCTTTGTGGCTTCGGATGACTTTGATAAGCTATCTGATAAGACAAGGCGAAGTTTTCCTTTGCCCAGCTTCAAAACAAGGAACACCTGCCTTTTATTTTTATTAAAGATTTGTTTTCATCAGCTAAACGCGGGCTTTACAATGCAAGCTCTATATTCAAACAGTTTTGTGTGTTTTAAACAGTCATTCAAAGATGCATATAAACAAAACAGGAGCATGAATACATATATGGATTGAAAGAAATAGATAAACCAGTCAATGACAAATTGAGGGTCTAAAAAGGTATGTTTAAGTTTCTTGAGAATGAATATTAGGAATGATTTTGTTGATACCAGTACCATTATCGATTCCGCTTATCAATCTGATTCTTTATCCATCCCCTTATTGATTCCTCTATGAATTTTTTGTGCACAAAAGGTGGCTTTACAGGTTTTGCCATCAATTTATTCACTTTTTAGTAAATAAACCTGTAAGTCATTGGATGCAAGATGTCCGATCATACATCCAGTACAAACTCAACAGTTGTTGTTTAAAAAGCTTATCTGCTTTCTCTGGAAAGATCCTTGGTCTTTCAGTACTAATTGTATCTCCAGCCATGCAAAAGAATTGATAAGGGAATCATGAAGCAAAAAAGGCTATCAATATTGATGGATTTAACCATTTCTTATATATTCTTAACAGGAACCGGTTCTTGATACCAACCCTGGATAAAATACGTATTTTGAGTCAAGAAACATAGTAGTTAACCACCATTGAAATATTTCAAATTCACTTTTTTCAGTATTTTTAACTTTACCACCCCAAAATGTCAGGTAGCAAAATCATATAAATGTAAATATATTTATACACGTCTTCCTATTATTTTTCTCAAAGTGAAATTATTGGCAAGTGTCTCTGAAGTGTTTGTAGTTGTGGTTGGTGGATCGATCTAAACTATCGATATATCGATAGCAAAAAAATGATTGTGATATATATTTTATCATCATCTGATCTTGATTATTATCAAGATTTTTAAAATTGCTTCTGAACTGCCAGTTTTAAAGCATCTGTACTGAAAACTAAAGAAGCTAGAGATTTGTTAAACATTTTATTAATGCATTTTGTAAAGCAAATAACAAAGCAACATAAATAGGATGGACATAGAAAAATAAAGAGAAAAATGCGTTGGTATCCCACTGTAGAAAAATACAAAATAACACAGTCATTATTGACATCTATTTTGCTGCCCCTGGCCCAACATTTGGTCATTCTGTTTACTTCTCCAGCAACTTTTAAAGTGAGTGGAGCAGGAAAAGGTCAACTCTGACTGGCTATTATTACACATATTTCCCCCATGTCTGCTCGATTTAATATTCTCATAGCTGATCATTGTAATTGATCTGAAATTTATCACAATCATGAATGATGATCATATAATCGCCCAGCCCTATTTACAAACACAACACCTTGGTTTAGTTTTGCAGTAACTGAGTAATTATAGTTGCTGTGGATGAACTTGCTTGTGTTCTCTACTGAAAATGTGTTTGTGTTTTTATATTTGTTGCATATTGTACATGAAGCTGTACCTTCAGGGGGGGAGTTTGGGTCAGGGAGTGGTTAGGTTGGGAGAGCTTCTATAGTGTTTTGGTTATGTTTGTTTCTCTTTTTTTGTATTTATTATATTTCTCTCATAAAATTCTGCCATGTCTGTGTCTTTATGTTTCTTCTCATGTTTTTTAATGTCTGTTTGGCTTGAATGGTTACGCTCTTGTCTTGTATGCATCTTGTTCAGGCCCCCTTGAAAATGAGATGATTCATCTCAAGATAATTGTCCCATTCATAAATAATATACCAATGATATACAAGCAAACAAAACAGGAATGTAAATATGAAGCATTTGTATAAATGAAACAAACATACATAAATACATACTGGTCAATAACAAACTGACGGTCTAAAAAGGTATTTTTAAGTTTTTTGAAAATTAATATAATGCCTATATTTGAGCCAAGAAACATTTTTTAATGAATTTCAGTAGTAAACCAACATTTAACAGTTTTTCAATTCATTTTCTTAAGCATTTTTTAACTTTATCACCCAAAAAATGTCAGGTGGCACAATCATATATATCCTAATATATTTAGTGATGCACCACTATCAGTATCTGTATTGCTATCAGTGCCGATACCGCTCTGCATTACTCATAAAAGTAAAAGCCAAATACTATGAAAGTGAATACCAGCATTAGCAAATTGGCTTGTCATTGGCGCCCAGGTGGAGGAGCAACATGTGCAGGTGCATCATGGTCTTCCTTTCATTTGTTAAAGTTCTTTATTCTCCATTTGGATCCTCATTGGCTCCCACAAAGCTATTGCTAGTCTTCCTGAGATCCCAACAACAAAACATTAAGAAAGAAAAACAATAATCTAGAACCACTTAGTATCCATTAAAACAAATATGCAATGGAAGCCAAGTATGTAAAGTGAAAAAAAGGAAACGCGTAATCAAATTAAGTATCAATAAGTAACATAATCAAACAAAGTGATGTAATTGGAACAAATTGTTTCTAACTTCTCTGAATAACGAGCAAACCACTTGTTGTGTCATATATCTGTAACCAAAACAAGAATATTCTTATCATGAAAGACGAATGGTATCTTCCATTAAAACATTCTGCATGAATGACAGAAGATGTACCTTGTATTTAGCCTCCACTGTTCATCTTTGTATGTGACAGAACAACAGTGACAACATCTTTTATGACAAAAGGTAGAACAAATCCAGCAACATTGCATTTCAACACTGTAATCCTAAAGAGGTTTGTCGTAGAAGCAGAAACTTGGTTTCTTGATGTTGCATCACGATTATTCTTAGATCCACTGGGTTTTCTGCACAGCTGTGTCCCTTGACTTATTGCTAAGGGAGCAAACAAGTGTTTGTTTTGTGTATATGAAGAGGTGAGTGGAGGACAGGTGCACCTCCAGTTGTAATGAGACTCCTCGCGGTCTCGGTCTCTGAAGCTGTCCACACGTGAGGCGAGTGAAATGGAAGCAAATAAAAGATGTTGAAAAGATGCTGTCTTCATCTTCAGATATGGTTTTTCAGTTACATTTCATGTGAGATATGAACAAGAAAACCTTTTAATGTCTTACATCATGTGTTGGAAGTAAATCATTCATGCAGAAGTGACAAGGGAAGAGTGAACTGTTGGTGAAGCTTGAAACAGTGTAAATATATTGATCTGCCACCCCCAAAAAAGCCATATACGGACACCCCTCTATGCACACAAACACACCAAACAGGATGTAGGGAACTGCTAGTTATCAGATCGTGTTACCACTTACCTGTAGTCCAGCAGAGCAGAAATAGTACCATGCCACCTGCTGCCTGGATCCTGTTACATTTCCAATCACTTAAAGAGGGGCTGATTAATTCAATTATTCAGTCATCCATTTTCATGGCTTAGCAGATTGCACAATATTTGGCTTGTTATTTGTCCAAGCTGATCAGAAATAATGTATATTGTAGATGAAAGAGGAGACTCCAAATGTCCTTCTTTGAGAATCCTTATCTGCAAACAGATGCACAGGATTCAGAGCCGCTGACAAACAAATGTCAGAATATCTCAAGGACACTGCAGAATTACAAGGTTTTTATGAGTAACTTTTTTGCTTTGGTCAGTTTTCGGATAAAGGAACCATATCCCAGTTATGAATGCTTTTGACATCAAGTGAAACCTGGAGTCTTTCTTTTCTTTACAATCTGAAAACCTAATTTCTAACCAAACACTTTGCATACCTTCCCCCACTTCAGCCCCTTTCCACACCACCCTCCACCTGTTCCTCTGCTGCAGTAGCTCCTAATTGTGCTCCTGTCTTGCTTGTGTATACATTTTTAACTCTAGATTTCACCTTAACTGTGCCATCATGGATCATCATCAGACATCTAACTCCTTACTCGGTCTATTTTTCAACCGCAGCACCTCCAAACCTTTCCACTGTCTGTGGCCTGTAATTTTAGGAAAGAGGAACCGAGGTGAGCGAGCGAACGCAGAGGCGAAATGTTGCCCTCCTTGGTGGCTTTTGTTCCTCCGTGTCTTTGTAGGGGCTTGCACTTGCTCAGTGGAGCACAGTATTTAAGTGGGCCACAAGGGAGTGCCTGAATGGTGAGGCAGGAGGTGTGTGTTTGTGGAGGGGGTTGGGGGTGAGGCAACAAGAGTGTGTTGTGATGCAGGGTGTTTCTCTTTTACCTCGATTGGGTGGGATCAGGAAAGGGCAGACAACTTCAGATTTCAAACTGCATGGTGAAATCTTTCCTTATCAGCGCTGGACAATTAATAGAAATTTAGATTAGATCACAATATGGCCTGCTGCAGTAGTTTAATCACAGAAAATGCAATATTTCTTTCCCCTCGACTGTGCCCACATACCAGATACAATTATTTGTAGTGGATGTTTTTCTGCTCTAAACCAGTGTTACTCAACCCAGCTCAACCAAAGAGCCATAGTGTTGAAATCTACCTTGACAAGAGTAAAATTAGAGTGGTGAAAAGTGGTAAAAGCAGCAAGAAGTAATAACTATTGTAAGTTCAAGGTGGCAAAAATGGGTAAAGAGATCGGTTTAAAGTGGCAAGAATTGGAAGAAAACTTGGATATTGGTCAGAAAATAGCAAAACTTCTCAGAGGCTGACATTTCTTCTTAAATTTCAATTTGTTTTATTGACCTTATGTTACATTATAATTTTCTGTGACACTGAATTCTAGGTTTTTATTATTTGTAAGCCATACAGACAGAAATCCCACTTTTCCCGTTAAGGTATGTTGTTCCTATTCAGAAGTAAAACAATGATTAAAAAAAGAAATGTCACAACACTCTTTAATATAGTAATTGATGGCAACAACACATAAGATGAGGAACCTAAAAATAATCACACAATAGATTGCATGAGGATTGGAATTGAGGGGAAAATAATTGCAATTAGATTAGTTTTATAATGATTCAGCTTCTTCTCCTTATGGAAGGTTTTTTTTGGTAGATGGTAAATAAAATTGTGCTTATGTGGCACTTGTCTTATCTTTCTAACCATTAACAGCCTGTTTTTACAACTGGTCATGACATTTTCCAAACATTAGGGTATAGTTTTACTGTGCACTCTGTCAGCTTTCTCTTTCCAAACCTTGGGGTGAGGCAGAGCATCTTTTCATGGTTTTGCAGACTGGATAGTTATTTATTTTTCCAGAAGCCGGACTAGCAAAGGTTCCAACAGGGGTGATACATACACATATCCCCCTCCTTTAATGTTTGATGTAATGTTGAAAATTGTCACAGTGAAGCAGAGGCCTTTGTGTCCATGAATCTCTGTGCCCCTGCAGAGAAAAAAGTACAGTTTTCTACAAAGACTGACTCTAGTTTAAAAATTCATCTTCTCCAAAACAAAGCCTTCATCCCAAGAAACAGGCCATTGTGATATTAAAGATAAAAGAAAGGGGCAGGCCTTCCCTCCAGAGATGTGAAGCTGTTAGGAGACCCAGCTTAATTAACCAAGAGAGGCTTGTTTATGGGAACTGTGATGGAGAGGGGGAGGGGGGCGGGTGGCCTTCCCTGGGAAGTAAGGGTGATGCTCGTACTATTATTAACTCGCAAACACAGGTTCAATAAAGCAGGTGTGTCCTGACACACTCCTAAAGTTGCTTACTTCTACCTGAATCAGTGTGCACATCATACTTTTTCAGGGATTCTGTCTCTCTCCCTCTTCCGACCCACAACCTTAAACCTTAAGCGACATTAAACCTGTGAAAGTACAGAACTGCTGCAGCGACTAGAGGCAGCATCTATTTGGAGTTAGTTAAATATTAACTTGTTTTATGGCTGTGAACATGGTGACAAGACCATGTGTCCCTGATGCACGAGGCTGGCGGTACATCGAGTACCACAGGACGGGAGCGAGTGCTCGGGTAGAGTTACTCTTAAGCAGCTTTGGTCGCACTGATTTGGGTGAAACAGAAAAGAGACTGTGGTGAAAACCTCACGTCTTTAATAATGTGGTGATAAGTGAAGATCAGGTTCTCATTTGGGCATAATTTATATCCCTGGATAAACAAATCATGTCGATTTATTTTCCTCTATGCAAATCTTTACTTGTGTAATATGATAGATTTGTTTTTAAGGCTGTTTGTTGTGGCCACGTTAAGATGAGGTGAATACAATAGTTTCCATGAGGTGATTTTATGACTAATTCGTGTGTTTTCGGTGTTTTTTCTTTCTTTCTAACAGTCATTAACGTTGTATAGGGTGACCACATTCTAAAAACCCAGAAAATAGGACATTGAATGGATAATGTATAGAGGCCCACTTCCACCAGTAAAAATTACATAAAGGAAAATGTGGCTTTGTTGAGGTTTTTCCCCCATTTCAAGTCAAAATTTTGAGATAGAGTCAAATGAATGAGATAAAAAGTCAAAATTTGTTGTGAAGGGTTGATATACTTTTTGGAGTGCTTTTTGCTTCTTTTAACTCCAAAAAGTATATCAACACTTCATACTTTCTTGTCTCTCTGCTCAAGCTGGATTGATTTACGAGTCCATTTCAAATCTCTTATCAAATTTCAACTTTTTAATTTCAACTTTATCCCAAAACTTGGACTTTATCATCTTTAAATTTTGGCTTTTTATTTCACAATTTCAACTTGGTATCTCATAATTTTGACCTTTCTATTGAAGATTTCAGCTCTTATCTCACAATGTTGACTTTTTATCTCAAAATTTTTACTCAGTATGGGCCAAAAAAAAATCTGTTTCCGTATCCATCAGTAAGGAATTCTTTCTGTTGTTCTTTGTTCAGGTGCCATGCAGACCCCTGAGGCAGGCGCTGACTCCACCTCCACTGTCCCTCTTCAGACCACCGTGCCTGTCCAGCCTACTGGTTCCACCCAGCAGGTGCCTGTCCAGCAACAGGTACGAGCAGCTTCAAAGAATGTTTGTTATTCTGTGCGATCATTACAGTGTATTACGTTAATCCTTGACACTTATGTGCAACTCTTCAAATCTTCCCCTGCCAGGCCCAGACTGTTCAACAGGTTCAGCATGTTTACCCAGCACAGGTGCAGTATGTGGAGGAGAACAGTGGCGTGTACACCAATGGCAACATGTGAGTCAGTCTGTCAGTCTGTCAACCAGCTCTGCTCTTGCGCCACTTCATGAATACTAGCGCTGCCACCCTGCTGCCTCCTCTTGAGTCTCTACACACCTTCATTCATGTCACAAGCACATGATGCAGGTGGAAGAGTGTCCAGTTTTTTGTGTGCAGCTTTCTTTTCCACTGAGTTGATTGTTGTGAGTTGATTGAGCTCAGTCACCTGGTCATGTCCAGGAGAGGCTTGTCTCAAGTGTTGACCCTATGCCGGGGTTCTTTGGGTGTGAGGAGTGGGGTTACAGAGCACTAACAAGCCCACAGTGTTTCTTTCCCTCGCTGTAACACACTCACGCTCATGCACGTGCATGTACACAAGCCTCAGCTGCAGTTAAGAGTCATTGATATGTTTATGTACAGAAAATCTTCTGTATAATGAGCTAAATATTATCCGCACACGTTACATAAAAACTGTCAGGATTCCACAAAAATCTCATTTTCTTCAATGCCAGTATTTGATGCCTTTAACTGCCTACACACACAGTATGCATTAACATATAAGCTCATTAAACATCTTACATTATTGAGACACCAAACAGAGTTTAGATTACTTTTATTTCAAGAGAGCACAGATTGATAAAGTTAATTAAAACGTTGCTTTGATTACTGACTTAATCAGGCCCCCAATCGACCCCAGTCCAGCTCTTTAATCAGTTATTAAAAGATTACAAGTATGGAAGAAGTAATTAAATTGCTTTCAGCTCATTCGGTTCTTATGTCTATTTAGCACAGAAACACACATTTAGACTTAAAAAGTTTAAATCCAGGCATGTAAGCATGAAGGATTAAAGGGAATCAAACATGCTAGATATATGTAGCTTGGCCACTCTTAATATCAAAAATATGACAAATGTAATCCAAAATATTTGTCATCACATTTGCATCTCCAAAAAAGAAAATTAAAGCTGTTGTGAGAGATTTGAACCCCAAATTTCTTTGATGTAGCATGAGACCGCGTAAAAAGAGAAATGGTGAAGTTCTGTTGTTGATAGTCATGAATTCTCTGATTCTCTCAGAGGTCAGAAAATAACCAAGAATAACATAAAACCACTAAAACACATTTTGTGTGCAGGAACGAAAGTAAATAACTGTTATCCAAATATGATTTACTTTTTATACACATTTGAAAATTCATGGCCAACAACATTGATATCTGAGGAGTTAAGATATCTTTTTAATTAAAGAGCTTGCTCATACTGGTGGTTTACCATTAAATGAAAAAACATTTTACTGTTTAATAATATCCTCTTTATTCTAGGAAGCAGGAGCAAACATCTTACACTGGCTGGTGGTTTAATAAATAAGTTGAGCTCTGTACGAAGGTTTTTACAGAATAGGTGCCTTTTCATGGCTGCTGATTACTATTAGAGCAACACTTATTTCATCCAACACCCACAGCCTTCATGGTGCCTTTACTCGACCTAATTTGAGTTTTATTTTCCCCATTCATGGCATATTGAGCCAATCTTTCAGTCTTGGCAAAGTTGTGAATGGCTTGAGTCAAAGCCCCCTGCAGAGAGACCTAAGAAAAACTAAAAAATGAAGTCATTGCTGTGATGTTTCAAGTATTGACATGTTGAAGTAAACATGAGTCGTGTCTGCTTTGACTAACTGTTATCTTCCTCTGAACAGAAGAACCTACTCGTACTCAGAGCCGCAGCTGTACAGCCAGAACAGCGGAGGGAGCTACTTTGACACGCAGGGCAGTTCATCTCAAGTGTCCACTGTGGTGACATCTCATGGCATGACCCATAACGGAGGAGGGGGCAGCGGGGGGATGAACATGAACCTGGCAGGGGGTCAGGTAATCAGCAGCAGTCCGGGGGCTTACATCATGGACAACACTGGAGCCCACCAGGCCACCCAGACTGCACGAGCTTCCCCTGCTACTGTAAGTCACTGACACCAACCCTTTCCTTCTAGCCTCTCTCTCTCCCTCTGTTCCACGTTATAGAGATGCAACTCAGTGTGTGGCACATTTAATATCTCCGTCACGATAATCCTTTGCTAATGTATGCAGTGCTCTATGTAGGCAGGGCCTGAGCCTCTGTTATGATCAAACTACTGCCAGCATTGTTCTCACTGTAACCATCAATATTTAATGCTCAGCTAATACAGGGCTTTATTTCCATCCATGGCTCAAACTGGCTGTAGTTTTCACTCGCTGGTGTGGTGGAACAGGTTTAGGAATGTGCTTCTGCAGATCCAGTGATGACACAGCAGAAAAGACATGATACTTTGTGCTGTCAATACTTGTTTTGCAGAAGTGGTGTACTTGAAAAGATCAACTGTTTCAAGAAAATGACTTTTTTTTATTGAGAGGTAATGATGCTGTACGTGCCTCATGGTATAAAAGAGCCTCAACAAAGAATTTACATGCAAACAAAACCTCAGGTGTAACAAAAGTGTCATTGCACACTGCTTTTGTATTTTTGTCAGTGAATCTGTGCCAGAGGAACCTTGAAGAGTTGTGTCTCCTTTCATGCATTCATAACTGATTTATTTACTAATTTTTCATCCAGAAGAGCTTTCCTTACATGACACGTAGTCCTGCTCTGCTTGGGTTTAGTGGTGCTTTCTCTCTACACTCTTTTGCTCGTAGCGACTGATATATCTTCACCCACTCTTTATTTTCCCCTCTTTCGTTTTAATTTCCCGCTCTTACATTTTGTTGTCCTGTGCTTCATGGTTTATCAGATTGAAATGGCGATTGAGACGCTCCAAAAATCTGAAGGTTTATCCAGTCAGAGAAGCTCGCTGCTCAACAGCCATGTAAGTTGCTTTTTTACAAATGCTTGCCCTCGCTTCAGCTCAGCTCAAACCTCTCTCCTGCTATTCTGCCTCCTTCAGCTCCTGTTCATTTGTTGTAACTCCTGCTATTTTAATTTTGCACTTCTCAAAGCTTTTCTTTAAATTCACTTGTTGCTATAGAAATGCTGCTGAAGAGGTTTGATGCTGCAGCATCAGGATTAGACTTTCAATTGGAACTCTGGTGTTTTGGACCAGTGTGAATCTCCTGAGTGAAGACAAACGTGCTTTCTTTTGTAGCTTCAGTGGCTGTTGGACAACTATGAGACAGCAGAGGGCGTAAGTCTACCACGATCCACCCTCTACAATCATTATCTGCGCCACTGCCAGGAGCAGAAACTGGACCCTGTAAACGCAGCTTCTTTTGGCAAACTCATCCGCTCCATCTTCATGGGACTCCGTACAAGACGCCTCGGGACAAGGTTATTTTCTTTTTCAGATTTTTGTCCAGAAAGTTGTGCTTTTAGCAGCTACAGTTGTAAAGGGTAACCATATTCTAAAAACCCAGTGATACTTGCAGATCCTGCAAAAATACCCAAAGACACTCAGAGACGACAAAATAGCTTCATAACCCACACATTTATTCAAAACATTCCTTTTCTGTCTGTAGTGAAAATTTTCTGTATTTGAAACATAGTTTATAGAAGCCCATTTCTGCCAGTTAAAAATATAAAGATGAAAAACAGGCTTTGTTGAGATTCTCTTTTTCCCATATTGAGTCAAGATTTGTAGATGAAAGTCAAATAAATGAGATAAAGAGTAAGAATTTTTCCACTTTTTTCTCAAAATTTTTCTTTTAATCTAAAGGTTTTGACGTTTTATCTCAAAATTTGACGTAACTATCCACCAATTTTTTCCTTTTTTCCTTTTAACTTTTAATTTATAGTTGATATTTTGACTTATAATCTCACAGTTTTGACTTTTTATCTCAAAATTTCAACTGTATATCTCAGAATTTTGACTTCAGATGGGCCATGCCTCGCAAATGCTCAATATCTTGACAGGTTGTTGCATCAGAGTAACGCCAGTAACCCAGTGCAGCGCTTTATTATAAATATCACTGATCTCTAGAACAAGCTGAGAGAAACCCTGACATTATCGGGAATTTTATGAAACCTCCCAGACATAATTTTACAACAAAAAGGAGGACATGTCCAAGCAAAAGAGGACATTTGGTCATCCTATAATTGTATAACTGGCATTCTTTTATCTTGCAGAGGGAACTCCAAATATCATTACTATGGTATACGAGTGAAACCAGACTCCCCACTCAACAGACTCCAAGAAGACATGCAGTACATGGCCCTCAGACAGCAGCCTGTTCAGCAGAAACAAAGGTGCCAAAAAAAATCCAAGCTGCACAACACTTGTTGCTGTTTTTTCAAAAATACTGACAGGAGCTTTGTGTTTCAGGTTCAAACCAGTGCAAAAGTTGGACAGCTGCTCTGGGGAGAATTACTCAGGTGGAGGTCAGCTCCATCCTGGTGCAGCAGAGCAGACGGTGATCGCACAGAGCCAACACCACCAGCAGTTCCTGGGTCAGTTAGCTGATTCTCTAAATTAAATCAGAAATATTTTGTTGTTATTTTTTTAGCTTTTCTGAGTTGTGAGTGTTACATTTTCTTTAACAGATGCATCACGGGCACTCCCTGACTTTGTGGAGCTGGACCTGGGGCAGAGCAATACGGAGAACATTAGCTCTGAGGATGTGAAAGCTCTCCAGTGTCTTTACAGAGAGCACTGTGAGGTGAGAGAATGTTTCTGGAGTCCATAGTTTCATGTAGATTTTCAGCTGTGTCCACCATGTGGTCCTCTATGGATCACCACAGTTCAGTACAGATTGGATTGGTAAAACCTGCTGTTTGCTATTGTGATGCCATTTTCCAAACAAAAAGAAAGTAATCTTTGCAAAGTTGACTTGAGATTTGAACATGGCAGGGTTACGCTTTTTTTTTTTTATCACCACTGTTGCATGGGTAGTGATGATTCTTGTGACCAATCAACGGACTGCATATTTTGTAGCTCCACCTTCTGGGGTTGTATTAGTATGTATGGCACCAAAACAGAAAGGGGGAAAAAAAGTAGGACGGTGATTTGGGGACCTGTCCTGGCTTTGGTCAAAAAAAAAAAAAAAACACAAAACTTGTTCAAGATGTACCAAACTGAACCACTTGGTGGAAACAGGGCTTCCGTCTTTCGACAATCATCCCAATATCCATACAGACAACTCAATCCTCCAGCTTCCATGAGGACAATTTAACTGTTTAATCTCATGTAAGCTTCTTTTAATGAGAAAAGGTCAGTTCCACTATAAATAATAAGAGAAAGTTGTGCAGGTTTTGAAAAGGATGCTTATTAAAACTTTGGCAGGAATCTGAGTGCTGAAACTCTGAGAAAGGTCATGTGTGCGTATTGTGACAGAGATTTGTAAATGCCAGCTGCTGGTATTCTGGAACAGATTTTTCTCTTCATCTCGCGTCTTCAGTCTTCAATCACAGCTCCAGTAATGTCTGACAAACGAGGGATCAGGTCTCCCACAGGCGCTGACCCATTACTTATTGCTTTCTTCTTCTAATTACACTCTTGGAGAATGATAAATATAGCTCCTCTCCGTCAACTGTTGTGGTTTTATTCACTCTGTTTGTTTCAGGCTATCCTGGACGTTGTCGTCAACCTCCAGTTCAGTCTAATTGAGAAGCTGTGGCAGACATTCTGGCGTTATTCCCCTCCTGAGTCTGTAGAGGATGCTACTGTTACAGAGAACAGGTGAGCTCCAGGACAAAGTGGAGAATCCGGACCTGTTAAGATTTGAGTTCCATCACATTCCTGATGATCTGGCTGCTCTCTCAGGCTTGTTTTTTCATTTCTCAGCAGTGTGAGTGAGATCGAAGCTCGGCTCCCTCGCGCACAGCTGCTGGTGCTGTGCAGAAATGAGGCTGTGCTCAAATGGATGAGCACCTGCGACCATCTGATGTACCAGGCTCTTGTGGAGATCCTCATTCCTGATGTCCTGAGACCCATTCCCAGTAAGAAACACCATTAGCCTCCACTCATATTTACTTGTAAACATGTCAATGCTCATAAAATCACAGTAATTACTTCATTTTTAAATTCTCTGCAGGTGCCTTGACTCAAGCCATTCGCAACTTTGCCAAAAGCCTGGAAGGTTGGCTCAATAATGCCATGAATGCCATTCCACAGAGAATGATCCAGACCAAGGTAAAAAGGTTTTTTGTCCGTGGTATGAATTATTTAGCTAAAGCTAATACTCTGTAGGTAACAGCCGGGCTTCTGTGTGCTCTCTCGTCTCAGATTGCCGCTGTTAGTGCCTTTGCGCAAACACTGCGCAGATACACATCTCTGAACCACCTGGCTCAGGCGGCACGTGCTGTGTTGCAAAACACTTCACAGATCAACCAGATGCTGAGTGATCTCAACCGTGTTGACTTTGCCAACGTTCAGGTAAGAAGAGCTGGAACAAGAATGATTTTGTTACTATTTTGTTTGTTTGTTTTCGCTCTCTCACAGCAAATGTTGTTGATGTCTCTATGAGGAATTTGTAAGTAGCATTGAAAAAATTCTCACCTCTTAGTACAGTGCAGGTCAAAATCATTGCCCCAGGCCAGTAAATACAGTTTACTCTGGTTTTCTGGAGACAGTTTTGTTGCTGATTGCTTGAGGTTTTCTTTTAAAATTTTCCCATATCCTTCTTTCTTGATGGTTTCCTCAACCAGATAGAAGCAATATCTCTAAGGCTTTCCAAAGAGCTTTAGTCTGGTTTCCTATGACCAAAAACCACTTTGACTGCTTCCAGTCTGCAGAATCTTTCTTCTGCGTGTCAGTGCACCAACTTTTCCAGATGGTCCCCATGTTGCCTTTGACCACCTTTAAGTTTTGTGTCTGTGTTGCTGTACAGGAGCAGGCATCGTGGGTGTGCCAGTGCGAAGAGGGTGTTGTTCAGCACTTGGAGCAGGACTTCAAGGCCACCCTGCAGCAGCAGAGCTCTCTGGAGCAGTGGGCGGCTTGGCTGGACAACGTGGTCACCCAGGTGCTCAAGCCTTACGAGCATCGGCCTGGCTTCCCCAGGGCAGCACGACAGTTCCTGCTAAAGTGGTCCTTCTACAGGTCTGAATGAAACACGTTAATCACACTCATCTCTGAGGATTTTTCAGGAAAAGAAAACCATTCATTGTGTTTTTCTGTCTGCAGCTCAATGGTGATCAGGGACTTGACTCTGCGTAGTGCGGCCAGCTTTGGTTCCTTCCACCTGATTCGCCTGCTGTATGACGAGTACATGTTTTACCTGGTGGAGCATCGGGTGGCTCAGGCTACCGGAGAGACACCTATTGGTGTCATGGGAGAGGTAGAACTGCATACTTTTATACTTGTGATAAAAACTCTGTATGACATGTGGAAGGATCTCGGTTCAGTCTCTTAATGAAAATGTCCTTTGTGTTTCAGTTCGATAGCCTCAACACCCTGTCTCTCTCTAACATTGATAAAGGTAAGTGGCAAAGAAAAATATCCTTTTGTGGTGCAGCATTTTAAAAATGAAATCATCACTTGTTGCAGGAACTCTGCAAACAAGGAGAATTCAGAATAGGGATAGGTATCAAGAACCAGTTCCTGTTAAGAATTAAAAAGAAATGGTTTGATTCATTGACATCATCATTCCTTTGTCAATTCTTTCCATTACACCGGAGCAGTCGGACCTTGCGTCAACTATTCTGCCCTAGCTAGCTTAGCTAGGAATTGATGAGGGAATAAATGATGATTTGGTTTGATAGGCAGAATCGATAAGGGCATTGGCATCAATAATATCCCGGGAATACCCATCCCTAATCCGGGGTGTTTTAAAAAATCTCTTAATGAAAAGATGGGAAATGCAAAATAAGAAATCCAGGAAAAATTATTTGCATTCAAAACCTTCAGCACATTCAACTTTTCTGTCTCCTGTCTAGATGAAACAAGTGGGATGGACAGTGACTTGGAGGAGGACCCGGAGGACTCCGGGGAGCCCCTCGCCAAACGAGAGAAGTTGGAACATGAGGTCATCCAGGTGATCCAGGTCGGGGCTCTGGAGGACGGGACCCACCCGGTGGTCGGTGTAGTCCAGCAGAGCATCCACCACTCGCTCCCTCAGCCTCCGCAGGACCACAGTGAGCACATCCTCACCCCCTCTTCTGGTACTCCCACCATCCGCCACTGCAGTGCCACAGGAAACACCTACGCCTCAGTTTGAGGGTCTGACACGAGGCTCCGACCTGTTCGTGCTCTCTCTTTCGCTCTTGCTCTCTCTTTCTCTCTCCTTTCACATATCTCTCTATCTGTAAGTCTAGATGTTTCCGTCTCTCATGCATTGTGTCTGTGTGCACTTGTGTGGACACGCTCTCCTCTAACACTATGCTCAGTCAGTGGGAGACGGCTGAAGTGATGATGCTCTGCTGTCAGTGTCAGACTGCTCAGCCTCTGGATGTGTTGTCATCCCTTTAGCCTGTGCAGCAGCAGCAGCAGCAGGAGGAGAAGGACGAATCTAACCCGGAAATGTTTTCTGCCTAGGCCTGACCTAATGCCTCTGTCTGTCTGTGAAGACAGATTTTATTTTGAAGGGTCAACCTTCAAACAACTGATGTCTCAGAGCTCAAATCCACGTCACTAGTCCCAGCGAGGCAAAGTCATCAAGACCTTTGCTTGTGTAAATACTTTTGCTTTCCTTTCAGTTCGTGTTTCCTAAAACCTCATGGTGCTATCATTGTCTTTGTTTTGATTTCCTCTTTTTCACATACAGTTTTCGACCATTCCAACTCTTGATTTGGCTGAACAGAATATTTTGTAGCTAAAAGAGACAAAGGGACAACTTTCTATGTTTGTACAAAGGACCCTGGAGAAGTTGTGTCTTGTTTGAGTCGATAGCGAGCTACTTTTAGATTTTAGCCATAGAGGAAGGAACCCTAAAATGTCTGTGCTGCTACTTGTGTGTAAATAGATGAGATTGAGAAGACCGGCTGTACAAAACCACTTTCTCAGTGCTAGCTTTTCTATGCACTCGGTGCATAATGCTTGCCTTTGTTTTTTTTTTTTTAATTTATGAAGTTCTGTTGTGCAGTTTTCACGACCAGCTATCACCGTCAAACAACTCAGTAGACGTGTTTCTCTTTTTTTCAGCGTCTTGATGAAATCTTTTAAGTTCAAGAAGGACCAAAAACAAACCACCTAGAGGAAGCTGAGCGTGAGCCGTCATGGCCGCCCTCCAGCTCTTTGCTGTCCCACAGTGCCATGTCGCAGAGCAGAAGGAATGTCAGGGATTTTATGTACCTCGGCTTCATCATAGTGCCTTATCCTTAAAATGCAGCTGTCCTTGTAGTCCTGACTGTGTTGCTGCAGAGAGCCCAGCCACTCACGTTGGCTGTCTGGTGACTCGTGGCTGGATTTGGGCAGGCTCATCAGTGTCGAGACCAAGGGATGCAGGCACACACTCACCTGTTTCCTCTGGATCAGCTCTACTAAGCTTATTACGTATGTGAATTGTGGTTTTTTTAGCCTTGCTCCTGCCCTCACTCTGCCCTCCTGAGGTCTATTCTCGCATTAGCCTTTGTATGTAAGCGTGTGTGTGTGTGTGTGTGTGTATATGTATGAATGATCGATCTGCTGTGTCTCTTCTCGATGTGTACATTCGCCTGCGTCTGTCTGTGTGTTAGCGTGCGTGTCTGTGTTGAAACACATCCATTAGTCACCCTACCTCAAACCAGTGGTGCCAGCCCTTTTGACGCGTGCAGCACAGTCACCAAATCTTATTGCACACACCCTCACACACACACACTCACTCACACACATACACTCACACATACACACACACCACTGTACCGCACAAATCTACACATGACGGAGAAAATCTGCATTGCTTTTCTCTCACCTCTGAAATATTTTCACTTCAGATTTTAGCCCATCAAATGCTTTCATCCTTTTAGTTCCCTGTTTGAAGATCATCTTTGTACAGCGAACCAAAAGTAGATATTTTGTGATATTCAAAGAGATATAGATATATATATAAATAAATATATATATGTATAGTATATATATATGATAATGATACACCACATATATTTGTTGCTTTCTTTGTGGTCGATCTGATGGTTTCTATGTGTTTTTTTTTGTAGCTCCTCTGTATTTGTTCATTTTAGACTGTGAAATGGGAACGGCACGGGAACTAACTGCTTATTCGTTGGACTCCAGCTATACTTGAACTGTGCTCGCCTTCTATATCATGGGGAAAAGTGAGATTAATCCTCGAAAACAGGAATATTTTGTGACTAAAATGATTTTCGTTGTTCCTTCTCTGATGCTCGGTGACAGGATCCGAGAGTTTGTGCGAGGAAATGTTTATTTATTGGTATTTATTTTGTTTTCAGTTGAGTTGTCCACCCATTTAAGGCTTTTGTGAGTACTGATTATGAATTGTGAATTATACTACTGGAAAGAGCAGAACTACTGTACAGGAGAACTGGATGCTTTTGTTGTTGTTTTATTTTCTTCTATTTTTTTGAAGTTGGGTGGATTCATTGAAAAGGGGTTGACACTGTATTCTCTGTGTGTAAAGGTTGATTACTGATTCGTTAATCCCTTCAGGCACTAAAAATATACAGGCGTCAGGTTTTAGACCCCCAGTTACCCCTGTGCATAAGGTTACTGGTCCAGCTCTCTGTGTTAAAGATTTGTTTACATTTAGATGCCAAGAAAACCGTTAAGAAACGTTACAAGGATGAAAAACACAAATTAACTGCGGACCAGACTCCAGAAGCAGAAATGCTCCTCACAGACAGAGCTGTACCAACAAATTCTGTTTTAAATTTAGCTACTTAGGGCAAATGCACGCAACCAAAAACTAATTAAGAATTTCACTTTCAAGTGACTTGATAAAAGGACAAAATTAAAAAGACTCAAACCCCCTTTTTTCAGGCCCAGCAGGGACCAACTGAGTCCCTCCATATGCTGCAGCCACGAGAGCAGAGAAACTCCACAACTGGAGAGAATTCAAAGATTTATTCCAATCATTTAGTACAATCTACAACATATCATATACAAAAAATCACTACTTTTCTTCTTAAGAAGTTCCCTAAACCCAGACTCTTGTGTTAAATATCTGTTTTGATTATGTCCCATGATTGATTCTGTCCTGGGGCAATCAAACACAGACACATACAAACCACAGGATTAATCATCTTTGTTCTGTGCTCCATTTTTCATCATGGGAATACAGGCGGCCAACAGATGCTGATGGTTTGTAGCTCATTGAAATCCTAAATTTAAAAGTAAGTGCAAAGAAAACATCAAATATTGAAACTAAAAATGTCTACGCTCAATTTAGATTTGATGTCAGCAACAAAGTTTGAACAAACTTTGGACTAGAGCAACAAAACACTATAAATTGTGTAATGGTTAAAAATAATGTTTGGGGAACATCTCCAAAATAAATCTGTGAATTTATAACAGGTTAGCAACAAAACATGGTTAAAAAAAATAATAATAAAAAAAGGTCGGGATCCAATCAGGCTGAGTCTCTTCTGATAAAGCTGGGAAGAGGTTCCCTCTGTGAGAGACTGCGTCAGTAATAACTTCTTATTGTTTTTGATATGAGCAACATTCAGCTCACAAGTCCAGAAAAAATTTCAAGTTATTTTAAGACAAATATGGTTTCTGAATTGCTTGTAACAAGTCCAAAAAATTGCTCACAAAGTTTTTTTAGTTGGAATAATGTGTTGATACAAGAAACTTTTTTCCCTCCCCCATTGGCAGATTTGTTTTGACTTGTTATGAGCAATTCAGACCTCTTTTGTCTGTACATAACTTGAAGTAAGACATTTTTCAGGACTTGTCAGCTGAATGTGGCTCACATATGAAGAGTAATATGACAGTTTTATGAAAAATAAGACAAAAACACTTGCTTAGATTTCACTTTTTGCAGTGTAAAGATAACATAGAATGTGGGCAATTCCTCTCTAAAAGTACATTCAGTACTGAGTAAGAGGAAGCATTTACATTTGGGGGAAAAAAATCTATTCTTGCCAAAAAGAAAATCAATTGGAAAATTGTAAAACAAAAAAATCACTGAACTTATGTAAATTGTTTTTTTTCCCCGCCTCTTATTACTGTGAAATGTATCTTTGCACTTTTTTCCAATTAAATATAGGGTTTCAATGATTTGCAAACACACGTTTTGTTAATTCTTTACCCATAATCTTTATAAATGTTCAATTAAAAAGTTTCCAGGACACTTTTTTTATCCTCAAAGGACCCAAAGACTGCTCCCCCTTTACTTAAATTTACAATACATATCCCATACTGCAGCCTTACTCTCCTCCTTCAGACTGTCTGTTTGCAGAAGTCGGGCTTTCTTATTGTTTCTCTAAAGGACAGTTGGAAAAGTCTGGGAGAGAAGGTCAATGAACTTAAAGTCGCTGGAAGTTGGAAGTCCTGAGGCCTTTTGTTTATATAAGTCTGTGACCGTGATGAACTCCCGTGATGGATTATTTCCTGACTCTTGGTTCAAAACTATCGCACACAAGCACAGAGAAAGTAATGAAACTGTGATTGGGAAAAAAAATGATTGCAAAATTTCAAACAATGGATCGTCTTTTAAACGTCTGTAATGTGTAAAGAGGGTACGGGTAAGAAATGAAGGTTTTGCCTTATGTTTTTTCATACTTTTACGACTATGAATCTCAGCACCGTTGTCTCATAAAGAAACTACGAAAAATGTAGATGTGGACTTGTATAATTTTGTGCCTGAAGTGAAAATGAAGTGTTTCTTTAAATGTGTGCTTTAGAATCATAAGTGCTTTCTGGTTTTGCACGCCTCCCATGTGCTGCTAGAAACTATTTCTGACTTTTTTTTTTTGTCTCATTTTTCTTCATTCACCCCCTTTTTTAAAAAACTTTCCTCGACGTGCCAGCCAGTGATTTAGCTTTTCTGCGTCTCCAAAACCTGCCTGGTGAACACTGGACTGATGTTAATGCTGCCAACACAATTGTACTTTATTTGTGTCTTTGAAAAATGGAAAAGATTGTTTTTGTAACAGCTGTTTGCAAACGAGCCTGTCTCCAACCAGAAACTGTACAAAAAAAAAAAAAAGAAAAAAAAAAGAAGATGAAGAAGAGTCATAAGCTAGTCCTTTATTTGTCATAGGAGTGAAAAAAAGGTTTAAGATGCCTCTCCACGTGGATGTAACGGCAGCTTCACTGACCCATAGCAGACCCCAGTGCCTTTAACTTCGCCCTGGCCAGAGCAGACAGCCTGGGTGACTATTGGGTCGGTGGGTCCGGTGGGCGACAGATAGAGGCGATCAGAACAGACGTGTCACTGCACAGGAAGCATTTAGACCTGTTCTGACTGGACTATTTATTATTTATTGGATGTGACAGCACAAACACACACACATACGTCGTAGTTTACACACGATAGATGACCTGCAAACAGCTTTTTATTGTACAGAACTGGTTACTGACCGAGGAGAGTCACTGTAAGTAGAAAACGCTCTCTTTTGATCGTGATTTCTTTCGTCAGATGATATTTCCTGAATGCTGTGACCTGTTTGAGATTTGTATTTGGATGTTTTTTCAAGTGCCATTTGACAGTGTAGTGAGTCATGGCCAGCTGTAGCATGCTCTAATGCAAGCACAGGCATTTAGCAGTGGCATTTGGGGAGTTTTTGTTTCGTTTTCTTCACCCTGGACAAAAATATGTAAATATCAAAACCTGAAAAAAGTCTATTTATTTGTGTCTTAATTATTTGATTTGTTCTTTTTGGTGAACATTTTATCAAATATGTTTGGCTTAAGTGCTTTTGTGATTTCCTTTATCTCTTCTTTTGGATAATGTATAGTATCTGATATAATATATATCCACACAGATTTCATGTGACTTTCTTTCCGTGTGCCATTCAGTTTTTTCTTCTTAAATTTGGCGAGCAAACCAATGCGTGTAGGGTGATTTGTATTGTGTATTTTACATCAAAAAACGAGGACAATTTGGGGACTTTTATATTTATAAAGACGTTATCATTTAGTGTGTCGTATTGATGATTATAGAAACTATTAAAGACACATGTAGTTTGGTTTTCTGAATATTTCAGATCTCAGCTCAGGCTAGCTTCTTAGTGTTGTTTTCTTAAAATTTGTGACTTGTCTTTGCAGTAATAAACGTTTTCTTGTTGAAATGTTTGTGTCCTGTCTACCTAACTACAACGAATAAAAGCTGAAATACATCAGGGCCTTTGGAGTGCACGTCCAGCCATCCGCGACAAAAACAGACGTTTGGTTTAAAAAATTGATTGACCAGGTTAATACTTCTACAGAGCACTAAATTCAAAGGCAGTAGGTAGACCCCACCTGGATGAAATATACAACAAATTTAGATTTAGAAGACATGGAGTGAGCATTAGCAAATTCAAATTGTTGGATAGATTTTCCAGGAAATTTCCCAGACATATGACGTTCAGCACCAACCTTACTTTCATGGTGCAATGAAGAGAATTGGCCAATTTTTGTCATTCATGCATGCAGCTAATGCTACATCCATGTGGGTCTTTCCATCAGAGATGTTCTGATACCATTTATTCCCTACCGATACCAGAACTTGTGCTGTGTGTATACGAGTACCGATCCAATACCAGCATGTTCTAAAAATACATCATACTGCGCCTGCATGACTGTGCTATAATTATCATTGTCTCATAATTAAAGCTTTATCTTATAATTTCAACATTTTCATCTCAGATTTTGGAATTTTATCCCATAATTTTGACTTCTTATGTCATGACTATGGCTTAAAATGGGCCAAAAAAACACAAAAGAAAGTTCAACAACCCAAGTTTTCATTTTTAAATGGGTGGAAATAGGCTTCAATACCTATTGGCTCTTCATGTTAATGTATCTTACTCTTCCCGATAAAATTACCCAAGTACGGCAGCTGTCGTAACATGACTTGAAACCCCATCTTAAACATCTAATGACCAATAAAGGAGAAACTTCTCAGAAAAAAGACTTTATGTCTTCATATCACCACAGAGTATGGAAGTGAGAAACATTTCTACAAGGTGCATTTATTTCTTAAAGTTTGACGACAGCCCCATTAGAATGAATGGAGTTTTTGACCTATACTGCAGTCAGCCACCACGGGGTGCAGGTTTTGAGACGAGCTCACTTCTTGCCAAGCAGGAAAAAGAAAGACTTTACGACTCCACAAAAAAATGTTAGCCCATTAAATTTTATTCAACCATATTCATAAATGTAAACACCAATATCATTCAAACTCTGACATAAAGATAGAGATGAGTATGAAGTTGCATTTCCTGAAATTGTACAGCATGTTTTCTTTTACACTTTTAAATATGCGCCGAGTGGTTTCTAGCTGTAAAGGTAGCAAAAGAGTATAAAATACTGCAACAGCTGTCGGTAAACAGAGCTCCAGATACCAAAATATTCAACCATCAGTGCTGAGCTGAGACTAAAATCATTTTCTCACAACACTGACCTGACTGCAGTCTGATAATCTTTCTTCATAGATGTATATTTGGCATCAATATGGCTTACACTTCCTCTCACAGTTCATTCCTTTACTCAGCTGTTGTCTAGAAAACTTCACCAAAAGTGTCATTAAAGTAATCCTCCAATTTTAACAAGTGGCCTTGTGTAATATTTAAATAATTCTCAATCAGAAATGTAGTTTTTGAGCATCAATGTTTCCCTCAGGAAGTTTGAAGTTTCAAAGCAGCTGGGGGTGATTCTGATGCTAAAAACACATTTCTCATAAATGTTAGCAAGAAAACTTTACAACTACGCTAAAAGATCAACAAGTAACCACACATGGGACTATGAAACAAGACAAACTTTAGGCAAATTAATAATAAAGTGCTAATGGACACTATGTGGGCATCTAATCACAAAAGAGAAATTATATTACATAAATGTGTAACGATAATAATTTCTTTTGATTTTTTTTGTTTTTATAAGGTGAGTCTAATTGAGGCTCAAAAACTTCTCACCTCTCCGTCTTACAGCCCGACTGGTAGAAGAATACTCAAACTACGATGCGTTATGGAGCAGAGAGAAGCAGGTACAGCTAAAATGGGCTTCTCAGGTACTTTTTATGTGTTAAAAATGATTGAACATGATAGTAAAAATGAAAAAAAACAACTACAGTCAGCATTGAAAAATATTCAAGATTACATCTTACAAAACATGAGTAATGAGTAACATGACTTTACAGAAATGTCCTGATGTGTGAGGGGGCTGGAGGGAGTCACCGAGGAGGAACAGAGCGGCAGTATACCCCAACTGGAAACACATGTAGAGGGGAAATAACAGGTTTGCATCCAGAACAAGGCGCCTCATTGTGCTCACACCAACTTCTTGAGCCGAGGAGGTCTTCAGTCAGTCAGTCAGTCATATTGAAATGTTTACGCTGAAAAAATACTGAAGGCTGAATCAAGAATCTGTTTTGTTACTTCATATTCTCCTCTTCTTGTAGTACTTCTGTGTCATCTTGAGACTCGATCTGCTTCCTGTGAAACCTTTGTTGAACACTGTCAGAATACTGTCTTCGTCTATTTTTCATCCTCGTGGCAGCATGTTTCCACTGTACGGCGTCTCCTCCCCGAGTGACTCACTCCTTCCTCCAGCTGTTTGTAGAAGTCAGCAAACTTACAGTCCACTTTCCCGTGTGTTTGGAGTATACTGCCGGTCTCCTTCGACCCACTCAGCACCCCTGTTGTTGCAATCTTTCGACTTTCCCGATCTATAGGTGAAGTGGTCTGTTAAAAGTACAGTCTGGTGTTCTGTTTTCTTTTTTTTGTCTTTCAACTCAGTCGAGAGGTTGCGGGTCAGCTATGGGCATCGTGTGCAGAACTTCGTCCAGCAGCTGCAGAGCTCGGTGTAAATGGATCTCGATCCAGCAGGGCGTCTCTTTGATGCTCTGTCGTGGGTAGTCGGGCCCCCAGCCTTTCACGAAACTCATTCGCAGGATGCACAGCCTGCGCAGGTCATCAACCCCAATGCCTGCAGCAGCAGACAAACCTGAAGGAAGAGAACAGGCGGTAACTTCGAGATCAATGTGGGACAATAGGGCAATACGGTCTCTGCCAGTGTTGGATAAGTTCCTCTTGGAGTGAAAGTTGGAATATCGATTCAAGAGGCAAACTAGGAAAAGTATCTGACGCAAACCTGGCTCCCACTCGGCCAAAGCCACAAAATTTAATGCGTTAAGCTGAAGCGCACAGAAGTTGTTCACTTAATCATCCTGGAATCATGTTTGGATCATTGTTGGCAACTTTAAAATGTTATTAAATAAATAAATGAATAAATCATTCACTCTATGTATTATGAATCTATATAATATTTGGGTTTCACTTTTTGAAATGAGTGACCAAAAATATTGAACTTTTTCTTAATATTCTATTTTCTTTTTAAGATTTATTTATTTTTCTATATTCATTTAAAAAAATCTGCCTTCCTCCCTCATGTATGTGTTCGTCTCATTCAAAACGAGACAAGTCAAAAAATATATAATATCCTTCAATAATGCAATTGATTCTGTAAACTGGACTATTACTTCTTTCTTCTGTCTGTTTCTTACTGTCTGTTTTTACACAATATTGACTCATTCTTAAATATAATGAACAGAACATTCACTTTGCTGTTCATGTTTACCAGGTTTTCCCTCCCTCATAATCTTCAGCTTCTACTGACAGCAGTAAGGATACTCACTGATGGCTGGAGCGATGCCTCCCACAGAGCCAGGCCCAGGGATGTTCCCGGCCACCGCTGCTGCCTGAGCTGCAGCTGCTGCTTGAGCTGTGGCTGCCTGCTGCTGCATCTGCCTGTGGCACTGACGCAGGTCGAACACCTGCCGGGGGAAGAGAGGAACATTAAGATTTGATAACAGGAGATGATAGTGAAGGAACACTATAATATCTGACTGTTTCTAAACACTAAGAAGGTAGAACGTCAGCTCGTTTTGGTTCTCTGATCAGAAGAACAGAGCACATCTGAAGCTCAACTCATCATAGTAAAAGTCTACAGATTTTTTTGAAATCCTAAGATGCCTTGAGAAATAATTGATTGAGCCCATAATAGATGAGCATTTTGAAGAGTCTTAGTAGATATTTTATAACTTCTACTCCCAGCTCCTCCTGCTGTTGGAGGAATTGTGGCTCTCAGAATCTCTCTACTATCATATGTTTTGAGATTGTCCAACACTTCTTGGCGTAAGATTAATTCAGAGCAAGAGTTTAGGCTCCTTGAACAGAGCGCACTTTGGCAAGAGGGCACCATGGTACAAGTTTGGCACCAATAGAAGGCAATTGCTCATATTTTAAGATATTGTGGCACGCTTTCAACCCTTTGTTATCCAATCTGATTATTTTGTTTTGTGACACTGTACAAACTAGAAGCAATATGTGACTTTTCAGGTGACTGTAAACCTTTAACTCAGAGGATCACACACACATGGTCTTTGCACAGTCTCTGAAGAACATGGTGAAACTCAATAAGTTATGTCAATCTCCAGATGATGCTATAAGGTTTGACAGTGTTTTGTTGTCCTTTTAGTTATAAATGACAAGTGTAAGGCAACAATTTGTGTTGCTTTTAGACTCAAAACACCATGAGGATGTGTTTTATATAACATCTCAGCCTAATTCACATTTTAGCATGCATCACACAATGACTGGAAAACAGGTTTGCAGGGGTAATGGATACAACTTCTCATATTTCTTTTCTTTTTCTCTGTTTTTTTCACTCGCCTTGATGTAAGCGCTGGGATAGATCTTGTGAACGGCGTCTCCAGGGGCACGACCAGCCTCTCGATCTAGGTAATAGCTCTGCACGAAAACTGCGTGATCACTCAGACAGCGCACCCAGACGTCTCCTTCACCCTTGCACTCCAGCTGCACGCCTTTGCCGATGTGAAGCCTGGAGATAAAATGAAACAGGAAAAAATTGTTTCACACAGCACAGGTGCAACAACATGTACTGTGTGTTATTTGTTGCTAAGAAAACGTCAGCGTACCTGGCTCTTTCTATGTTCTCTGTCCTGTGAACGTTGCTCAGCTGCCCCAAACAGAAGCGATCGCCTCCTGATGGATCCACGTAACCATCCACAGTCACAATCGGACATGTCGATGGGACCTTAAACGTCTCGCCAACCTGGACGTCCATCTCAAAGTACGCAATGGAGCACCAGTACTCTGGAGCTGCAACAAAAACACAAACAGTTAGAAACGGTTGTACTGATTACTTCTGACGTGGATCCTCCTCTGTGTTCAGCTCAATACTCACCGGGGTGATTGGAAATGGGGGGCTGGAATGCAATTTCATTGGTAACTGGCCCTGTAAGGAGATGTCAATATTCATTTTGTGCACAATTTCAAAACCACAGCAGCAACAATATTAAGTGATAAAAAAAGATCAGACAAAGGTTACATAGAGCAGCGGTACCAGTAGATCAGCTTGTATCTGAGTTACTTTGTTTTGAAATGACTCATACATTCCTAAAGGTTAAACATTTCCTTCAGGCGCAGCTTTTACTGTTTAGCTTCATTACTAATTGTCAGAGCTAATTTTTATAATATCTGGTTATCTCTGTAAAATTATCAGGGTGAATTAAGTCATAAATTATGTTTAAATATGTGAGCTGTCTGACCAGATATGTGTCATTAATAAGGAGTTCAGCAGAAATTATCCCCATGTTTTCCCTTCACTTACAGTAATGTCCTGTGTGAGGCATGGGTGGATGATGCTGTAGATGCCCGTTTTGATGTTGAGGCACCGCAGGGGTGAAGCTGCTGTTTCTGCTCCAGTTTGGGCCAGCATCTGAGAATAAAGAAAGGAAAAAGAAACGTTATGACTGGGAAAAACACACAGTGCATGTATTCTTTTTCCTCTGTGTGTGTGTGTGTGTGTCGTCTTTTTGTTGTGTCTTACTCGAGGGTCCAGCGCTGATGGTGGAAAAAGCAGAGGTTGAAGCTGAGCTGCTGACCTCAGCAGGAGTCAGTAGAGTTGGACTGCTAAAGGTCTCCTGTGGACCAGGCCTTGAGGGGGGATGCTGGATAGTCTGCAAGTGGCTCTCAGAGCTCGAATGAGATTGCGGGTTGTCATAATCGTACTCATCCTTTACCAAGAGTGGAGCTAGTTTGTGAGGAAAACAGAACAAGTATAAAACTACAGATACTTATCAAGACCAAATATGAACAAGCAGGTAAATTTGATATCACCTTACCTGAGCCTGTGAGGGTCAATCCTGATAAATCTGTTAAAACAGGACAAAGGAAAAGATTTTATGTAACTTTATTTACACAAAATACGGACAAAAACATTTTTAGAACTAATCCAGACTGAAATATCTGCTATTTTACTCACCAATACCTGGAGAGACAACTCTCTCATAGTGGTATGGATTGACACAAACATTGTCACATTTCAGGTCAAAGGCGTACTGGCAATATTTCACGTGTTTTAACTCATTTTTGTGTAAATCAGGCCATCGCCACAGTCTTGCATAGACAACATGAGGAAAACCTTTACGCCCAGCAACCTAAAGCACACAGAGGGAAACATGATGAGTTTTTCAGTGCCTGCTTCAGTGAGTGCAGTTTCATTATTGAATATACACACTCGGCTCCTTACCTGCAGACGTCCATCCAAGGTGCGCTGTATGGTCACACACTTGCTCGGGTGAGCTCCGTTTGTCGTGATTGCCGTGATGAGGGAATCCAGTTCATCTTTTTTCTCCTTCAGCTTCTTGACGAGACTCTCGATGGCTCGCTTGGCAAAGCTTTCGCTCTCTCCTCCCTGTCGGTGACACATCAGACTGTGCACGATGCTCAGGCAGGCATCATTACTTGTGGGAGTGTTTGTGATTGACATGGTGCTCCTTAGGTTTCAACCTAGTGGAGGCTTTCCAGATGTGTCTGCAATGCTTTTTAGCAGCTGAAGTGTCCAAGTGGAAGTATATCTGAGGAGATGCTGGCCAACCTGAAACAGAAAGAGCGGGGTCTTGTGAATAAACTCTATAAATTTGCAACCACTACATTACAGTTCACATTCACAGAAAAAAACTTCCCTTGTTGTTATCTATAAACAACGACATATTAACTCTTGTGGAATACAAAACTAACCTACCTCGTGATAGAAATACTCTATTGACCCAAATATATAGTGTGAGAAATTCTAACATTGTTTTAAAATTGGTGTTGTTGATCAAGTAAATTCTGATTTCTTGTTCATAACTTGAGACCTGTTCTGCCTGGAATCAATAAAATCAAATGATTTAATCCTATCTTTGAAGAAATTATTATACTGTCAGCCTTTCACTGCAAAAACTGAGTTCCAAAGAAGTCATTCAGCCTTATTTGAGCATTATGTCTTATTTTAGGTGAAACTGTCTTATTATTCTTAGTATAAGCCACATTTCACTCAAGTTAAAAAAAATCTTATTGCAAGACATTTAAAGACAAAAATAGGTCTGAATTACTTGTAATGCGTAAGAATAAATCTGCCGATGGGGTAAGAAAATTTTTCAAGTTTCTTGAAATTAAAAAAGACTTTTTTCTTTCCTTGTTAAAAGCAATTTAATCCTCATTTTTGTCTCTAAATAACGTGAAATAAGACATTTTTCCGGACTTGTCGGTGGAATGTGGCTCATATCAAGAATGATAGTCTTTTTTTTGTTTGTTTTTACTAATAATTACATTATGACTTGCTCGGATTTCAGTTTTTACAGTGGTGTAGTTATTTCTTATAGCTTTACCTTAATATATCGTTTTTTCGGAATTTCTTTTTCTTTCTTGTTATTGCAGAGTTTGAAATTTAAAGATAAATTCAATTATTTCAAAAAGGAAAATACTGAGGTAAGGTTGTTATTCCATAGACTTTCTTTACATCTCTCGTTAGCCCTGTTATGTATTTGTTAGCTCATGATCGCAGCTGTTAGCCTGTCCTTTCTGCTCGTGTCTCCATTATAAGCATCCCAACCGTGCTTAAAATACGCTACTCTGTTAAAATTACTTCCCATTAAAATTAATAGACATGTTAAGTTACAGTTTCATTATTTGGAGGCTTTTAGTTCAAGATAATTGCCGAACAAATATCGAGCAGCACGTTAGCGCCGAGGATAACAACGTTAGCAGTAGTTAGCCTGAGCTAATCCTAAAACGCTTTGTTTTCCAGACGAATGAGACATGCATTGATTTGCGAACTTACTGTGATTTACTTGCACTGCAACGTTGGACCAAGAGTCATAAAAAGATAAGACGGGGTCTTTATCTGGCTTATTTCTGTTACGCCCTTTAGCGTTACTCAGCTAGCCTAGCACACACGCTAACAGCTAATGCTAAAAGACATTTGTGAAGCCCCGTAACCCTCTCCTGTGATTGTCCGTTACTTCTCGATACATTACAATATCTAGATCAAATGAGGAATTCTCGTTTGGGTATTTGATCTGTAAATCTGTAACAAAGAATAAATTTAAGCTAACGGCTACACTGGCTAGCTTGCCCCGAAAATAAACAAAAAATCATCTCCACCCACTAGCACGCTCACACTGAGCATGCGCACAGTGGGAGTGACAGGCGTGGCGCTGCTGCTGCTGTGGGGTATTAAAAACAACTCATATCCAGAAATGTATATCAAAATTATTAATTACTGTGCTTTCAATTCTTAAACATGATGGACCAGTCTGTTTAGTTTATTTTTTTGTTACTCTATATTCCAGGTTGCAAGTGCATGTATTATGAGGGAGCTCTGTAACACAATGTACCAGCAAGGTAAAGTCTATTTTTTTTCCATAACAGTCAATCCAAAATATGTATTTTTTTTCAATTTTAAGAAAACCAAACCATGCTTCTTTTGGACCTGACAACCCAACTGAGCTGTTTACAAACTGGTCGGGAGGATTCAGGTACACAGGGACAGCCAGGTGTGCTAGTCTTTAAAGTTAAAATCAAAGGAGAATAATCAGATTCTCTAAGAACAGCAACTTTTAGGCACTTTTGCATAGGCTTCATTTTTCTAAACCTGATGTTGCCCCCTTGGTTGGGCCAGACCTTTAAAGAAAATAAAATAATTCATTTTAACATATCAACAAAGTAGACACCTTGAGGAGTTCAGAAATGTAGTATTTGCTGGGTTGTGCTTATCCTATGGTGGGTTTTCAAAGACTGTCCCAATATACCTGAATCCAACCTATTAGTATGCACCATGAAAGCAAATTATTATCTGAAGTTATAGGGGACACATCCTGTTCATACTCTTACCTCATCTTTTGGAACTACTGTGCAAAGGCTCTGAGTAAAATGTCTCATCTTGTGGCCTTATACTCTAAATGCCTGATTGCCTAAATGCAATTCTGCTGTCGGAACTGTGCCCAGAAGGTACTTAAAAATGTAAAGGTGCATGGACTGTACTCAGGGGGTTAGACCAAGGGGAGAGGACATGAGGCTATCTTAATCAAATGTATGCTCCATTTTTAGGGCCTGCATCTTCAAAGATGGATCACAATGAGGTAAGAAAATTTTAGTGTTTTAAGGAATGTCATAGCAGTCATGAAGCAAACAAGTAAGCTGATGGTATACAGTTGTATCATAGAGTCTTGACATTCTGCTCAGATTAAACTGCAACCATAAGGTTTGATTTAATGAGCAATGATAATAAAGTGACGGTAAAGCAGAATTATCCTGGATCTTGAACATTTTCAGTGAATTTAATACTATATCTGGCAAGATGTTCTTGACACTATTCCTTTTGGATGCTCAATCGTTGGTTTTATATCTAGGAATTAAAAAAAATCCCAGACTTGAGAGATCTGTTGAAATTTGTCCCAATTTGCATATCACTTAAAAAGATCAGTCATGTTGGCATAACTAGCTGCTCTCCCTGATGGCCTGAATCAGTTTCATCAAGATGAATGTCCTCCCTCGAGTTTTATGTCCCCTGCAGACGCTCCCTTAGTACTTACCCAGAGAAATTAGAAACAGCATTTCACAAATGTAATTGGCAGGGAAAAGATGGAATATGTGGGAATTAAAAAACACAAAATCCTTGCTTTATCTGACAGTCCGAAATATTGATTTCCCTTCAGGCATCTCTGTTATCACCTTGGCAGGATAAAAGGATTCCTGTTTTGGGTGACTTCTTTAAAGATAATGTTTTACCATCCTTCCAGCAGACTATCAGCCATTCCCAAGCAAAACACCTCTAAGTATCCCTAAATTAGTCATTTTATATCTTTCGAGGTCACTTCCTTCTCTCGTAACCTTCTTCATTATGCAGCAGACATTTATCTTAGAGCACCATAATAGAAACCATTTCATTTCATTATTTTTTGCTTTTATTTCTGCCTCCGTTGCATACAAGCTGCAGAATATTCCTCATAAACTAAAAAAGGCTCTGAATGTATTAAAGATGATTGACAGAACCTGTAACCCTGCACAAAACAAATCCCTCTCCTTCTTCTTAGTGCACCAAGAGCCATTTGAAGGAAGGACATATTTTCTGGGCTTCTGAGAGTGTGCACAGTCATTTTTAGATTTGGGGGATTTATTTTCCAAAGAATTAATGGGATGTTTTATGTAAAAATTAAAGAGGACCCTGGTGTTTTTGAAAAGTTTTGAGGATTTTTTTTAACTTCCCTTTCTCATGAACAACAACAGGCTGTCTAAAAGTTGTAATGTTTTCTGCATTATTTATCACTACAGCCCAAATGTTGAATACCTAATGGATCAGCATTATTCTGAGTGGAAAAAAATTTGACCAAATCGCAATATGGCCTGCTGCGATCTTCTAGCAGGGAGGGTTCTAATGAGTCTATATAATATCTGGGTTTCACTCTCTGAAATGTGTAAAAAAAAATTAACTTTTCATGATATTCTAACAATTGGAGATATACCTGTATAAGCTGACAATTTCGTTTGTGAGAGTAGTTTTGTTTGAATTTAACAAAAACAGTCTTTCACCTTTATGTATGTTTATCTGAATCAATACAAGAATGAAAAAAAGCATTCCCTACAATATAGCAATAATTATCCATAAGAATCAATGCAGCTATTCCTTTTTTAAAAAGTTATTCATTCTCAGTTTTATTTATCTAACATGGTGCATTTTTTTAATACAGCATGATTTATTGCTTGTGTTTGTTTCACAACATAAGATGAGGAACCTAAAAATAGTGGCACAATAAATCACTACTGCAATATAGGGAAAAGTAATTGCAATTACACCTCCCAACATCAAACATAAGACACACAGAACCTTGTGTCAAAAAGCTGCTGATTATTCTGTGACATGATGACTTTCACTCTTATATGAAGTCTCCCTCTTGTGGTTGTATTTGAGTGTGAATCTGCAGTAATAATAATAAATACACACACCTGGCTCTGTTTTTCTGTTAAGAAGGGCCTCTGTTTGATTGAAGGGTGTTAATATGAATCCATGCTGTGATATTGTTTGTTTGGTCTCTAGATTAAAAATAAAAATGTATTGCATGATGTTAGTTACAAAGAGTTTCGACACAATGAAACTTCCCACTGAGCTAGAAAGTTCCACAGTGTTATTCCGTCTTTGTTATCTGCATCCGACTGTTAACAGCGTAAGCTAGGTGATGATGTGACATGTTTTTTTTTCCATTTGAGCCGTTGCCTTGGCCTTGATAAGAGCTGTGTGAGAGAAAAAGGAAGTGGGAGGGTTCAGAGGGCAACCTAACAGCAGGGTTGTCACTAGAGCCCGCTGGCGTTGTAGACCAGGAATCTGACACCACCCTCTCACAAACGCTCCCCACTTGGAGTGGCGTCTCATCCTGAGTGACGGTTTACAAGACTCCAGGCTCTGTCACCTCGTTATCACAGTGGCATGGAAGCGCGCAGAGAGAGGCCCGCAAGGCATGTGATGCTGGAGGGGTTGAGGTTGTTAGTTTGGGAGCCCTTGACAATAAAAGATGGTGCACATAGGATCACAAAATCTGCCAAATAAGATTTCCTTTGAAGATATTTTATTTCTCTAACAACCATTATAGCATTATTGTTGCTCTGAGAACCAAACACAGGATATGAATGGCTGGCATACAATGAAAGATTTCACAGCAGTTCACACCACTCATGGGTAAAAAGAAATCGCCCATTTTTCAGAGAAGCAGCCCCGAAGAGCTCCAAGATACTGTGAAAATCCTCTTCTGGTGAAAAGCCATCAAAAATACGTTTTGTGTGAGTTTGCCAAGCAAATATGAGGGAATATGTCACATTCTATAAATCATTCCAGCGACTCCAGCATGCCGTAGGCCACTGCAACAAATTACCATTTACAAATCTGCAGCATGTAAGTCTACTCATAAAGCTTTTTTTATTCATTTATTTTTATTTTTTTATGCAAAATTATGACTGAATTATAGCTGAATTTAAGAGACTCTTCTATATTCCAAAAACATACAGCATCAGTAGTGCAAATCGGCGTGATCTGTTAGCTTGTTGAACTGTTGAGCTTATAACTAATGCCCCAGGAGTAATGTCCACGAGGAGGAAAGAGCATTTTGAAGAGGGTTTACATAAAAAGGCAGCAACATTTCATTTAGATGTTGCATTTACATAATCAGTGAATGGTTCAGTCGATTATATACATCCTATTTCAGTTACAGCTTTACATTAACCCACAGCACAAGCTTTTTAACCCTCTGATCCACGTTAATTAGAGGGTGGTTACTGTAATGCAACCTTTGCACTCACCCAGAAATAGACATTGGTTTATTACAGTATCAAGAGTGTGTTCTGACATTTTATCTCCCTTTAGTAATTTTCTCTTTCCTCTGATGGGGGTTATGTCACACTGTAATAGTACCCTATATATTCATCTTGTTAGTGTAGAATGTCAACATTTAACTGTGGAGCTTATCCAGAAACATCCATTATCTTAACCGTTTTGCCCTTTCTAGGTCACTCAGAAAGGCAACTGCCTGGGGAATTGAACCTTCTTGATGTGAGGCAACAGCGCTAACCACTGCATACAGAAACATTGCAAAATAAATAAATGTCTATTAGAGCACAATGTACCCCTGTTCAGGAAAATTCCTAACCTTATTTTCAAAAACTCGAAGTTCATTCTAACATGAGAACAACAACCTTTGTACAAATTTACATTGAGTAGCACAGATTTACAGTTTTGTGCGCATTTCTAATTCACAGCTAAGTCTAGACTTGTGCTTTGACACACCGCTGTATTAGGTCTTTAGATTGACAGATAAACAAGCAGATTAACAGACATATTGACAGAGACAGACGGACAGACAGACATACAGACAGAGAGATTGACTTATTCCTCAGCTTCATCAGTTGACAGGCTCAGAAGTTGGTCATAGCCACATTGCTGCCATTTTCCTCTCAAATATCCAGGAGGTTAAATGCTATTATTCTTGAAGCTTTGCAATTCTTCTGGTCTGAAGCAAAACTATGAATATGCCAAATCTAATAACCAAATTACTTGCCAGCGTTAAATGCCCTCTGCCACCATTTGACATCTCTGCTTGCTGATGTTACCGTATGCCTCATGATGTTTCAAGAGTTAAGCTGTTTTCTGTCTTACATTAATGTAAGCTAACTAACCACATGTATTGTTCTAACTTCTGATATTGCTCAGTGTTTGTCTAGATTTCTCAACACTTGTATTTTGAGAAAGGTGAGGGAATGAAATTTGGTCAGACTTCCTTTGTTTTCCATTTACAACACAGCAACAAGTATGATAACATTGTGAATAAGTCACAAAGCTTTCCAACCTTGGACTGATGTCAGAGGAAAATGACAACTATGTGATCACGATAAATAGCAACACTTTCAGGACTATCTGCAGCCACACTCTGCCACCACCATGCCCTCGTACTTGTGGTTGAAAGTGATCACTCCATTATCATGATAAAGGAGTGAGATGGGTTCCAGCTTAGTGGGTACACAGCAGGCACGCGAGACTCTCTTCGGACTCTTAACACTTAGCAGTGTCTGCACGATGGCGTGTTTAGTGGGCGAGACCTCGGAGGTCATGGGCGGGTTGCACACGCCGTTGCACTCGTACGCCTCATATCCCGTGGGTTGGATGATCCATGTATCCCAGCCAATGTCTTTAAAATCCACATAGAGCGGCGTCCTTTTGCACGGCTCGCTCTTAACATTGCGACGGATTCGGGGAGGCGTGTCGTAGATAAGGTTGGACTGCAGCTGCATGAGAGACTGTTTGTCCAGCTCATCCTGGTCAGCGTGCTCAGCGTTGGGATTATTCCAGAAAGCTTGCTTGTTTTCAGGAAGGTCGTTCTCATGTTCAATCATCTGATTTAAGTCTTCTTCGTCCTGTTTGTGGTCTCTGCTTTGATCATCAGAGAATATAATCATTACTGCATTGTGCTTCCCCTCCGAGCTCCTTTCGATGTCAATCTCCACTGAGCTCCCCCCCTCGTCCTCGACCCCTGACCCCAGACTTGTTACATGAACCTCCAGTCTGTGATTTGCACACCCTGACTTCCTCCAGAGTGTAACCACATGAGTCAGGTCAAACGACACCCAACTGTTATCTCTGGCATGGATATGCTTTGTCACCAGTTCTTCCAAATCTGCCATCCCCGCCACCTCTTCTTTATCCCTCCTTCTCCCGTCTCTTGCACACTTTTTTGTCCAAACTTGGTCCTCGTGGATTTTGTAGACAGTCACCTTGCAGTCAATGCCGGCGTAGAGCTTCTGTGCGTTTTGGATCAGGGTGAAAAGTCGAAGCTCTGCCAACATTATGTGCTCGTGGTGGTGCATTGAGATGTTGAAAAGCAGGGAGAAAATCCTGACACCTCTGGGTGTTATTCTGTAGGGAGAGGGATCTGAAATCAAAACGTGAAATACATGTGAAGTCGGGAAGCAAGTTTAACCCTTTCAGCTTGTGTTTTTAACAGAGATAGACTGATACGTTTTTTTCAGGGCTGATACCAATTATTAGTGGTCAAGGAGGCCGATCACCGATATTTGAAGCTGATATTTTTTTGCAGTAAAAGTAAAAATACTTGAGTCAAAATTTTGAATAGTAAATACGTCACACGCTTAACTTTGTTTAAATGCCTGGGAGCATGTTTAGTGACAGGACTGTGAGGACCTTCTAAGACAGTGATTCCCAACCTGTGGTCCATGACTCTTGAGTGGGTCTCAAAGGTGTTGCAAATGGGGGCCACCAAAAAAGTATTTTTGTGGAGTGATAATTATATAGGGATATAGATTTACAAAATAATGTTTTGAATGCTAAAAACTCAGTTATGTCACAAATATTTTACACATATTTTAATTTATATCTATATTAATATTTATATTTAATGCAGTACTCAGAAAAGGCAATATGTAGCCTCCGTATCTGCAAATATCGAGGCCAATAATCGGTCCAGCCTGGTTATTTGTCTATCCCTAACTTTTAATGATACACAAAAACAATCAAGTTTCTAAGTTTAATTATTCCAATAAAAAAGAATCTCAAAACACATACTGATCATGATCCAAATGATTTGAAATGCCATACTAGTGAAAAAAAAGTGAAAGTTCTAAACTTCTTGTGCACAACATGATGACTTATCAGATATTTTCGGTGTCAGAAAAGTGATTTGTACCTTCATTCTTGAAACTGCGCACAATGTTAGCGGAGGGCACAGCAGTGTGGTCGTTGGCAAAGCGGTTGTACAGCTCCAGCATATAGTCTGGTGGTTCCTTACGGGGAGTATGGGGCCCGGGTGGGGGCCTCAGCTCCGTCAGGTTCAGCGTGGACAGAAACTGGCTCAGAATATCCTGCGCCTCAAGCAGCTGATTCTCAACCACATCCCTTCTCACTGATGCTCTCTGATGGCTCTTCAGAGACCTGGTGGGACTGCTCAGACTGAAATTCGCCAGCATCAGAAGCAGGAGCTCCAGAGAACCCATAAAACCGAGGTTGGAGAAGACTGAGTGGGTCATGTTTGAGAAGAAGGAGTGAAGAGCTATATCCCAGGATCAGACGAGAGGATGTGATGGAACCTGTTGGAGGAGTTTGGACCTGTCATAGAAGCACTGTCCTTGGCTAAAGGACAACAGGTTGCTGTCCGGGGCTTTGCCCTTGTTGATCTTGTGGTCTGGTTGTGAGGGCAGGGCCATGCTGTCCAATGTGCTGCTGGCCCTCGGCCCTCCTCTCTCTCTCTCACTGCCTGGATCTTAAACTCTCGATAGCTGGGTTTACATGGAGCTTTATATTCAGATAAGAAGTGTCGGAGAAGCCCACACTGCATAAAAATGCTTCATATAAACACCTCTTTCACAATACACAGGCTAAAACTGAAAGGAATTTAAAGTGTGAATGAACGAAAAGTAAAGTTTTATAGTGTAAACTGTGAAATGGAAAGTTGTCAGGTTGCATTCAGTCTGCTCTGTCCCTGTCTTGCTCAGTGACGTTTACTCACCTGAAATTATGGCGGCTTCCAAATTAGGGCTGAAGGGGTCACGTGGGACCGCAGCAAAGATGGCAGCACAGTAAGAGAGCTCCTCACGGAAGTATTTACAAATAAGTGACTGTCTCACAAAGGGTACATTTAGCTACAACAAGAATAGGCTGATGGAAGCTTTCGACTTACCAAATATTATGCACAGAGCGGCCGTATTTTATAGGACTTTTAATGCTTTACAAGGAGATGTCTGTAAAAATCTCAGAATTGTTTGGCAGAAAGACCTGAGGTGTGATTTCAGTGAAGAGAATTGGTTAGAAATTTTATCAAATACAGGGGAACACATGAGGGAGGCAAAGGGAAAATTTATTCAGTACAAGATAATTCATAGATTTTATTTCACTCCCTCAAAACTACATCGGATGGGCTTAGTAGGAAACAATTTATGTTGGAAATGCCAGAATGAAATAGGGACATTTTTACATGTCATCTGGGGATGGCTGGATTGGATTGGGAGAAAGTACTTGGACATATGAGTACATGGTTAGGTGTGGCGGTACCTGTATCTCCAAAACTGTGTTTGTTAGGGGACAAAACAGAAATGCCAAGTATATCTAAATTTGAACAAGGGGTTCTGAAAGTTGGGACGGTCACAGCTGCCCAAACGATTCTCAGAGGCTGGAAGAGTACGGTCGCTCCAGATGTTAAAAAATGAATGGAGATGATGTCAGAAGTTGCATCATATGAACGCATGTTGGCTAGAATTAATAACGAGGAAGAAAGTTTTAAGAGAGCCTGGGGGCGAATTTTTCTTTCTTAGTGGGGCAAACGGAAAAATGTACAGATATGGTGCTGAATGTATATTGTAATAATATCAAAAAGAAATGTGGGTGGTTGTATGTTGGATATGCTGTCTGTTGATGTTGATATTGAAAATTTCAGCGAATAGACTGTAACGTCCAGGAAAACTTCTCCCTTCTCCTCTTCAGTGCTCCCAGTAACAGAGTGTTGGTATGAACCTGTTGCTTTAATAAAAGTGTAACAAAAATGTAACTGCTGTACTGAAAAGACATCTTTGATAAATCATATGATGTTTTCATCTATCTGTGTGCAACAAGTCTATAAAATGACTGTTCTGATTAAATGTAGTGGCACTTGTAAACGCCAGATGAGAAAAGATTTCGATCAGAACGAAAAAAGTTTGTATGGAAACCCAGCTTTTGATTCTTCTGATTATCTGTCTCATTTTGATTTATTGTTTTATTTATTATACTGTGACTTCAGAGACAGTCAGTAAGATCTTCCTAATGCTGCACCGTGATACTAAGACTGATAACACTTTTAGAGAAAAAGAAATCTAATTAATTCATGCAAATATGTGGGACAAATCACTGTGGAAATCATTTTGTAACTTCTGTGCCTAATGCGTGAAATCACTTATCTATCAGTACTGTTAATTAATGCGTTACAATCTCCACAAGGGGCCAGTGTCGACTTATAATCTGTTCTGCCTCCTCATCTTAAATTGAATGATGTCTATTCATTATGTTGTGAAGAGTTGATTTGAGCTCATTTGCATTTGCTTTTAGCTAATTACATCCTTTGTTTTCTAATCACGGCTGTTTGGCAGCTCACATATGCAATTACTGCCACCATGTCAACAAACACCCACTAAAACAAAAATATGATGAAAATGATGAAAGAAGGGAAGATGTGTTCGATAGTCAAAGCCTTTCAATGAAACATACCTGTAAACATGTTTATTTTATTAATAAATGCTATTAATGATATCAAAACATGCCTGCACATGCCTGTATTTAAAACACAACCATTAGAGTCAGTGAGCTCTGCAGCCTGAAAGGAAACAGGACAACAGCCAACACATTTCAGTCCTCACTGAGGCCCAGTGTGACATGGAAGTTCATAAGTTCATCATTACTCCTCGTTGCCTTTGAGTACATGAGGTTAGGAGTGAGTTATGAGTCTGAAGAGGAAGTAACAGACCATATCTAAAACGCCTTGAATCAGCATCACTGACTGTTAACTGAGCAGCAAAACAAAAATAGTAAATGGGAACTGCTAAAAAAAACTGCAGCTTCTTGAGTAACAACTCAAGACGCCCTCGAAAAGGCAAGTAAATTAACCCGCTGCAGCAAGAAATAACAAAGCCTGTGTTAAGATGTTTTTCTTTTTTGTTCTTAGGGTATAAGAAATTGTATTAATTTTTTGGAAATGTACATTTTTTCAGATAGTTAGTGTGTTATGAAAGTTGTGTGTGCTCCCCCTGCCTTGGTTTTGGCGTTCCACGTAGGCGTGTGGAAGAGCAGGGAGCGCCAAGAGCAGAGACTTAAACAAATTTAATAGTGCTCTCTTTCACAAGAGTAGTCCCAACTGAAAATTATTTTTATCTTTAGATCTGTTTTATCAACCCTCTGGTGCACGAATTATGAAAGTCAGTGTGAATTAGTCAGTTAGTCAAAGTTAGTCAATTAGTCAAAAGTCAGTGTGCATTATGTCCCTGAGCGAAATCTGCTAAAAATCCAAATTCTTTCACGTAGTTGAAAGTTTTCCAGTGAAGTAATACAACTATTCCTCTCCCTGGTAACTATTTATATTGATGAAAGAGTAATTCAGTCACTAATTCACTTAATATTTTAAGAAAATAATCAGTTATTACAACAAATTACCTGTTGAAATTAATTTGCCCCTAACTGTTGATTTCGTTTTGGTTTGGTGAACATAGTGTTGTTGATTTGGAATGATGGTTTTCGATGAGCTCAGTGGTTTTCAACAAGGTTAGTGTCAAATGTATCAAAAACATTTATTATTAAAGTTATTTAAAGATGCCCGGATGTCTGGGATTTCCCAATGCTTAGAGGTTAGTTATTTAAATTGTGCATTGTCAATTTGGTATTTCTACACTGTGATAACTCACGATGATAACTGCTGATGCGCTTTACGAAACTATCTCAGTTACTTTTTAATCGTAGTTACTAGTAGCTTAGTTACTTTCTTTTAGTAACTTGCCCAACAGTGGTCGTCATGATGCAGAGCCTCTACAGATGGATGACACAATGGGTCACCATCACTGCAAACATTTGGCATCTCAGCTTCAGTATTTTTTCCCCAGCAATGTGTCAGCACTGACTTCTATGTGATCGTATATTGTGACTCAGAACAAAAACAGTAAATACGTTCACATGCAGAGAAATCAGACTTTGAGCTCAGTCAGTGCAAGATCAGACTATTCAAATGCATGTAAAGACCTTAGTCAGACCAAGAAACCACCTGAGCATAGCTGAATCAACACACTAGACAATATGATGCTCCCACACTATGGTTGGATTTAGCTGGTCTTATTAGGACCGCGTCCAGTCCAAGCAAAATTCAGATGTAAGGGTAATTTTCTGAGCATGATGAAAAAGGGAAGCATGGCACATAGGTACATAAAAACATCCATCTCAGCCATTGTAATCGTCATCGTTTGAATGTTGCTTCCTCTTTGGATGAACCATAACTAGTTCAGGCAGCTTGAAAACATGACACAGCGCCGCCAATCAAAGTAGAGTGAGACCTTCTCAGCCAGAAGTCCAATTCTCTTTTTCTTCTGCATGTATACGCAGACAAGACTAGACAAGACCCGCTGTGACTTCACAATTGAGCTATGACCTTATTCAAACTGCTGCAGGCATGTAAACGTACTGAATGACTCACTGTTTTTTATAGGGAACTCTGGGGGTTTAACTATTTACACAGCTCATCTGCTCTAAAGATATTGTTGCTAAGAGTTTTGATTAAATTTGTATAATTAGGGTTCAGATGAGTTGGCTGGCGAGTAGGCGTGATATAGTTGTTTTGTAAAGGCCTGCCTCAATGCTGCCAAGAGTTGAAATAATAAAGTCCTGAAGAAAACAGGGTAAAGACTCTAGCTAATGCAGAAAGATGCAGAAAGATGCACAAATATGCGCTTTGGTTTGAACTGGATCTGGAGGGGAAGTGGTTAAAAAATATTCCAACGTCATCATAAGACGTCTATCACAGCTGACAAATGTTAACTGGCATTCAGCCTAACATGACCCAGCGTCGTGGTTGTGTTTGTATCTGTGATTAAGCCACCTTAAAGTTCAAGACCTCGGGGGACGTTTATCATTCTGTACCCTGTGTAGTGTTGTGGAAACCTCAGTTCCGCTTGTGAAGACCTGATGTAACAACTGCTGAACATTTTTAGTCTGAAGAGAACAGGGAGAAAATTTATGAGAGAAATAAGATTGATCCACAAGTATGATGTTTTAAAAGGGATTTCAAATTCAACCTGTCACAGAAAAATATAAAACAAATCCAAATGAGAAATTATGCGCAGCGTTTATTTTCATTTGTCATTCAACATCGCAATGCAAAAAGGACCACTGCAAAGCAGAGTTGTATTTAATGTAGGATCACTTACTGGTATTAGCTAATACACATCCATAACCTTGAATTAATAACATGGGTATTACAATAAATATTACAATATAAATACCTTCATTTAGATTATTAACAGTCCTTTGTTACACATTTACAACTCCATTTTGCCTTTCGTGAAACAAATGGAATAAAGAGGATTTGCTAATCACCTCAAAGGTTTGTTAAGAATGGTCTGATTTCCAAATAACTGCTGTGTTTTCATAATCTCACAACCTCACCAAAATATTTCTAAGATTATTTCATATCACAGGCCTTAGTAACATAATCTACCTCAAAGGTGTCTAGCAGTAAAATTTAATCTTTTACATAATCTTTGGAGTCAGGATTTACCACAGTTTGCATATTTAGGCAGTTCCAGGTGTTCGTAATCCATTATGATCTTCTTCACACAGACTAAATATCATCCTAAATCCATAAAATCTATTTGAAATAACCTCCGTAATAAATAGATGTAAATGTTTGGCACATTATTTCCTGCAAGTAAAGGAAATTCTTTATTGGTTAACTTTCGCTGTCTGTACAAGAATGATCAAATGGCACAAATCTGTATTTCACCGATGGAAAGAGTCTTTACAGGATTAATCAGGCCTGACTGGACCGGCCGTGTAGTCGTTGTTTACACCCAAGAGTCCAGTGGTGGAGGTTTGTTATCCATGAGGCCCACCGCAGGCCTGCCAGCTCTGATGAAGTGTTTTCTCTCACTTATCGCCTAGGTTGGGAAACATGCAAACAGCCTGTGTCAGTGAATTTGCATGAAACGCACCAACAGGCTGCCTCAAAAATAGATCCAAAGAAAGCAATGAAATCACAAGAAATAAAACCAACTGCTTCATTTTCACAGCAGAAATAAATAAGTGGGTTTTACTTAAGTGGATCAAACTTCATATGTTATCATGTTGTTTTCTGAATGTTCAGGTGTAGCTTACCTGGAGAGTGTCTCTTTCCACAACAGGCGCTTTTCCATCTCCAACTCTGTCATTTGGCTCTAAGCTTGAATAAACATCTGCAAGAGAAGATAATAAAAATACTGCGTTAGAAAGGTTATGGTTATGATTAAAGTTAAGTTTGATGACAGTGAGGAAATGGTGAAAATGCAAAAAGAAATACTTGGGACTAAAAATTCTGTCTGCCGGTCAATATAGTCTGAATATGAAATCCTAAAATCCAGATCTTCCCATGAAATAATCCTGATACATTTTTCCCATATCGCCCCCTTTACGTAGCATGTAACTATGTAACTATGTAGAAAACTGATCACTCATCATCTGGTATCAAGAAACACCTGAGGGACAGGTGAGGTTTGATTTCAGCTTGATCCTGTTTGCTTTTTGATAGGGGGCGTGTAAAGTCCTATTTAAACTCCCTGTATGTATGAAAATGTATATGTAAAAATGTCACCATCACTGCTCACAAACTTCTGTATGTCATTTGTGTTGACATTGCTGTAAACCAATACATCCACCAGGGGGGGTGGATGTTAAGAAGTTTATGACATAAACAAGCTCAGAAACCAACATGGCAACTATTGAGAAGGTATATCTAATGTACTTCTTGTAAAAAAAGACAAAAACAGAGAAAGCATTGTAGGAGGCGGTGGTCAATGAAGCCGCAAAATACGTTTCATATTTCTTCTAATAGTACTGCCATTGTTACTCCTTCTTCATGTCTCACTTGAGTTAAAGTAGAAACAACAACACCGCCCCCTCTGTTACCAGTTGTGCTGCTCTGTTTGACCCGTATCCCCGAGCTTTATGGAAACATGCAGAGTTAGGGACAAAATGAATGCAAAGCACAGACAGAGAGCTCTATCAGGACCTATATTTAGCACTGAATATAAATGGGCCTTTAGCTGGATGCCGATAGCCACGTCAGCTACTCCGCTAATAAATCCAACAAAGGAGAAAAACTTGACACCATAAACAAAGAGCAGCAATGGAAGACATCCAGCAATTCCTCTTCTTTGGGATTGGCATGAGGCTTTTTGTTACATGCGCAATCAAGTTTTGTTTCGAGAAGAGAAATAGAGATATGTGTTGTTCTTTATTACCGCTGTTGATTATTCTTTTGACCAACCAAAGAACTGCAGTGTTTCTAGCTCTATTTTCTGGGGTTTAATTGGCATGTTTGGCACCCCAACAGAAGGGTACCAAAAAGTGGACAGGTAGGGGTTTGGGCACCAGACTTGGTCTTCGTCATAGGATACGCCACAAAATGCCTGCTATACTGAGACTAACCAAACCGAATTGCTACAAACTCAATACTTCACTACAGTGAGCCCTACATTTGGTATATTTGACTAAATCCTGTTATTATCATACCACTTCATAAATCTTTAATGGTACACCTTCTAATCCCGTCCTTTTTGGTTATCTGTTGAACTTTGAGGGGTGCGTTAAGAAGCCAGAAATCTTTATCAAGCCCTCACTCTGAGGCTTTATCCTGCAGACCTGACCAACTGCACAAACACTGTGTGTACTATTTAATTCAAACAAGCCTCCAAACCCTCAATAATGCATTGAAAGTAATTGATACCGACCTCACCGACTTCTCATTTCACAGGGTGTTTGAGTTCTGTTCATAATTCATAAGGAAGCCCTCGGAGAAGCTTTAGCGGGAAGCTAGAGGTCGCTGTTGACGTGAAGGAGTCAGTGCCCTTTGGAATAGCGTTTAAATGAAATGTGACTGGTGATGCGTGAGCGTGCCCTGCCTCTGGGAAAACACAGTATGGGCTAATAAGCCAAGTCTGTGCACTGATAACCTTGGTGGTACATCGTTGGTTTGAGGCTATGTTCAGAAGAATATGGTCTGGGATTTAAAAAACCCATCTCTCCATCCCCGACATGACAAGAAGCCCCGTCTATTCAGAAGCAGGGTTTGTTCTCTGAGCTAGAGGACACTCTTCTCATTTGGATGATGGTTTAATATCATTTTGCTGACAGAAGGAAGGCGTGCAATGATTTGCTGACCTTGATTTTTGTCCATGAGTGGCAAGGTGATGTCATCGCTGCCTTGCTTTCCACTCTTGGATTTTTTAGTCACTCCTGTGGATGTTGGCTTTGAGAGACAGAAAGAATTTTGTTGCTAGGTGACAACCGGAGAGCATTTCTTATTTTGATAGGGCACTTAGATGATTGTGAATGAATTCTTCGTGTAAATACTGTTTCAACTTATTTTCACCACATTTTTTTTCTAGCAAACTTCATAAAGTTCAAAAACCTATTCTCATGCCATAGCACTTTGAAGATACATTACCCCAGCTGGTTATTGCAGTACCTTAAAGTGGCTCTTGGTCCAGCCTGCCTTGTTCAGAGTGTTCCTCAGGTCCTTGTAGGCCCAGATTGTCTGAAGCACATGGGACGCTGCCTTGATCTCACGTGCTGATTGGCTGACAAAATCATAAGACATTGTTGGGAACAACAGAGTAGAGCTGGAGGACAATGCTGTCCTGATGATTAAAATCAATTTATGACTGCCGTTGGATGTGACGTTTATAATATCAAGAGCTTTTGCTTCCAGCCTGTTAAAGATACAAACAAGCAGCTGCAGAAAGTAAGTAGCAGACTCCACTTAATACCCCGTCGTCTTAGCCTGCTGCGTCTTTATCTACTTTGTTTCATCTATAAAGCAGATGTGTGCACAAACCAAGAAATTGTAGAGTTTAGCTGAAAGACATTAAGAACCTTGACTTGTTGATAGCCACCAGTTTCTGCACAGCGTGACCCTGTATGAGCGCCCGGGCATTCTCTGGGCTATCTGTAATGATCTCATGGATGGTGTTCAGAATAGACACCACTGTGTCTCCCTCCAGGTTCTTTGCTGGGTGCTGCTGCCCGCATGGCAGATTACCAACAAGGTCTCTCAAAGCATAGCTCCCTAAAATGACAGACAGAAGACTTAGGATTCAAAGTTAGTGTGCGGGTGAAGAGGTGTGAAGAGGAGATAGAAACCTGTACCTATTAGGTCTTTATTCCTTCTGTCCATTGCCAGGTTGCGCAGGGCAATAGCAACGGCCCGGACAACTTTGTCCACATCCGAGCGCAGCAGCTCCACCAGGATGGGAAGACCTTTCTCTTTTCTCACAGTGGCTCGGATGTAACTTGACCACTTCAAGAAAAATCATCATGCAGCTTGTTTCAGAATCACAGCACTTTTCTATCTCTAGTAATAGTGATTCCTGATCATGCACACTGGTGACAAAACTATCTACAGTAGACAGTCCATCTGGATTAAGATGATCAATGCCAAATCTCTCTACCCACACTCTGTCCAATAATGCAGCCTCAATAAAACAACATAACTAGCAAGGGAAACAGTGTTAGTCATGTAGGCCAGCTATGTAAAGGCATGTGGAGGTTCTGTTTTCTAATCTTGAAATAAACAGAAACACTAAGAGGATGACCCTCAGTTGAACAAATGGTTCTTTTTCTGTCTAGTACCATAAAACAGAGTCTGTATGAAAGTATGTACAGCACAACTGCTCCTCCAAAGTGAAGCCAAAACTTTTTGGAGCTCTCTCTGTTGGATTACTGCTGTACAGGTTTCAAAAAACACCTATTTCATCATGCAATCTTTATATAAATTTTCCTTTCTTTGAAACAGGTCAGTACTGACCTAAAGGTACTTTTTTTTCTTATTTAATCAGTCATTAAATGTGTGTTTTAGTTAGCAAAAGGGGTGTGGCATCAACCTGTATCTCGACACACCAGATTGATTTGCATATTCTGGCTTCAATTTAAGATCGGAACAGTTAAGACCGAAAAGATGAACCTTTCTATGAAATTTTAAGATTTTTTCAAAAATTTCCAAAGTTCTGACAACCAGATCGTTGAATTTTTATCACAGCTTTTCCCAACATCCTAGTTTAACCCCCTTGAAACTGTGTTTTTGGTGTTATTATTAGCTATCAGTTTTTAGGTATAAGTGTTATGGTACATAACTATGCTGTTTTGGTGGGTGTAATGCTGTAATATCACCATAAGGTGATGTGAAATTGTCCCTAATTGCGGCTAATAGGTCAAAGGTTTTAGAAAATGAAGTATAATGTGTCTGAGAGGCGGAGATGTAATGTCCACATATGTGGATGCCAGTTCTTGAGAGTTTTTTTTTTGGATGCTTACATTATTTTACTTTACAAAGAGAAACTAAATTATTCCACACAAAAAAAACTACCAGGGTCAAAGGTAACCCCCCCCCCCCAACCCTTTGAGAAGTGACTTTTTTTATTGAGTGTGTATAAGTTACAACACTGCGTTTTGGCTTCACTTACAATAATGAGGGGAGACAGGATGTTGCCCACCGCTTTATTATTTAAAAGTGTTGTGGAAACTAAATAGTTAAATTAATATTGATGCTTGGATTATTTAACAAGATCACAGGCATAAGTTGTTTTTTTTTTACAGGGACATCTATGACTTTCCACAGTATACAGCAAGTGTTCAATTTTCAGCTTTAAATATGTTTCCGAAATGGATGAGTTAACATAAAAAACTAAAGTCGGCTTATCAATTAATGCAATTCTAATTGATTGTATAATTAGTTTGAACCACACTATTACAGAACTCAACTCCTTTTTACTGATGCACAGCAACTGCAGATGAAAGTAGAGCCTGAAAGGCTGACACTAAATTACCTCATTTGAAATAAAGCCCTAATTTTAAAGGTTAAAAGCCTGTGGCTTTGGGTTTTCAGCTGCTTTGAGTCAAAGAGATGAGAGTTACTGATTCTCATCAGTAGACAAATACTCAATCTGCTCTTTGAAGATGTAATAGTTGAACAGGACATGATTAGAGCTACCATGGCAACCTTACTTACTCTACATTCAGACACAATTGACTTTTAGTGCTCTGTTGAAGCATCTCGAAAACCATTTCACTTCTAATATTGCATGATAGCAAAGTGTCTCTTGGTAGAAACATCAGTATAACCCTTTACTGTTTCATAGAAAGTAACTCAACATCCACTCACAGCCCATTGTCCTGCAGCAAGGTTCTGCAGGGCTCCTGCAGCAGCTTCCAAAGTGTTGTGGTTGTGACTGCAGGTGAGGAGAGACAGGTAGAGCCTCACTACTTCTGGCTGGTACAGCAGCTCCAAGCCTTAAATAGAAAAGGAAAGAATGTCAGGAAAGAGAGCGAAGCAGTGATAAGAGGCTTCAAATGGTTTGTCTTCTGTTGAATGCAAATATGTTAAAATTGTCCAAATATTTCTTCAATCTAGATAAGTCAAAGTCAGTGGGTGGGATGTTGTAAAAATGATTAAACAAAAATCTATGCCTGAAAATTATAACTCTGTCAGACTCCCTCAGAGGGTTTTTGTTCTGAGCCAGTGAAGGCTGCTGGATTTCTGTGAGTTGTATAAAGCTGACCCTGGACGGTAACATGCTTGTCACTCTGATTTGCATTCACCAGCTGGAGTGTGGGAGGCACAAGCTTAAATCTGATCTACAATTCAACAGCAGCCACATCCATATACACATTACTCAGCTGTACAGTACTAATACAACATACAGTATTTATAAACTTCTATTAAAAGAATATTTCCAGCTCTATCAAAAAGCAATAAGGCTACACAAAAAACTAAAAACTTTAAAATGAAAAATAATATCAGTGACGACCAGGCTTGTGATCTAACTCAAGCAATTTCCAGTGCCTGCCAGAGGAAATGTTCCTCCTCTAGATTTTGCCGGATAAAAATGTTATCAGGATTTCTGTTGGTGCATCATTTTGTTTTAGTAATGAAACTCTCCTCAAGTGGTGCAGGTGCTGATGTGTGGCTATGAATTTCAATGATTCCTCTTTCAGGCCATGCCAACGTCATGCATACAAAGCAAATAACAGAAAGCAGCCACTGATGCTGGACTGTAATAAAGAGAAATGATGTATAGTCTTCATTATAAATCTAACCCTGTATTAAGGATTAAAGAGGGGGTATTAATCTTAAAGAGGGGGTATTATGCTTTTCAATGTTTAAATATAGATGTAAAGAAATAGTTCTGTGTGTCCACATTGAACTTGTGCAGATTTTCAAACCTCTACACATTCATATTCATATTCATATGCAGAAACCAAAGCTGCTCAAATCAGTCCATTCAAAAAATCCCACAAGATCTTTGCAAGACTTGCTAAAACAATGAGGTTATAACATTAAGATCTCTCAATGGAGCAGTGGGCCTTAAACACCAAGGTCTGCCTAGACAGGCCATAAAAAGGCTGGCCAATCAGAGGGAAGGGGGTTTGTGGAGCCTTAAAGAGACAGCAGCTAAAATAAAGCATCTCAAGCAGAGGCTAAAAACTGGGGACAAAGCCCCACATACCCCCACTTTAATATGCACTACCAAGTTTTTCTCAGTGCTCTTAATCTCTAGGTTCTATATGAGGAGGATATTATTTAAGTGTACCTTTATTTTGTTCGGTACGTTTTGGTAAATCCAAAGTACCGTACTTTCTGTCCAAAAATCCATTTTTCCAACCTGTACATCACAGATACAAACATGCACACAAACACAAACACCAGTTTTCAAAACATCAGTACACAGGCACATAATGTTAGCAAATACAACATGGAATCAAATCACATTAATACTGCGAGACAGAGAGAGAAGTTAACCAGAAGACTGACCTTGATTGAACCACTCCTCTGATGAGTTCATGTCAGAGGGAAAAAAGAAAAAAGACATTAACTCAAGATGAAGCCTCAAATAGAAACAGCAGCTTTATGGTTTATACATCACAATGAAGATCCCTCTTTCTGGTTATGTCAGTTAAATGTGACAAAAATCATCTAACTGATGTAAAAAGCCAGCTTGTAAAACTTGGAGCTCCTACTTGGGTACAATTATGAAATATCCACGCTAGTGCCACAAAAAGAGGCCAAGAAATGTGAAACCAATGCTTGAAGCCAGGACAATGTGAAAGTAAGTGAAACACAGAAAATGTTCAAAGACATTTACAACTACCCACAAGTTAAAACAAAGAAAACATTTCTGTTTAAAAATGGTAGCTAAACAACAGAAAAAAAATCAACAGTTTAAAGTCAGGATATGTACTAGCCAACTCACCTTTGGGTCTTTTCCCTCCAAAACAGTCTGACTCTGTCTTCTTCTTCGTGTGCCCCACTGATCTCATCAGATGGTGGGAGTGAGGCTCCTGAAGTCGTTCTGTTCCTGGTATTTCTTTGTGGACATGATAGGACAGGTTTCGCAGGATGCAGACACAGTTCTCCACCGACTGGGATGATGACAAGAGTTTCAGTCACAGATATTTTCAAAATGTAGTTTGAAATCTTCTACACTCATAAATAGTTTCCATGTCTTGGGGTAGTACCATCAATTGTCACAGGACGTTAACTGTACCTTTACCATAAAGACTTTTTTGCTCTATTTTTAATTAAATGTTCCTGTGAAGATTACCAAGCTGAAAATTTCTTTACTGATAGTCACAAAGACACTTTTGTGCCAGAAATCCCAAACATGCCTCAACACCAAAGTTGGTACCAGCTTGACCAATTAGTAATGACTTTTTTGGTCCAAGAATTTCTACCAAATGCAATTTGGTAGTGAAAAGATGGCATTAAAACTGTACAAAAACTGTTGAAGACTGCGTGGTGACTTCACTGACCTTATTGTCAGTGTCTTTGTTGACAATAGCCGACTGAAGAGCATGAACCAGTGCATCCACCAGCCCCTCACACTCCCTCAACCTCTGACGAGCCTCAGCCCCGTCCGAGCTGACATTCCTGCAGACACAACTTTGTGACCAAACCTGCGAAACTTGAACTGTTACAGAAAGTTTTTCTACAAATTTCTGGGCTACCTCAGACATCCAGAGGTGTTCTTGAAGACTGTGGTCCACTCTGCACTCATCATTTTGGATGGGTCTGTTGAGTCTCTTCTCCACCCCGAGTGTGGGATGATGATTTCATCAGTGAGCGTTTGAAGCCCGTTGTTAATGACCACCATCTTCAGTGGCTCGTGTGAGGAGAGGTTCCACAGAGTTCCTGCAGGATACAGAAAACAACAGTCAAGAATGAAGGGCTGTATCTAAAGCTGAGGTGGAGTCCTGAATCAAGCCATACCTGTGACTAGTTCTTTGACCTCCATGCTGCAAGACTTTCTCAGTAGCCTGACCAAAGCTTGAATGCCGTCACAGGTCTTGATGGCCATTTTGTTGTTGTGGTCTTTGCCGTAGGATATGTTGCGCAGAGCTCCACAGGCCTTACGGTGGACCTCAGCTTTAGGGTGATCCAGTAATTCCACCAAAATGGGCACTCCGTTCAGCTGGCGCACCTCCTGCTTGATGCGATCGTTTTCGTAACACAGGTGTTGCAGGTAAGCTGCAGCATTGGACTTCACTGGATCCATCGGGTGGGTAAGCATCGAGATCACCTCATGCAGGTTGGGATCTCTCCAGCGAGGGTCTCTGCGGATGCTGTCCAGGCTGACCATGCTGCTGCGTTTGTGAGGGAACTGCAGGGTCTGAGCGCGGCACATTGCTTGGAAGAAAGGGTTCAGGTTGCCCTCCAGCTGGGCCATGAAGGCATCATCATAGCCACCTCTGAGGAGACAGAGAAAGACTTTTTAATCAGAGAGTTTTATTGATTGCCTTTTGCTGTTGGTTAGAAATATGTACCGTCCAGCCTTTCACATCTGATTTAAGGCTCAACTCTTTTTGCGTATTGGTTGCGTGTCTGCAGACTGAGGACTTTCCCTCCACCAAACTTCCATTGACAAATAGTAGATGTAAAACAGGCTGTTAATGGATACTAGCTGCATCAATAGGTCCTCATTAAAGACACCTTGTAAAACTCCACCATGATCCCCATCCATCTTGAATGCCAGGCTCTTTATTCATCAACCCTGCAGCCCACCTGGACCAAAGTGACTAAAAAACACAAAACCACTGAACAAATGAGAATTGAAAGGTGTGTTAAACGACACAGCAGGACACTGTGGTTATCTGGGCTTCCCTTCCTAATTAGTGGACAAATCAGTCCCTTGCAGGACAATTACACACTGACAAGGACCGAAAGACTCAAAGGTAACTGTCTCTTAGTTGTTTCTCTCAACTCTCATGTCTGAGTACTGAGCTAACAAGCTCACAGCTGTATTGTATTTGATGCTCAGTGGACTGCGTCTTAAGGCACTGTTTCCCAAATGTTTTAGCCTGTGACCCTAAAGATAGCAGAGCTAGAGGCTGGCAACCCTGTACCATAGGAAAACACTAATTGGCCAATGAAAAACAGAAACACAAACTAAAAAACCCTAATATGGTTCACTTAGCTGCTCTGTAGAAAATTGTATTTGCTAAGTGCTAATGTGATAGTGTTTCTAAAGTTAATTAGTGTTTCTAACCACAACAGATACCCTGATCTTGGCTTAGGCACCGCAGGGTGCTTCAACAAAGAAATGTAGGAATATTCTGTTTGCATAGTTGTAATGATGGTGTGATGATCAGCGCAGGTGAAGTTAGCCGAGCTATCAGTAAACTGGCAGCAAACAAAGCGTCTTGAACAAATAACAGCAGAGCATCTGAAGCATGCCAGCCACAGAACTGCAGTGCTATTTGCCATTTTTCTGGGTTTTTAATGCATGGTGTGCTACCTGATTCTGTGCTGTCTTTGTTATTAGTGCCAGGGGTCAAGGAAAAGATTGGTAAAATATTTAGCATAGAGAACAGCTGGTGTATTGCCCGAGCTAGCATTTTGTCTAAACTGACGCTGTATTATTTGAATGCATTGGATACACAACAACTTGATACTTTTATACATGGTACAAGACTCACTTTAATATAATGCATTAGATATTCATAATTAGATATTCATAATTAGATGTATATTAGATATATACAGATGGTCCCTGCTCAATCTTCCCATCAATTAGGGAATCCTTGGTCTGAAAAACATTGAAGACCCCTGCTCTAAACCATCAACCTTCATTCTATGTTAACTGTCATCCCTCTGCAATTAGTTCCCTCACACTTAAAGTCCTTAAAGCTCATTTGAATGTCTCCTCAGTTTTTCCCTTTACGACTGGTATTGAAGCTAAGTGTCCTTGATGTTTCTCCATCTTTCAAACTTCATCCTCAACCAACTGTCTCTTTTCTCTTTCCCAATTGTACCACCCTCAATGCTCAGCATAATCATCTCCTTGCAGTTCTTATGTATTTAACAGATAAATGTGAGCAGTGATCTCCACAGCTTATGATCTCCAGAAATTTAGTGGTATTATGTTCCAATTTGTCAAACCATTCATTTAAATTTCCACAGGTCGAATGAAACTAGTTTAAGAGCTTTTGTCTGTCTAATAGACTGGGCTTCAGTGAGTTTAACAGCATAAGTGGGTAGCTTGTAGCTTTTCTAAACAGCTCTGTCACTTTATATGGGTAAAGGAAAAGCTTCTGGCAGGCAGTAACAGGTGAAACCTCCTTATTTATTGACTTTGCAGCAGGCTGCCTTTCCTGATTGATACCAGCTGCTACTTAACTGCTGTCCATCTGTCTTTCTATTGTCCAGGCTGATTCCTGGAAACAGAATGGAGGCTACTTGGTAGCTGTATGGCTTCCCACTCTAATAAATATTGTTAATGCTGCAGGTCCTCTGTTAAAGGACAGGTACAGTTTGTAAGCTTTTTAAAGGCAGCATCATTAAAGACCTACAAACTTTTACTTTGCATGCAACATCCTTTAGTTCCCAGCTTCCAATTCTCTGCATCCATCTGTGCCCGTTACACAAGTTATACAAATATAATCATTAAGAATATTGGGTCATTAGGACATTAAAAGGCCAGCAACATCATCAGACACCCCATGAACTCAGATCACTAACTTTTCCCCCCTCTCGCTGGAAAGAGATACCGGACAATTGAATCACACGCAAACTGAAAAACAGCTTCCTCCTGCAATCCAAGACAGTGCACCCTCCTCTCAGATAAAATCTCTTTAATACTGGTGAAAAAGTGGGGGAAGAAATGTCAACAATGCAGTATTTCCTAATTTGTGCTTATCTATTGCGTCTAATTCAGAATTCTCTATATTATTCATCATGCATTGTTTCTTTACGAGCTGTTTTTTAACCTTGCTGCTTCTGTTAAAAGCAAATAAACTGCCTTTTGTTGTTTTGTATTAATAATAATAATAATAAAGATTAATCTATTCTAGTCATAGGAACCCAGTGCAATTTTTTCATTCAAGTGTTTTTATAGTTGATACATCTTTTAAGTCAAGCCTTTAAAAAGTTTCTCTCTTTGCTTTACTTGGAGTTTTAGAGTGCTTGAAAAAAAAGAAAAGAAAAAATGCACAGTTTGAGAATTTTCTGATATCACGAAAATTAACAGCAAGCAAATATTCATTTCTGTGAATGACAACCAAATACAGCCTATTACAACTTACACTGCCTAACCTGGTTAGCTTTAGACAGGGTTTTCCAAAATTTTCCATTTTTGATGTGCCAGCCCTGATGTCGAACCTCCCTGTGCCATCATTACAGACTCATCATATCAAACCTCACCTCACCCTCAGGTGTCTCTTGATACCAGATGATAAGTGGTCAGTTTTCTGCAGTGTTACGGGCTGTGTAAAAACCAGCAAACTCTGCTTCTGACCAAGGAACATGTTCCTCTTTTGGGAGCAATATGAGAAAAATATGTAGGATGTTTTTATCACAGAATCAGGAACTGGATTATATCTTTTCTTTTCTTCTCAATTTCATAACTTCAATCTCGTCTTGTCGCTTGCATTTTCACATCATGACAAATACATTTATTCAAAAGCGTCAGCTGTAAGAGTTGAGTTTCTGTAGAAGTTTTAGCCTCAAACAAGTAGCCTGTGCACAGTCCAGATGTCATTTTGTGAGAGGTTACCAGCTATACTCTGGTTTTGTTTGAGCACTTGATAGAAAATATGAATGTGCATAATTTAGAAAATGAATTTCATGACTTTGGACATGTCTACACTAAGATGTTATTTGTCATTCTGGGTGGTGGAGAATTATTGCATCAGTAAATTAAGGTAGCAGACATTAACCAGAGCTACGGCAGGAGCAAGGGACCAATCTACTTGGCCAAATCATAACAATGTGGGGTGATGACTTACATTAACGTGATGCTGACCAAAAACAAACATCACTGGTTTGCAGTTTACATGACAATGGTTTTGGGTTGAAATCCAAAAGTATTGTTACGTTTTGGCCTTGTTTACACAGAAACAGCAATTCGGCTAACCAAAAAAATAAAACAGCCTCTGTAGTGGGATATTTCTGAAACGCAGAGGCCACAGTTGCAGTGTAAACGGTGAAACTGAGTTTCCAGTGAAAAAGCTGAAATCACATGCCACTTTGCACGTGTGCGTCAAATTTTCATCGTGGTTACTTAAATGGTCATGCATGAACCAGCTGCACAACAACAGCAGCAGTAACAATGGTCGAATACAGTGTCATGCTTGTGCTGCTGAATCTACTGACCACCTTCCAACAAAATGTGCATCTGTTGTACCACTTCTGCAATCAGTGAAGAAACATTCAATATGATCAGCTCACCTCTACAAACAGCACCTATAGTTGCATTGCCAACTGCAGGCCTAGCATGCATACTACAGAGTTTTTGGTTCCTCTACATTCGTGTGTAAATGCAGGTTCTTTTTTGCTGCATTTTCTGCATTTCGGCTAAAACTTTGTAGTGTGAATAGGGCCTTAAACTTTTGGTGAATATCAGAGATACTGAAAGGTCAAATAAGCTTGATTTCCACCTTTCTATGCATTTTAATAGATATGGTTCCTCGTCTCTTATCATAATAACCAAGCTGCTGAATTATTCTTTTATTCTTGCAATTATTGTTTTTTTTTGTGTCTCTTCTAACCTTTGCGAAAGACGGGCTCATTATCAGGCACCATATTGATATTCAGTGACACAGACTGAGAACCCTTTATCTTCACTGTCTGCTTTCGAACTAAAAGTTTAATGGGACAAAACAGATTGATTTCAAGTAAACAGAGTCCATCCCAAATGTGACAAGACAAGGTTATCTTATGCTAACTGTACCCCTGAGAATAAAACTCAAAGCGTGTTATTTTCTCTACTTTGCCTTACCATTGCTCTCTGAGAGTCTGTGAGGGGCTGATCTGTATTTGACCCCATATCTATTATTATGTAGAAACTTCCAGAGTCTTTGAAATCTATTAATGAAGTCTCTGTGGTACTAAAAATAAAGCATGATCCAGTGTAGCATCCTCCTACCTAGTTCGCGAAGGCTCCCTGAGGAGCTCCATGGTGGTAATTGGTCTGAACTGGTGGATCCCCCCAAGTGTTGGGTAACTGGCAGCTGGGTGGTCAGTCTTCATGTCCAGAGGGTTTTCTCCCCGATCTCCAATGACATCCTCCTCTGATTGGCTGCTGAGTCCTGCAGGAGCGTAGCTGTCCCTGAGGAAGGGTAAGGTGTAGTGAGCTCCGGGCTGGTAGTTCTTGGTGGGCCAGTAGCTGTGGACAGCGGTGCGTGACAGGCTCCCGTACCCCGCACATAAGTCACCGCTGATGCCTCTGTAGCTGTCGGGGAGGGTGTAGACTCTGCTCTGCCTGTCTGCGTTCACCGCCTGTGTCTCCCCAGGCTGCTGTACTACCTCAGGGTGCGGGGTTGTTGTGATGCTGGTCGTTGTTATCGGTGTTTCAGTCTTACATGGTTCAGTCGCTGCCTCCAGAGCGGGCTGCTCAGTGGGAGCGTTTTCCTGCACCTCTGGAGTCGATGTGAGCTCAGGTGTGTCTGATGTCTGGATGCTCTCCTGTGGTGTCTCTGGGGACTCCTGGGTCTCGCTGGGAGCCTCTTGTTCGACGCCTTCTTGTTCCACAGCCTTTGACTCCTGCAAAGATTGATGCACAACAACTATTATCTCAAGAAAAGCCTAATTAGTCTTTTTCTCTAAAAATCCCATTCCTCTGAGAGGTATCAGGTACCCTGTCTGGTTAAATGCTAACAAATTGGTGCGTTTTCAGTCAGAGCAGGAACAATTTGGTCTTAATTTACTCAGAATGGACCAAAGTGTTACTGTTCCCAACAGTGTGTGTTTATCTCTCATCAGGAGTGTATGGCCAACCTCTGCTAATTTCTCATAGTGATAATCAATCATCATCAATTCTGCTCTTTTCTGGCCTTCGGAGCCAAAAAAAAATATAATGAATTCTTTTTTCCTGCCAAAAAAAATAATGAAATCTTCTCGCTCAAAATGAGTTTAGATTGGAGTCTGATGAAACAACTTGAGGTCCAGCCACTGTTTAGAGGCTGAGTAAATTTGATTATACGGGTAAGTAAATTGATTTTGATTTCAGCTCTCTAGATCGTGAGCCGAACCTGTAATTTTATGCACATAAATGCATAAATATGAGTAGGGCTGTCACGATACCAAAATGACTTTGATACCACAGTAGTAAAATCTGTTCCAATACAATGACATCAAACTTCAAACTTCTGGGCACCCAGAGCGAGGCATCTTACTTTTTTAGTCACCGTGCTGGAACCAACATTTAACAAACTTTGTCTTTCAGATGTATCGTTTTAGTGCACACATTGTTGAAAAGTATTGAAGTATTGAAAAAATTGACAATCTTACAACAGTGTGAATCCAGTGGTATTAAAATTTCATGGTGCCTTTGCTCCCGACTCAATGATGTGGCCTCCGTGAACCGTAAAGCTGAGACACTTTTATTCAGTCTGTGATGGATGAACTTAGAAATTAGGTACCTAAGGTGAGAGGATACTTTTGTTGCAAATGTTTTGAAATTTTATGATAGAACAAAGTTGGTGAAGGTTTCTCGAGAGTCACAGGAGTTTCAGTTTTTGCAGTGTAGTCTTTTGACTCTGCTCTGTCACTCTCCTGTCAACTTTCTTCTGCTCTGATGTTTGGTTTCTTTTTGAAAATTCAGCTCCACTGTGTAACATTACTACAAAAGAAATCCAAGAAATGGTTTTCGTCAAGGGTTTCACTCCTTACCACTAAACTTTGCTGGTCAGCTTACAGTGCCATCAAAGGGACTTTGGTCTACAATTTGTCAATAGACTCCTGTTTTCCCATGGAAATCTAAGAAAAAGCATGTAGAAGTAACATGTTTTGCTGCTGAACATCTCATTCTAACTCGTGGATTTTGAACAGGAAATTAAAAGCGATAGGGTTTCAAGATCACCTATAAAGTCCCATAATGCCAAAGACAGGTTTGTCTACAAGATTGTTATATAGAGAAAAGTTTCCTTTTCGACTTTGCCTTAACTTCTCATCAACAAATAGTCTGTCAAAAACTTGAGGACACCAGTAGGTGGTGATAGATTTTGTGACAAAACTTAATGCCAGGAACCTCGGTGTCAGTCTGCTGCGGGGTGTCTGTCTCTGTTGAGCTCTCATTGGTGGAGGTCATGACGGAGGCGATTGAGGTGGGCGTGTCCAGTTCTTCGTTGGTGGACGGGGTATCAAGAGTCGCTTCTTTTCCCTCCTGGGACAAAGACAGAGGAGGAGGAGGACCCTCCGAGCTCTGCTCCTAAAACACAAAAAGTATATTTGTCAGCTATACGAGCATTAAAGCTACTGTGGGTTGATCTTTGCAACCCCTGCAGTCGAAGCGGGACATTGTCTCTTTGCTGATGCGGGAAAAAAAGATGAGCACAATGTCATTCAGCTCAAAAGATGATCACACTGTGGGAAATGTAAATGAGTGTTTCTGCTGTGTGCTGTTAATCGCCTTGTCTGACACCAACCCCTGTGGCAATGGTCACAAGAATTAGAAACAACTGTATAAAAGCCATAATCCTCTCACTCATGCTCTCTTTAGCTTTTGTAGGTCACGAAGAGGCAACAGTTTTAATTTCTGTGTGTTTCATAACCAGCTCAAAAGTTGTCACAGGAGCTTTAAGTACATAATGTTTATAATACAGCCGCAGCAGCAGCCCACCATGTAATCACGGCTGCCTTTGCGTGATAGGAGAGCAGCACTTAATGCTCAAAAAGCGAGCTGTGTGTCAAGTGCTAGACTCATTCCAAACCCATAATTTGTGTAACTTGAAACTTTTGAGATCAAGCTGAGAAATGCCAGCTTATCCACACCAGATAAACACACTAATGAAAAATGAGAGAGGCTTCTCTGTGTGCTTTATCTTTCAAGTTAGCTGTAATCTTATTGGGCAATCTGTCTATTGGAAAATAGGCACAAAGCACTTCGCCAGGGATCTTATGCAGGCAGTTAAAAAAGAATAACTCTTATTCAATAAGGACTTAGCAGAGTTTCTCCAGTCTCGTACATCCTGCACGTTCATTCATGGTGATATTCATAATAAGAGTTTTTTTCTCCTGATACATCAGATTTAATGGATGCATGCGTTCGTGCATGGTTTGCTAATGTGCACTGGAGTGGTCTGTCATTTATTTGAGAACAGCACGCAATTTCTGAACTTTTAGGCTGAACTCCTGTCGAAATTTTGCTCCCGGCTTTTATTTAGATGGAGAAAGTTGTTGTCCAACTTTTTCGTGCGATTGTTCACAATTTAGTGATGATTTCAGGGCGGAGATGGAAAATATCCTCCAGGAAGATTTAGCCAGAGGTGTCGAATGTATTTATATTCATTACTCTGGTTGAAGTAGAGATGTTACGGTTGAAAAAGAATTCTGTAAACGCTGAAGTATGAACTCGTGCTTTTTACTTAGGTATAAGTATACTGGTTTCAAAACTAGTTAAAATATAAAAGTAATACAAGCTGCACCACAGGAGCCTATAGTTAACTCCCCCACTTCCCCAAAATAACCCTTTCCCAAAGGCCGGAATGACTTTAATGTTATATTAAAATGTTGTATGAAAAATCATGCCCCAAATATATTTTCTTTACTTCTTACGCACTTTCGACCTCAAATCGCCTGCCTTCAACAAGCTTTGAGTCATAACATAACGTGCCACAAAACTGAGCCCTGTGTGAAACTTTTAACTGCGGTGTTTTCATGCTGATACCAGCTTCACAGCGCCCCCTAGCCACTGAAAACTCAGTCTGGTCAACATCTTTCATCTACAGGCCTGAAATTTTTAGTGCATTAAAAAAAGTCCCTAGTGACTTAAGTAAAATCTGGACAAGAAGTTTGGAAATTTAAGTTGAATGTCAATTTAAAACTGTGGGAGGCATAGTTGATAAATAACCTCCAGCAGTTTTTGTCAGATCTTCTTCAATTTTTAATATGTGTATACTGCACACATTGATGATGAAAAGTTATGAAAAGATTTTCAAAACTTAATGGGTGTGGCCTAGGTAGGCGACCAAAGTTGGTGATTTGTTTGCCAACATGCAAACCTGGATGGCTCTTATATACAACGTTGGATCTGAACCAAAATGCACACATATTCAGTGTCACTGCCTAATTGTATGTGTTGTTCCTTTTCCATTAAAGTAAGGTGCCCCTGTTTTTGGGATCCTCACCCTCATACATGATGAAGGTGTTGGCTTATTTAAATGCACAGTAACATTATCATGAGGCACAAGCCGCCATTTTTTGTCTTCTAAGTAGCATAGTGATGTGACAACTCCTGATTAACTGCCACAGCTGCTTTGATCTGTACCCCAGCTGTTATTTTCCCCAACATGTGGGCATTTCTCTCATTTCCTCTTGTTTTTTCAAGTGGAACTTAAATTATCTTTGTCTCCCTTACAAAATGTTTTTCATTAACCAGAGGGGATTAATTATTCAGCTTCTTGGTCTGGGAAAGAACTGGAGGCAGAATTTAACTGTAAACACATCTTCTGCTGATTTTTCTCGCAGAATTCCTCGTGTCTACTACAATATGCTCTAATATCTCTGTCAATATCTGCTTTTATTTGATTCAACTTTATACGTCTTGAAGGCCCTCCTGATGGCTGCGTTTAAATCCACTGAAAGCCAAGACACATAATAACACAAAGAATTCCTCCAAACATTAGGGGAAGATAATTACGAAGAGGGGATAAAAGCTTTTGTTGTGTAAAAGACAGATTCGCTGCATCATTTACGAGCAGTTTTATTACTTGAGTTTCTTGCGTGCTCTCTGAATCAATTTAAAGATAAATGACACGGATGCATCTCACCTGGTATGGATAACTCACCAGCACAGACACAAATAAGCTTTTAAATCTCCCCTAACTCTCTTTTTTTTCCACGGCTGCAGCATTAAACCGAACAAGTGCTGAGAACCCAACTCCCCTGCATTAAACCAGGCTGCACCAGAGTGGATGTGAAGAGAGAGCTTGATTCGCCTTTCAAACACCTTACCAAACCCTCATTTTCAGTGTGCAAAATGTGTCAGAGGGACGGGAAGATGAAAGGGGTCACATAGGAGAAACTGGCAGCAGGGGAGACGATCCTGGCTCAAACACCTCTGGGGGAGGTTGATTGGATACATTGTTAGTCGGCTTTTTAAACGTGCTAAAAAAAAAAAGAAAGACAGACGGGGTCCTGCTGTCCTCCACAGACAGCTTGATTAAGGACTTGGAGGATGATAATAGGCTGGACAGAGCAGCCTGCGCGCTGTCCCCTCGTCTGATTCGTGCTCCAGGGAAGGCCAGGCCTCTGTGAGTCAAGGCTCATTTAAATAACTCACTGCACCATCACTAAGTAAGCGTGCTCGCAGAGCCAAATAGGTCGAGATGATGATTCTGGATCTGACTTTGCTTTTTTAAAAAAAGGCGGTAAGGGATATAGATGTTAGGTGCAGCCATGCAGGAGACAGAGTGACATGATTAGCATCTTGTTCCCCTCCACTTGCAGTATTGAGGCCAGCTTCAGCCAGGGTTTTATTTTGGGAGGCACGGAGTCTGATCCAGTGCTCACTGATTTCAGATTTGACCAGCTCGAGGGCAGACTCAAACTTGCCTGAAACGCATTTCAAGACAGGTATGACAATCTGAAAAATGGGTGCTTTCAATCACAATTAAACAAGAGAAACTTGAGGGATACGAGCTTAAACTGGCAGTTTGTCTTCATCAAAAAGTGGGTTGGAAGAGTTGGATACCCGCTGGGTAATAAAACATGACATCAGCCCACTGATGTCAGGAAACATCAGTTACAAGTTTGTCACAACTCATCTGCCCTCCACTATCTGTTGAATCACTCATGCTCAGGCTGGTCAGAGTAAATTCACAGAACGTGGTGTCACCATGCATTGTTATCCTTCATTCTTATTTAAGACTCCTGCAGAGACACAATCGTCCATTATGCAACACATCTTGTTCAGCATAATTCAAGCAGGCTGGTCTATTTAGAGAACACTGTGATTGAACATGACAGCTCAAAACAAAAAGAACGGGTTTTCCCCTTTGCAAAGTTTCTGATAGGAGCCTCCTTTTTTCTGCACTCCTCTGCTCCACAAATAGTTAAATGCTGCATGGTCAGATTTAATGTCTCTCTGGAACATCATGGCAATACACTTCCCAGAGTGTGTGCAGCATTTTCCCCCTGGAGGGACAACCTCTTCTTATAATACAATCAAAGATTATCCCCTTCTTTATGTGCTTACCTGTACATTTGCACACATGCACGCCCATGCTGGTGCACACACACACACACACATACACACACACTTGATGAGGATGTTAGCATCGTGTCCCCCTCCTCCTCCTCCTCCTCCTCACCCCCCTGCACACAAGGAGACTGCACCGAACAGCAGCATTGAGAGGCAAGGAGGTGAAGCGATTGATCCCTCCTTCATTCATCATGACAGAGGCAGAATGCAAAAAGCTGTGCAGGATGTACAGTTCTCTGCAGAAAAGGTAAAAAAAGAGGGAGGGTACATTGCAAATAGAGCCATTCCAACACAACACACTTACCTCTTTCACTTCAGCAGGCATTGCCAAACCTTTTCTGCTTCCCAACGGATGATGAGCAAGATGCTTCCCCCTGCGAGATGTCTCCTTCTTCTATGGAATTTAGCCTTGACTCTTCCTCCTCTGAGCATGTGAGGCAGTTCAAACATGAGCAGCCATCCTTTCCCAGCGCTCACTAACACACGTCCGCTCTCTCTCTCTCACTCTCTTTCTCTCTCTCTCTCTCTGCTTCACTCTCTCACTCTCTTTCTCTCCCAAACACACACAAGACGCACCATGCACACATTTGCTCAACACAGACGTTCCCTCACACGTTCGAACACACACACACACACACACACACTGAGAGGCAATAAACGGCGGGCTCTCTCCCTCTCTCTCATTACTGCACTCCTCCTCTGATGTGTGCTGCAGTTTAATGTGTGCGCTATTAGCAAGGTGCTGAATCAACTGTGTGATACTGGAGCCTGTGAATGGCTTAGGTGAGTGCAGAGCCCCTGCAATCCCCTCTGCTTTGCCCATATTTTCTGGCAGCCTTGGTGCACACATATGCACGCGCACACACACACACACACACATGGATTGTTCCCTGTGGGCGCACAGGCAGATGCAGCTGGAGCAGCACTAGTTAGGTCCTATGTCCAACCATGTGCAGCATAATAAAGGGTGAGGAGGGGGAGCGGAGGTGGGGAGGGATGGGTACGTGCATAAAAAAAAAAACTGTATGCAGCACAAAGCAGGATGACACACTACGTACTGAGCCAACAGCTTTTTACTCTGGAAACTGAGCCAAAAATCAAACAAATTTCCATCACTGCACTAAAATCTTGCTGGATTCATCGCAATAATGTAGAAAATAAATAGAAAAGAAGGATTAGATATCCTGAAAGGAGGATGGATGAGTGCTCCCCATCATGAAACCCGGACAGTATGACACGTTTTAAAGTGGAAAATGGTTCCTGGTTTGACTCCTCCAGTCAGCTGAGACCTTTTCTCTACTTACATGCATTCTCTCTGGACACTTCAGCTTCCACCCACAGCCCACAGACTTCCTCGCGAGCTTTAGTAGTGACTCTAATTGGCTGTCTGTCTCTATGAGTCTGAAACCTTGATTTGCGTATTGGCCAGTTTGATGAATCCCTTTAGTAGGATACTCAGGAGCTGCCCTGCAAAGATATGCACACTATTGATGAGAAACCAGAATGCCAACATCCCATGATAGTTTCCCTAAAACCTGTTGATGTATTTTAGATGAGGAGGGATTTATGACTTGCGGGATAAGGTGAGTATAATGACTTGTACACATCAATGTCAGATAAGATAATCCTTTATCCGTCCCACAACTCAGATATTTACAGAGTCACAGCAGCAAACAAGGAAGTATATAGTGACAAACATGACAATAACAATATATCAAATAGAATAACATAGTGAGAGTAACTTAGAGAGGATCACCCAGGACTTAGCTGGCCTTCTACACCAGTTCTATTCCGGCATTAGCTCTGTTAGCCATGTCTGGGAATAGCATGATGCTACTCTGCAGGTATTCCTTCCAGTGCTGTATTAGCACTGATCTTACATTTCCCATAATGAATGAAAGGACAAGTCCAGATCATCTCTTCTTGGCTGAAGTACCAGCACGTCATCCTCACCTCCTTTTCCTCAACTCAAAGGGAACATTGGGCCTAGCACTGGTTGGCATCAACATGCTATGGGCTGCCAACAGCTGATTTCATGTGTAAACAGTGAGACTATGGTTACATGTAGGATCCCCAGACACACTCAAAAGAACCAAAAAAAGTTAAAATTCCACTGCAGACATTACCAGTTAGGAGTCCATGACCAATAAATGACAATTACAAAAAGAACTGTAAAGACAAGAAAAGAAGGGGAGAAAGGAAAAGGAAGAGAGAGCTATTGCAACAAGCTGCCACTTGAGCAGTGACACAAGTTGCCACCAACATTTGCATCAATATTGGTGTTGGTGAAGGTTTTCGTATCATTTTTGGTAATAACAAACATACTGGCGCCAGTATTTAATTCCTTAACAGTATTGGTCTCAACAGATACAGGTTTCTGGTCTTTCTGCAGCCAGCCTCAAGTGGACACTCAAGGAATTGCGGCTTTTAGAACTTCTACACAGGCTTCTGAATCCACTGAGTATCCATATTGGTATATTTGTTTATATTGGCATCTGAACAGGTATTGATATCCATACCAGTGCTGTTTTGAGCTTCTTGACTGTATTTTGCTCTTTTGTGCGTGTTTATAGCTGTACTTTATTCCTGTACTATTTCAAAAAAAGCCCACACAGTGTGTATTTTGGTTCCCAAGGGTGCACTAAGGTACATGTTTTGGACAGTTCACCATGTTTCAACCAGCCAAAGGGGAAGACTATTGTGGTTTGAGAACCAGGAGGTCAGTTTAACATATTTTGGGTCCCTAGATTCTCGTGCACACAACTGCTTCTTGTGTTTTCCTGCCTGTGTCATTTTGCATTACCCATTTTGTCATCACTCGTATCCGTGTCTGTTTGTTTCATATTTCGACTTGTTTTTGGACCTTATCAGGTTTCCTTTTTTCTCAAGATGTCTAATTCTCTCCTGCTCTTCAAAGTGCTATTTTTCCTCTTTCTGTCAAAAAAAATACCTCAAAGTCTGCGTTTGGGACCCAGATATCTCCCCTTTGCTCCTGGCTCTTTTCAGATATAGCAGGTATAACTCAATTTCACAAAGATCATCTGAAGTGGTCACAAATAATTATAGCCAACGAACCGAGACAAAATCCACTTCTCCACTTGACTTAAGACATACTGAATTATGATGAAAGTCCACTTTCTGTCTTGGTCCAATTTGCCTCCAGACCTCTTGCACTGAGGCAGCAATGCTCAAGTAAGAAATGGTCTGCTTTCATCTGTAGGCCAGTGCTCTCTATCATCCGTCTGTCTTATTGATTAAAGAGTATCCGTCAATGTCATTGATCCATGAGGGGTTAGGAAAACCTCATCAGGCTCTTGGTTTGTCTAAACTTCCCTATCAGACTGCAGTATGGCATTTTTTTTAATCTAACACGTTTGCATCTTTACGGTATGTTTCATTAAACCGCTAAGCCCAGTCAGCCTTTTCTCATTCTCATTTTCTATAATCCCCTGTCGATGATATCTTTTGCTTTATGTTCACATAATTCAGCTCGTATACATCAGAGCAGCAGAAAACCAGTGGAGCAACACTTAACCTTAAAGTGTTTGTTGTAGACATCAGAAGACGCAGAAACATTCATCAGTTAATCACTCTCACAAATGAGAAATCTCCTTTAATTAAAACAATCTTTTATCCTTTCGCACTTCACTCGAGGCTGAATCAGAAACCGCATACTGATGTGCTGAAACTGGACCATTTTGTTTCAGAGATGATTACGGCTGTTCACTGCTCTCCTACTGTTTTATCTCCTCACTCGAAAAATACAAGTCCCATCAAATGGAAAATACCAGCATTAAGTGTCTTAATGGCTTTGGGTCACTGACAGACACAGAGCTGCTTCATCACTGCAGCTTTTTTTCTGGTGGAGGACTTTTGCCTCGATTGAAAACACCAAATATTCATCTATTTGAAGTACAGACACAGAGGAACATCTGGATTATGAGTAATGTTGTCAATTTGTTGATATTTCAGTGCCTCATGCTGCGAAACAATACCATCCATGTTATTGATTGTATCGAAAGTACCAAGGGACGGATAAAACCTAAAGTGCTTTCTATCCACGAGTCGAGAGACAGAGGAGTTCCCTAGATTCCCACCCCAATTTTGATCCTCTCTTGGTTCATGTTGGGCTGAAAAACCTCAAACCTGTCGACTCCTGGCCTGGCTCCTCGAATTATGCCAGTTTGTTTTTGTAATCAAGCTAAAAATGGTGTGGTTTTGACACAGTTTGTTTTATTTTGAAAGTCCCTGACTAATAATGGTGTTTTCAAGCATGACTTCCTGTCTTGCTCATCATCCGGCAACTTAGGAGCCTTGCCTTGAAGTGTTACCTTTGATGGAGAAATGCTGTACTGCTATGCTTGTAATCTATGTTATCATTCTGACGTCAAGAACAGACTGCTCATGCAGAAAGTAGGTATCAGCTGCTTAACCAATGTGCTTACATGATGTCTATTAAAATATGATTTGACTGTCTCCTGCTGAGATTTTACATGACTAATGACTATACGATCACGCCCATATGATGATGTCACTGCAAATAAAAGAGCTGAACAATAGGGAAGTGGTTGAAGCTGATAGGAGTCAGAGTGCTGGATGCACCTCTGATCAGACTTCCCTTTTGCAAAAGCATTAACTCAGTATCTGTGCCTTTGAGCTTCTTTCGACACCCGCAGGAGCTGATAGCCAGTTGGATGCTTAAACCCAACACCTTCAAGGTACCTAGCACAACATTGCAGATGTGAGCTGATACCTCAACTTTAAAGCCCCATTTCCACCAAGTGGTTCGCATTCTGTGGTGTTTCCTTTGACGAAACTAGGGGCAGGTATACAAAATGCCAATGTGTATTTTTGGTATCCTTCTGTTGGCCAGCCAGACATACCCATACTGCCCCTTGCCCAGCTTGTGTGGCAGTACTTAACACTTGGGACAGCACACCAGAAAAAGTACTCCAGAAGGTGTAGGCACCAACTGTGCTGGTGTACTGGAATGGTCCAGACAATAGAAAATGCAGTGCTGCAAGGAGTTTTTCCATAGGAGATATGGCATGGCTGCTTTTTGTGACTGGCTCCAAATCAGCTTAGGTCAGCAGCTCAAAAATGGAATTGGTGGATAGACAATATGACTTTACTATTTATATTTCTGATATCTGTTACATGCACAGAAGATTCTCTTTCTTCCTACTGCATTTCAAACTTGCTAAGTATAGACGCAAAAACACCAATTGAAATCTGTTTTAGGTTTGATAAATCACACTGTGGGTTTCAAACTGATAAACTTTATTGTTTATGTGCAAATATTTTCTCATTTTGATTTTGATGTCTGCAACATGTTTCAAAAAAAGCTGGGACAGGCGAAACAAAAGACCGGGAAAGTTGATGCATATAGGTTGAAGAGGATTTGCAAATCATTGTATTCTGTATTTATTTACATTTTACACAATGTCCCAACTTCATTGGAATTGGACTTTGTTTTCTGCATATTCATGAAGGCAGACACACCAAATGGATTGCGCATGCTTTTTTGCTCATTTCATCAAGTGTGCACACTTTATAGCCGCAAAACTTTGGTAGATCAAGCCCTAAGAATAAACCAATAAAAAGATGAAAAACGTTTCTGATTGTACTTTATACTCACATCAACATTGCATTGCCACTAACAGAGATTTCGCTTCCTTTACCATGTCTTATGAAGAGGACTTGTAATAAAGAAACCAGATCTTTGACCTAAATGCTCAAAAGTCTTCATGCTTGGCAAGTAACCCCATGTTTGCTTTGCTCATAACCATCTGTGGCATTTAAGCATGATTGCATGTTAATTAGCGCAACAAAGGAAGTAGTAGACGGTTTGGAAAACAGCCCAGGTCTCAAACAATCCAATTTGATTTCCCTTCAGGCCGTTGGAAGAATTGCAGGTGTGAAGCACGTTCACATACACTTCAGTTTCAGCACTTCTCACACTAACTCTGAGGAAACTACCCCTAACTATGAGGAGTGAATGTGTGAGAATGGTTGATCTGTCGTTAAATATATTAGGTGATATTTTTCTTCCCACAGCTTTGGCACCGGTCCATCAAAATAAGTGCAGTTTGAAATTAAACAGACACCCACACAGGTGAGCGTGAGTCAGTGAGAGATAGCAGCCAGTGACACCTCTGAGCGAAAGCGGAAAATGTCACCCATGATGGATGAGACCTTTTTATACCTAAAATGAATTATACTGGATTTATTGACATTTTCTCTCAGAGCACATTTTTGGAAATTACTCTTAATGCTAGAAAAATGTCAGGAGTATGGATCTGTGAGCAGAAATGAACGTTTCATTCATTTTTAAACAAGTCTAAAGCTCCAGGACTTCCTCCTGCTTCATGTCTACAGGCTTAAAGAGGACGGCTTTAGTTGCTTTTAACTTCAAGAGACTGTGGTTTCCCCTCCCACACAATGAACTCATTACTCGTCCATCTAGTTAAGAGGCCCAGCTGGAATTAAACTTTAAATATTACGGATTTAATTCCACTTCAATCAACTCCTTTTATGAGAATATGTTGTCAGATACACAAGATCTCACTCCCTCTGGATCCAAGGCCAGACTGGGTTATCTGCACGGTTTAAGACTTTAAAATAATGATAGTATTTTTGAATCTGATTCATTTTTCAGAAAAAAACTGTATGTCTGTTTCTCTGACTGACAGAAACTTATGAACTAATGATTACTTAATGATTCATTAATAGAGTGAGTTCAGTCTGTTCTCCTGTGACTAATCATCCTCCACTTGTCGTCTTCTCTTTCAGACTTATTCAGCTGCTCCTACAGCTCATTTAAAATTAGCTCAGCCCTGATTCATTTCTCTTTTTCCCGTGAATGCAGCTCACATGTTGAGCTCTGTATCATAAACTATTTTTAGAGAATTGTTATTGAACTTATGTGAGGCACTCCTGTGTCTCACAGATATTAAAGCTGGCCAGTGCAGGTTCTGCTGTTTGTCGGTGTCTCTTATTCTAAACTCAGATCTCCCTCTTATCACAGACCATTGAGTTTTAGATTTATTCACAGTGCTGAGTGCTTTTATCGTTACATATTTTTCTAAATGCTCCATGAATCAGACAGAAATGTGTTCAAGTTCACTGAATTAAGTGCTATGTGAAATCCAACAGCTTGAATTTAAATTTATTGAGCTTTCAGTGTTTGAAGTGTTCCCCTTGTAAAATAAAGGAGGATAAGATGAGATGAGAAAAAGAAAAAGATGAGAGATGAAACATTATTTATCCTGGAAAAAGACATTGAGGTTTCCCTCACTTTTGATGTGGCTGAGATGACAGATGTATTGTATGAACAACAATAATAAACAAAACAAATCAATCAATCACTTAAGTAGAGGAATCAACTAAAATAGTTACAATAGAGATGAAAAGAGAAAAAGAAAGGATGTAATGATTTGATAAAAAAATAGGACAAAATATATGAAAAAGAAGAGAAAAAGAGAAAGACAAGAAGAGATTATATGAGACTTTATTGATGGGTGGGTTTGTTGCAGCGTACAATATGAGCAAGTGAAAATACATTACTTCATTCAAATTTGAACAAATGAAATATAATCAAAAAGTATTGGAATGAACTACAATGGAAAATAATACATTTACCAAGAATACAAGAGATAACTGGATGATTTTCATATCCTGATATCATATTTTGTGCCTGTTAAACATGTTGTGAAAGGTTTTTTGACTCACCTGCATTCTGTCTGCTCCTTGCTCACTGTGAGAATCTTCACTCGGAACGAATGGCACCATAACATGGTCTGCAGAGCCCCAGGGGTGTGCAGATGTTTTATTCTGTCTGTTTATTTGTCACCTTGAGGATAAGAGGAAGACAGGATCAGCACTTAGGATTAATAACTGTAGTGAAAGCTTTGGATGGAGGAGGGTCAGAGAGCTAACTGTTCCTTTCGTCTTTAGAAACAACCTCATGTTTCCCTCTGTGGCCTTATGGCTTCATGCCTGTCACACATCAAATGCACCTTTTGCCTCGACGGTGAAGTGTGACTCACATGACCGTGAGATGTTTTCCACCTTCAAGAGGAATATTTATGCTTTCTTCGACTCACGCGGCATCCGCTGCAGAAATCATGGCAGATCTAGATAAAAAGCAGCAGAAGAATGATTCTGAGGAAGAAGAAAGAAAACGACTGAAAGAGTTAAAGCTGTGCAGGGACTTCAAGGATAAACGTTTATTTCTCTGTCCAATCAATGTGCAGTGTAAGAGGCTAAACTGCAGTGAATTCATTGAAATGACAAAGAAGTCTTCCTCTATTTAATTCTGCAATAACAGATGAATTGTTAGATTTTCTTTGTAATATCAGCAAGTTGGGATACATTGTGTGTTTTGTATTCATCACGCTGCAATAATCCTTGGCTGGGGAGCGGTTTTGAATGTTATCACTCTCTCTCTCTTTCTCTCTCTGTCTTTCATTTCTTTCCTCTCTTCAGTGTTTACTATCAGTTTCAACTGAAACACCGGCCAACAAAGCCTCAAAGGAAGCCACAGCAGCAGCAGCAGCCCTGAAAACTCTGTTAATGCCACCAAGGACTTTCAGTTCTCTGATACAAAAAATGTTTTACCTCAAATCGTGTTTGTCAAGTTCTCCTCCCGTCTACCTTGACACCCATTATACCTGCAAAAGCTTCTCTCTTTGGCATTCAGGGTGTGATTTATCCTCTTGTTTTTGCATGTAAACAAGAAGAATTAGTCTCGATTGTTTTGGCAAATTCGAAACGTGCAAAACAGACAAGCTTTCCTGCAAACGCGCTTTAGAAATGCTTATTCATTGCACCTAAACAGATGATGAAAGTCTTCGTCAGTCACGGTAACTGGAGAGTAAATTGCCTCTACATTGACGGAGATGAATGTAATTATTGCAGCCAATTCTGTGCACACAGAAGGGGGAGGGGACAAGAAGACTTGTAGACAATCACCAACATACAAAAGATGTATTACATTTCAGTGTGTATGCCACTGTATTAATTGCAATGAAATGCCCGCGCAGCCTCTGCTGCTCAGCAGGGCATTCGCATCCTTTCCCCGTGTGCTCGGCCACACAGAGGCACAGTCAGTGCAGATTTTTGTCCTAATTAAACCCCCGCACTGCCCACCTCTGCTGTGTGCAGCCTGGCATGGGCCGCCGAGGCTAATTCAATTTATCGCGGAAACAAAACATGAATGTGGAGTTAACAGGAAATACAAAATCATCGCCAGCAGCGTGTTGAGTGCTGCTTGTAAGTCAGATGGCGCTGTCATGCAGGACTCATAATATAACTGGGAAATAGCAGAAAAGGTCACTGGTTTGGCTTCAGAAAGGAGAAAGGTCAACTTCTGTTTTCATATTCAAAGCTTAGCGGTGAAAATCTGAAGCTGGATTCTGCTGCTTCCTGTGAGGATTCAGTCATATGAGAGTTTGCCCTCAGACTAGAAATGACGAAGCAACACCTGATGTTATGACTGTCACTTCAGCTTACTGATGCATCCCCTCGCTGAGCTACAGGAGCGCTGAGAGCTGCCATTCAGACTCACACATACAGAGAACCAACACTTCACTGCGTCCCTTTATGCTGATTTGATAAATAACATAAATATTGCAAAACGTCAACCCCCCCTCCGAGGTGGGGGAAACATCCAGGGTGTTATCAATCTAACTCCTCTTTGTCGCTGCAGCAAGTGCTTAATCACAGTGACGGAGAGCCCCGAGAGGAAATGAAATGCATCAGTGCCACTGCAGCTGAAAATGACAATCAGCCAGTTCAGCGATGCCTCTGATGATCAGGCATATCAATGAGCTCAGAGAAAGAGACTGAGAGAGAGAGAGAGAGAGACCTGCTGCCACAGAGCGAGGCAGCAGCAGAATGTAGGTCAGTCTGCTGCATCTCCACAAGTATCAGAGGAGATCTGAGAGATTGATGTGATTTGAATAAACTCATGTCAGGAGGTTAACATGGGACAATGTTCCAGAAATTACACAGTCGTTTTCAACATAGTATATAACATTAGGGTGACTATGTTCTACAAAATCCATAAAGAGGACCCCCTACCCATCCTCTGGGAGATCCTGCAAAAATACCCAAAGATACTCAAAGACGACAAAGTAGCTTCAAAACCCATACATTTATTTATAATACTCTTTCTCTGTTTACAGTGAAAACTTATGTAATGTAAACATAAACAATGTATAGAAGCCCATTTCAGCCAATCTAAGATACAAAATAAAAAACTGGTTTTGTTGAGATTTTCTTTTGCACATATCAAGTATGAACCCGAGGCAAAGTCAAAATTGGTACTTATTTCAAAGTTTTGACTTTTCACTAATAATTATGACTTTATTATCACAAATTTTAACTTTTTGAGATGGGACTTGAAATTTCAGATAATAATCTTAGAATTTTGACTTTTTATCTCAAAATTTGACTTTCTATGACCTCAAAATATTGACTTTTTACTAAAAGTGTAACAATACACACATCTCACGATTCGCTACGATTTCCGATACTGAGTTAACAGTACCATTTTCTCACAGCTATCAGAACAGAATGAACTTTTTGACAAATTGTGACCAAAAAAGATTACTTAAATCAGTTCTCAGACAAAAAAAACTAATTCCGAGAGAGGGTGTAAATGCAAAACACAAACTATGCAATGTCTGCATATGTAAAACACACATATTATATATGTAAAGTAAAAATATATTTCTGTTTTCTTCAACAAATTGAATCCCCATTTTATTCCTCTGATTTAGGGTACAAGGGGCATTAATTGTAGATAATGCTCTCTGCTGGTTAAAGAGGGAGTTGCGATGCAGTTTTCATCTTTGCTGATTAGAATTGTCACATTCGTATCACTTTTCAACAGCTCTACAATGCATTTACATCTCTACTTTTTACCTCAAAATTTTGACCTTTTTTTTCCCAAAACTATAATCTTTATCTTGTCCCTGCAGTATGAATCAAAGTGTTTAATCATCACATACCTGTAGCTAAATTCTCAAAGGCATTTATCTTGCAGGACAGTGACGGTGGTTACTGATAATGGGAGAAAATTACACATTTTTTGTTGTAAACTTCTTTGTCGACCCTTTAAAACCCAGCAGCAACCAGAGTTTATGAAGCTTTTGTTAAAGCACAGTCATCTTGCAGGGTTAGATATATTTTTAGACAAATGCAGTGTCATTGAAAGGATACAACTGTCTCCTCAGACTTGTTTGTCATGGATATGAATAATAAAAATAGCATGATGCAAGACGGTGGGCTTTTCAGACACCAGAACAGTCCTCGCAGGGCACTTTTGATCCTTTCCTCTCAGTCAACGACGGCAAATCCGTCTTTGCAGTGCAGCCTTGTCATTGCCATCATTATCACTTTACCTCTGGCAAATGAGAGGAGAGAGGAAGTAAACAACTAAGAGAGAGGGGGGGGGGTAGCATAGAGCAGCCAAGTGTTTATCTTAATGTAAAGTTTTTTCTGCTCTAAGAATGGAGACAAGAGTTCCTGTGCACACAGGAAGAATTCAAGGAGGCGTCAGAAATGTGGTATGTAATATATGAAACATGAACTCTCTGTCAAACATCATTTAATATGATTTTGATCTCTTTCTGTGTCATGATGCAGGAACTTGTTTCTCTTTTCTGGCTCTGGTCCTAGAAGTCTCTAATGTCTGTATCACAAAATCTCATTTTCAAAAGCTTTGTTCATGTGATACCAACGAGCGTACACACGCGCCATTCAACATAATCCTCACAGAGCCCCATGCCCACTCTCTCTCTCTTCATCTCATCTTCCTCTTGAGATCCAAACAACTCATCTGCACACGACAACCCCCACAACCGACTGACTGAATCATTCTAAAAAGGATGCTGTCAACACATCAAATATATTCAACATGCACATGTGTTTTTGATAACAGCAGTGATGAGAGTCCTTTGAAGCTCCCTTGAGGAGATCTTGCATATTTCAGTGAGACAACGCCAAATTCATATTCTGCATGTTTTTCAACAATATGGCTCTGTAGTAGAAGAGTCCAGAGGCTAAACAGGCTGGCCTGCAGCTCTGACTTGTTATTAATTGAAAACATTTGGTGAATAGAGACTCAAAAAAATGACAAAGGAGACCCTGAGCTTTTGAGCTGCTGAAATCAGGCTAGAGTGGGACAATATCAGAATCAGGGTTTGTTGTGAAGTACATTTACACAAGGAATCTGACCTAGTGTATTGGTGCTAAACAATTAAAAAGGAAATAACCAGCAACAACTTAAATGATACAGAATGAAAAATGATCAAATATAACCGTCTTTGGCGCCATCTACATGTTTATATGTCAATATGTCACTTTCCAAACTCTAGAAACTTCTTAACTCTGCTCTCAAACATATACAGAGCAATTTTTCAAAGAGAAGTGATGCAATACAACTTTTTTTTTTTTTTAGACTATCTGTTTGGCGCTCATTGCTGTGACACACAAGCATTTTTTCCTGGCAAAGACTCTGTTTCCAATGCACACTATCATCTCATGTAAAGTTGTGACTCAAGGCAGGCATTTGTCGTGGAATGCAGATCCTTTTTTAAGTGCAAAGCAACTTAGTATTTATTTGCAGTTGCATGACACGATTGTTTGAAACGTGTCAACAATCAAACTTCGTCAGCTTAGTTTGTAGTTTGGCGTCCAGAGGTTGAGTAGAATCTGAGCTGTGTCTGTAACATGTGAATCATGGTTGTGTCCTACCAGTGCTCATCTACCAACTCCAACCTCACCAAGCAGAGCAAACGTAACCTGGCTCTTCTTTTTATTGGTAAACTCTCAGGTGTGAACAGATCACTGCAGTATAACTGCTCTGTGTGAGTTGAAATGAACATTATGACAAACAGCTTAGCCCCTGTTGTAGCCCGTGCTCTATCGCTCTCTCGCTTAGCTTTCCTCTGCTCTGATCTCCTTTTTCTTTCTGCCAGTCCAGGTTCAATGTCCTTTTTCAGCGAAGAAAAATTAAACAGATCTTATAGCTCACATCTAAACTTTACCAGACGATGTAGTGATGTCATGTTGGCCTTCTTAAAATGAGCGTGTATTCCACATTTCACTTGTCATTTTTACTGTAGTCAATAAGATACAGGTTTTTAAATGAGCTACCATCCATCACAATCTGTCACTGTCAGCATTCCACAGAGCAGCCAAAACATTTTTCTTGTAGCTAAATTACGTGTCATTTATTCAGAATAAACACATTCACATATGCTCCAATGCAAAGGATAAGCTCTCAGTGAAGAAACCCATCCCATTACATGCCGTCATCAGAATATTTATGCTTCACTGATAAGTTACATAACCCACCACATGGTTCCTAATTCCTGCAACACTCACAGAAAGATAGACAGGCAGCCAGAGCTAGTACATTACCAGGGTCATCATGACACTTCCTCCCTTCACGGATCGTTGAGGAGGTTAGTTCTCTGATACCTCATAACAAAAGGGAAAAGTGAAAGAAAGCAGTGAGCGAAGAGTCAGAGTGAAAACAAAAATCAAAGATGTACAGTTCAGGACAGTAACAGCAAATAAATTTGAGGGTAAAGCTTTGTTCTGGACAAAAGAAAAGTAGTGGTAAAAGGAAGATAAGGTCTACACTAACTTTCAAATCAAATACACGAGATGACAGTCTTTGCACTGTCCCTTTAAGTTTATTGTGTGATGAACCATAAAATATTTCATCCCAACTTTTGCTGGGTCACCCTTAAGTTGTCAAGGTAACTGCATAGAAAAAGAAAAATCAACGGCCGCTCTCATCTTCTGTAAAACTTCAGTCATGGAAAAGTTTTAAGATTCTCTAAAGTTCCTTGTTTTTAACTTTTTTTTTTTCTGTGAATCCATCAAAGGGCTGACACACTGGGCCAGAATTTCCACATTTATCCTTTCATTGGCCAAACTCCATTTTCTAATAAGAAACATTTTTCAAAAAGAAAAAGATGTGATTTTGATTTTCCCTGGCAAAGAAAAGAAAGTGATTTCAAGGTTCTCCTGGAAACCATTTTGTAAAAGCTTCTTTCAAAGACTTTCTTAGCGAAGAGTGTAAAAATAAAGATGAATGGCTCTGTTTGTGGTGCCTTTGCTGATTCCTGAGGATGTGATTTTTTTTTCTTCGTATCCGTTTTGGTCGCTAATGATGCTTTAAAGTCTTTGCTAATGTCTTCATCTCTCCTCTGACTTCCTCTCTGTTGTTTTCACTATCTCTTGAGTGCAAAGACTGTGTAACACGTTCTGCAGTCTTGTTAGATATTTTTGGCGAGTGCAGCTCCTCCAATTACGACTGAACAATGTTGTTTACACTTCACTTGTTGCTCCTTGGCACTCTAACTGAGGGGCTTTGTTCTTGTTGTTGTTGTTTTTTTCTGCTCTCGGTTACGTCTTTGTTGTTGTCAGGTCTTTAACTAAGCCTCGCTGAGTTTACCGGTCTGTTGAGAGATCTGTCACTTATTTGGCTGTCTTGTAAATTCCTGCCAACAGTTTTAAATCAGTCCGGGGGCCTTTGAAGCTGTCATGTTATCATATCCACACTCCCACCTGCTCTGAGGTCAAGTGCGGCGATAACTCACACAGAAAGTCCCAACCTCTCTGTGGCAGGTCTTGTCGTTTATTACTCCGGCACAAATGTAATATTGTTGATCAAAAGGTCGAGGTAATAAAAAAGTTCATTTATTCCAAAGTGTCTGCCACAAAGGCTGTGAATGATTACTGACTCGCTGAAGGCCGCACGGAGGAGCAGACTGGAGCTATTAAAGATGAGCCCTTTGTTTTATCTACTAAACTTCAAAAACTGTACAAGATTTTATTTTTTTATTTTTTGTATATTAATGCACATTTTTTTTGTATCCTGGACTTCTTCCTTTGTGGGTTATTGCCTTTGAGGATATAGGTCACAGTTCAGAGCTCCTCTCTCCGTTTCATGACTTGACATGTTGTTTTCCAGTATTTCACACACAATAGCATCATCTGCTGGATCTGAATGCTCTGCTTACATCACACCACTCTATAAAAGTGTCCACTGGAGGGCGACATTCACAAATCCAGAGCAGATATTAGCTTCAGAGGCAGTGGATCACCTCTCTTAGGTTAAGCCAAGGAGAAGTATCACTCGTGATACAAGTCATATGAGAAATATATATCAGGAAATTTCTTATCCTGCATTCAGAGCTAGTTATACTCAGTATCTTTTAAAATTTTCTCCACTGTGTCTTAACTTTAATCTAGTCTCATTTAAAGACTGTCAGAGTTGTTGAGTTCCTGCAGAATGTATCAGATGAAGTTTTGTGAGACGTCATGGGACATAATTTGGTTTTGTTTGTGCACAAGTTAGAGTATGGTTCACTTCTACACCATTAACAAAACGAGCTGGAGACAAGTCTAACTATGGACCTCAGGCCTGTCTTTGGACCGTACTAATACATATCTTTATGTCATTTTCTGGCAGTCCTGTTATATGTGCTGAAAAGTTATCTACATCTAATGTGTATAAACACAGTGGCAAGCACAACATCTTGAGGAGTTGGGGTTAAAAGAAAAAAAGGCACATACAGCACATGTTTCTGCCACCCTAAAGGACAGGTCATGTTTTAACAAGCCAATGGGGCTTTCCTCTGTGTTGTGGATCCCAAGAGGCCACTATAGCATGTGCTTTGGCCCCCAAGCGAGCACTGTAGTGCACATTATGGTTACCAAAAGATCATTCAAGCTTGTATTTTGGCTCTCTTCTCTGGCCCTTTTGGCTCCACAGATATCAGTTTTGCTCCCAAGTTGGCTTTAGTATGTGTTTTAGCCACCAAGAAGGCACTTTTGCACACTTTTTGGCTCTCAAAGACTCTTTGGAGCATATTTTTCAACAGTAGGCTCCCCTCTTGATTAACATGACTGATTTTACATGATCTGCTGCCTTATTTAACATCTTTACAGAACAAAGCTGTAACTTTTAACTTCCACGGATGAATTCTTTTCACATCTCTGACTCACTCTGTCTTTGGTCAAAGTGTTTTCAGTGTTTTTACTCCCCTATCCTGATCTGAGCGACACAGTATTCTAAAACTAAGTAACTTTGTTAATTTTGAAGGTTTGAAAACTAAGATTGAGGATCATCTGATCAGCTTGTTCACATGTTTTACTGCTTGACACTGCTAGTTAATTGATTGATGTAATGGTTACTCGTTAATGTTTTTTTGGCTCCCTCATAATAGCATCTCAATGGGAATATTGCTGTGTGATTAACTGTTATGTTTTTTTTAACCAGTCAGAATCGAGTATTTTACACAGCAGGGCAACAACAACCACAGAGAAATAATATAGAAAGAGGAATAAAAATTACAAAATAAGTTTATTCATATAAACAACTACAAAATTTTATTAAACTGGGTCGTTTGCAGCAGGAGACAATTCAGATAGCATGGTATTACATTGTTTCACAAAAGCAATATCAAAACACACACAAGCAGATAGAAAGTCCGTCTGTTTTCCTCACATAGCCCTTCTGCTTCCACTGAGTTTAAAGAGCTCGCTCTGTTTGTAAGAGGAGGCACAACTATCCTGAGATTTACCGTGTTTTTAAAGATTTGGAAAAGACTTTTGGAAGAATAAATCTCTAAGTTTATCCTTCTCTGTGTTTGTTTCTCACACTCCCTCCCACACGGGAAAAGTCCCAAATGGCCTCTTATTTACAAAGTATTTCAGAGCTGTGAAGACTGAGACTAACACTGCATAGATGATTCATTCACACCAGAGACGTGGAGTATTTTTTTTTTTTTTACTTCAGGGCTCCCAGAGTGACTGAGTCCTTCCCCTCAGAGGAGTACGTAAGCGAGGACCTCTTTGCTGTGGCGTAGGAGGCGTACGAGGGGGCGGAGGAAGCCGAGGCGGAGGGTAAACGGGGCAGCGTGGAAGTGGAGGAAGGGAGCGGTTGAGTCTGTCTGTCAGGAGGGCAGTACGCAGGAGATGAGGACCTTCCTTTGCTCTGCAGGCTGCTGCTGCTGCTGCTCTGCAGAGGAGAGCTGGACGTTTTGGGGCCTCGGGTCAGAGATGAGGTGGACGAGCTGGAGAGCGGTGACGTCCTCATGCCGTAACCGAGGATCCCCGTGCTCATGAGGAACTCTCTGGAGCCATACGCAGGAGGAGTTGGTCCACGGGAACCTGCAGGTCTGTGGATGTTGTCAGGTGGGAGACTCCTTCTGCTGGGGATGTCGTAGATCCCGACGTCTGGGCCGTAGAGAGCTTGCGACCTGGCTTGTAGACGAAGCAGCCTGTCCCTCTCCTCCAGCTCCCGTCTCTCGTGAAGGGACGCCATGATGCTCTTTGAGAAGCTGTCGTAGCGAGCAGCAGCAGACTTTGGAGGTGTCAGAGTCTGCAGATCCCTGAGGCTGTCTCGGAGGCTTTGGGACGCCAGACTCGGAGGCGGGATGTCTCGTGTCGTCACGCTTTGGGAGGCGAGGTCTCTTTGCATCAGGAAAGACGGGGAAGGGTCTCTTTGGATGAATCCCTGCAGGGACGGGGAGGGATCTCTGGAGGTGAGGCCTTGAAGAGACGGCGAGGTGTCACGAGGCTGAGGAGACTGTCTGGTGACTCCCATGAACACTGGGCTGTAGGCGTGAGGAGGGGGCCGCTGCACCACAGAACCATCAGCACCCAGAGACATGAAGTGAGGGTGGTAGGCGACAGGTGGAGCCCCTCTTTGAGGCAAGAACTGAGAGTCCGCAGGGTTCATGAGGTTGTCGTAGGAGAGGCTGCTGTGATTGGCCAGAAGCCCGGCTGGAGTGATGATCCCGGGGACAGGGTTAGAGCTCAGGCTGTCACTGTGGAGGCCGTGAAGCTGGGGTTTGTTGCCGTGGCGGTTGGCGTGTTTGAGGGTGAGAGATCGCGAATTGAGGGTGAGAGAGTTGAGCTGCAGAGAGCCGGAGATGCTGTTGGTCTGGATGGGTGGGCCGGTCTGTTGGCTGCCTCTCAGAGGGCTCTCTCTGGGCTCAGAGCGGAGGTCAGGACTCCTGTTGATCCCCTGATGCTCTGATGTCTTCAGCAGCTTCACAACACAGCAAATAACAGACAGCAGTGTGAGTCAGAGTCAGGGAAAAATAAATAAAAAGCTGAAAACATCAGACTGAAAATACCTGTTCTGGAGGAATTGGTGATGATCCTCTAGAAATGGCCTCCAGGACGGGACGTAACTGTGGCACCGTGGGAATGGATGCAGGGACGATGGATTTGGTGTGGTGTCCCATTTCTGGAAGAGACAAAAAATTCAACGGATAGGATTTAATCCAGTTAGGTCAAGTTGTGGTAGGAAACACAGGGTAGGTCATGTTATGATATGAAACAAAACCTAGACCACTGAACACAGACCTAAAAGACCTAAAAAAAGAGCTGAAAACCAAACCATTTGTGCTTATATTGTATGGGATCAATATTGGAAAAAGCCAATATTTCAGGCTGCAAAACTGAATCAAAAGTAAAAAGGTAATATCAGGACACCTCTAGGTATTGTTATATGAGAGGAAACAATATGAAAAAAGAATACAAGACGGTTTAAGGCACTACAAGACAAGACAAGACAAGACAATGTGACACAAAAATCCAAGCAAAGCAATACAATACAAAGCAATTCTATATGAACAAATAGTGCTATATGATATGAAATGTAACGAAACAAAAAGAAATGAAACGAAACTACTCAGAACAATACAATAACATTCAACCTCAGGATATGCAAGACAAGTATCAGGCCCGTAGATTAAATAATATAATGGCTCATAACATCTTAACATAATAATAAATCATTTTTTTCTGATTTCCCTACTCAATTCACTCTCCACTCGTCATGTCATGAAATATGTTTATCTGTACTTGTCACATACACTTGGCATGTATCAAGAGTAGAGAGACAGAATTACTTGCTTGGTTTAGAGTTTTATCAGTATGAAATACCCAATCACTGCAGGCACTCTGCATCAGAGCAAACACACATCCTTTAAAAAAGGTGCAGAAAAACTTTCAGCTACAACTTTTTTTTTTTTTATTTCAGGCAGATATACACCGCCCACTTCCAGTAGCTCTATGACCCACTTTGAGTTCCTGACTCACCAGATGAGAACCGCAGCTTTCAACAATGTGAAATTATTGGTTACCCTCTCGTAGCTGGCCACGAGAAATGGGTCATTATTGTCAAATATTTGGCCAACATGACGATGAAGTGGGAGGAAACTGTGCTTTTGTTGGGGGCCACTTTGAGGAAATTAGACTGGTTTGGTATTGTAGAATCAAACTGTGAAATATAGGCCTCTCAAATCCATGTTACAAAACAGCACAAGCTGTTCATGTTTCAGGTTATCTCTTTATTGCTTCACAACTTTTAGATGCTTATTTTTATGAATGTTGGATTTGATTCATACATTAGATACCATTTTATCTCTCTGTCTCTCATTCTCATTGTTCCCACTTGCATCCTCATCTGAGCGTTGTCAGTGGGAGCTTGAGGACTGAGAACATTCCTGCTACTTTTACTCTTTTACATATAGAAATGAAGAACCTGAGCTCGACCCTGCCTGTATGTAATTATGCAATCAGGAGGGTGTATATGTGGGATGATGCACTCAAAATAAACTCCTGCTCATGACAATAGAAGAATATTTTTGCCAAGTGCAGAAGTGTTATCTCACTAAAGACTAAATAAAGTGTATTGAAAACAAAAGTGCAGAGAAAGAAGCTGCACTCAGATGTTTTCTTGGTGCTTCTGGTATTTCTGTAGCTATCCAACAGCTTCATATCTGCGTGCGGATATTACAGTGTGTGTCTAAAGTACCGTCTGTGGCAGTGGAGTGGCTCTTCAGCAGGCCGTGCTCTGGTTTCGGTGGCAGTGGCGGCGGAGTTTTCATCTGTTTGATGTCTGACAGCTCGACAGCTCCTGCTGACGTTTGCTGGCAGGAGAGAGAAAAAGCAGAAAACATGAGAGACCTAATCCTTTGGACAGCTGAGGTTAGATCATGTCTGGGAGACTTGTGTGTGTGTGTGTCTGTTTTGAATTTGTGTAATTTGTGTTTGCATACTTTAGTTTGAGGATCCTGACTCTGTACGCCGTTGTCGCGGGCTTTCACTGACATCTGCCTGTCAATCTCTGGTCTGAGGAACGGAGGCTGAATGTGAATCACAGACTTCTTACTGGGCCTCGCTGTGTACCTGATGTCACATGAAAAACCAGTGAGTCATATAAGAGCTTTTGAGAGTTTGAGATACAGAAGAAGAAAAACTACTCTTCTCTTACTGTGGGGAGATGGGACTGCAGACCAGATACTCCAGATTGTTGCAACAACCTCGTGTGAAAGGATTCACTCCTCCTTGAAACTTCCCGGTGACCTTTAGGATCACAGAAAGACAAAAAGACAAAGAATGACCCTGCTGGTTTCTGCAGACTTAAATAGGTCTGTCTCTTCTTCACATTTCTGCCGGTTAGAAGAAAGGTAATAGTTTGGTCATGCTTTTAATTTGCCATTTCACTGCCACAGGTTCTTTGATTTTTACTGTCTGATATGACTTTATTGTTATTTATTTTGAAAGGACACTGGAGGATGAACAGAGGGCGTACAATGAAGAGTTAGGGAGTGAAATATTTAAAGCACATATTGACAGCCCAGTCCTCACCCAGAACGTTTGCATGCAGTTTAAGGACATGGTCACATTGGCCATCTAATCGTCATTAGAATGTTGTTTCTTCTTCAAGTGAGCAGAAACTTGTTTGTTGCGCTCGAGCTTTGCTTGTCACAAAGGGACATAGCGTCGCCTATCAAAGCAGTGAGATGTTCTTAGCCAGAAACCTGATTCCCTTTCTTGCATGTAAATACAGACAAGACGAGATCCCCCACTATGACTTTATGATCTATAACTATGACTTTAGTCAGACCGCTGCGTGCATGTAAACATAAGGAGCAACAGTGACCTGTCCCTCCCAGCTGTTTTTTACCCACTTTTTGTCTCTCCAATTATGTAAACCCTCTCTCTTACAGCATCCCTTAAAATTACAGATTATGAATCACACAAATTAGGTTATGACATCATTTGGCGACTTCTAGTAACTTTATGAGTAGCCTATAGCCACGACAACAGTGACGCTGAAAATTTGCTTGAGAAGGCGCTCAGAATGTCATGTTTTCAACATATAAATAATACACAATGGTATTTTCTTACCTGCTCGTTGGTGGTGCGTCCTCTAGAGACCAAGTACAAGTGGAATCCAGCCAAACCCAGAACTGGGATCAGAAACAGCCCTGATATACTGATTACAACCAGACTGTTTGTGCTGTCAGGAAAAACTACTCTGTTGGTCACAGTGAAACAGGTTTAACATACATTTACACATAAAAAAGTAGCTCTCACATAAGGATACGTGACAGTGCAGTGCAGCTTCCACAGGTCGTCCATGTGGTTTAGGACGTAAAGGAGGCCGAAGCTGAAGACACAGATCATGTGGACCGTCAGAGAGAGCAGGAAGAGGAAGAAGTAGCGGTAGTTTCGCCTCCCGATGCAGTTGTTGACCCAGGGACAGTGATGGTCGAAGTCCTGAGAGAGAAAACCAACACTGTTCAGAGGATATTAAAACACTCATTCAAACCCCAAAGCGTTTTTCAGATCACGTTTCAACTGAGACGAGCAGAGATCTGAGAAAAAGGATTAACCTGATTAATGAGACTCTCCCCCTCCACCCTCTCATGTGTGCTGTTTCTCTCTCTAAAAGTTGGCTCTCTCACCTCCACACAGTGATCACAGACGCTGCAGTGGGAGCAGCGTGGGGGTCTGTAGAAGTGACACGACGCACACCACTTCATCCGCACTTGGACACCCTTCACGTCCACGTTCTTGTACAGAGGAGCTCTGAACTCATCGTCTTTGTCCTCGTCTTCGTTTGCTGTGAAATAAAAAAAAAGGAGATACTTGTGACTACAAAAGGATGACCAAATTCAAAAAGGAAGGCTCTCTACCCAGCCGCTTGGAGATCCAGCTAAAAGACCTGAAACAACTACAAAGCTTCATAACCCATACATTTTTTTGAAGTGAAAATTTTCCGTAACAAAAAATACTTCCATACAGAAGCCTATTTCTGCGAGTTGGATATATAAAAAGTGAAAAACTGGCTTTGTTGAGATTTCTTTTGGCCCATATTCCTTTTACTTTAACGATGAAAAGTTAATAATTGTGATGAAAATTTTAAATTCCAGCTTTTTATTTTGAAATTCTGCCTTTAACCTTAAAATTGAACCTTGTTTTCGCACATAATTTTGACTTTTAATCTCAAAAGTCTGACTTTTTTTCTCAATTTTAGACTTTTTATCTCAAATTTTGATTATCTTTCCTTATAATTTTGACTTTTATTTCTGAATTTCAATACTTTATCCCAAAATTTTGACTTGTTATTAGTCATTTTGGTTTTTTTTTACCTTTTTCCTTTTAATTTCAACTTTTATTTCAAAATTTTGATCTTTTAGCCTAAAATTCTGACATTTTATCTCAAATTTTGGCTTTAGTATCTTAAAATGTCAACTTTCATGTCAAAAATTTTGACTCTCTTAAAGTTTTGACTTAATATTGAATTCTTAAATTCTCAACAAAGCCAAGTTTTTATTTTTATCCTTATATATTTTCTCACTGAAAAGGAGGACATATCCAGGCTAAAGAGGATGTTTAGTCACCCTAGACTACAACACTCCTGGAAATATTTTTTTCAAGGAGAGGGATGCTTCTTTCTGTAAAAGCACTATCAGTTTGATTACTCACCCACTGGGAGCACACCAGCATCCATAAAGGTTGCCATGGTGAAGTTGGCCAGCACAAAGAGGAAGAGGATGGCACAACATGGTGGTACAGCTGGGCAGATGGTCGCAGCCAGCCACGGACATCTGAATACCCAAAGAGAAGAAAGAGAATCTGTTTCCTGTCCTCATCACTTTAAAACATAGTGAATCTGGGACTCCAGAGGGTTTTTGAGCCCCGTGAGGATCCATCCCTCAGAGGTTGCAGTTAACACAAATCAGGGCCACAACAAAGATTGTGCCAGATAATCTTCATCCCATTTATTCCGAGGGGAGCAGCAGATCCCAAAAGTAATTGTTTACAGTGAAAGATAAGCATGTATTAGTGCGTGTTCACCCGGGACAAGAACAAGGGATTAAATGACGGGGTCCCCTGCAGGAGAGAAAAGACACTCACTGTCTCTGTTTCACTGCACAAAGTAGGACGAGACGCCTGAAGAGATGCAAAGATCCTCATTATGAGATCATTTCGTCGAATTTTCTCCTTTTGAGGGTAAATAAATCAGGAATGAGTTTCTTGATCCTTGCCATTGATTTATTTACCAAATATTGGAAATAGTGCTTTCAAGAAAAGAAATGCTTCATTTTAATCCTCATATATGATAAACAAAAACTATTTCCCACATGAACTCTTGATTTTGTAGAAATGAAAGTGTATGGAAAGAGTCTGATGGGACTGAGGGGTTTATGACTTTAGATTTGAGGATTTAAAAAGCAGCAAGGATTTGAAGCTTTTCTTTTAAAGCATCATAACCTGAACATTTCAGATTTGTGCATAAAGACGGGTGTGGATAGAAAAGACAAATGCAAAAGTCTGATAAACCATACTGGACTTTGGAATGAAATGATTTGTCTGGTAATGATAACAATGGTCAAGACTGCATTTAAAGCTCCTCTGAGAGATTTTTTTACTTGTTAGAAATAGTCATCAATTATTTAAAAGCCAGCCAAAACATCAGCTTGAAGGCTTACGATTTTTTGGATTTCTTTGGATGGTAGTTTCAATTATTGACTGTATGTTGCCAAAAACAGCCTCTTTTGCCCTTTTTCCACGGCAAAGGTTTCCACCAAGTTGTGCATCGTCTGTTGAAATAAAGCATGGTGAGATTTTAAAGGGGCTGTCAGGACTTTGTAGATAAACTAGTGATAACCATCAAACTCTTGAACTCAGTTTGTAGCGTAGTTTGGTAACCTGTTTTACGTAATGCATCTCACACCCTGGTGCTCTGAGATGTATCAGTACCGTGTAACATCAGTGAATCCTAGTTATGTCCTACCAGTGCTCATCTACCAATGCCAACCTCACCAAGCAGAGCAAATATAACCTGGCTCTTCATTTTATTGATCGGCTCTCAGGTTTGAACAGATCACTAAAACCAGACCGATCGCTTGATTGATAGTCAGGCCGATAATAGGGCGTCACCGATTGATCAACATCAGCCAGTATGTAGCCGATGTATAAACTTTTTTTGTGTAGAGATTCTGTTGCTCCTGCTCCTGTGTGTCTATGTCTGGCTGCGTGCTGCTCTCTGCACAAGTGCCGGGTTCCTCCCCCCCACACACAGACCATGCTCTGCAACACTGTTTCCACTGTTCTCGTGTGCACCAAGCCGATGTTTTTGGGTAAAATGCTGATGTCACCCTCAGCTTTGCGCATTAAGCCCCCACTGTGCTATGCATGAACTAGAAACAACTAAAGCAACCTACCATTTCATTCTTCTGCTGCTGAATCTATGGACTGCTTTCTAAAAAATCGGCCAATTATTACACTAGTTCTGCAATTGAAGAAGAAGTTTTTTATATAAACTCCAGATGATAGGCTCACCTCTTCTTCGGCCTCCAAACTGTTGTCGTGTATACGACTCCTACAGTTATATCGCCATCTTCAGGCCTGATATGCATACTACAGTGTTTTAAGTTCCTCAGTGTTTCCATATAAATGCAGAATTTTTTATCAGTTTTCCTGCATTTTAGGGTGAAGCTGTGCTGTGAAACTTTGTCGTGTAAATGGGGCCTCAGTTGGCTGCAGAAGGGGACAGAAAGAACGGCGACAGAACCAACTATTTGTAAAACAACAGAACACTACACTTTAGCGCTCCATGACAAAAACCTTTCTCACTGTGTTCAATCCGTCAAATTACAATAAATGCCTTCCTGCAACAATTTAGAGAAACAAACAATGTTTTTTTTGGAGTCATGGGAGAGAACATATGAATGCACAAGGAGAGCTAACTCAAAACAGACACCAAAAGTTCCTTACAGTAGCTTTAAGCAAATGAGTTAGCTAATAAGGCTTCCTAAATGAAGAATTTCTCATTGGTAGAATTTTTATATTCCAACGAAAGTTTTCCTATTACACAAACTGTAGAAAAACTGCTTCACTCAGATGAAGGTTACTGCTCTCAGATTATAATTTTTCATAACAATATTGGGTCGTCTGGATTTGAAGCAGAATCTCTCTGTGTATGCGTGCCATAAAAATCTTAGAGATATAGTGTGTGTGTGTGTGTGTGTGTGTGTGCGTGTGTGTGTGCGTGTGTGTGTGTGTGTGTGCTGTATGGCAGTGAATGAGAGTATGATTATGTCTCGGCTGTGAGATTAGAGAGGGGCGGTGTAATCAGGTTACAGTGATAGAGAGGGGAAAGATTCACTGGATTATATTCACAGTGTTTGATTGGACGTCACGTTTAGCCTGCATATACTGTAAATAACACAGGGGAGTTTTTATCTTTGAAAATAAGTGAAAGGAGTTTCAATTAGCATCACTTTTTCAGCCTGTTGATTGAAAACTGTGCAGCCAGAATAATCTGGGATCAAAGATATTTTCAGATGTTTCTTCATGTTTTAATGTAAAAAAAACACTCATTTCTCGATCCCAAGAGCAGCTCCAATCCCCAAACCCCCCCCCAGCTGGTTTTAGACCGTGGGGGAGGGGTTCTTTTATTCCCCCCAAGAGGAACGCCTGCTGATGCCATGCCAGCTGCAAACCCAGTAATCCCTGGATTATGAACTCTGGATTACAGACCATTCCTGCCAGTTCAGTTCATTGTGCTTTCCTCACATTCATTACAAACATGGCGTGCATGTGGTCAATGCTCTCCTCGTATGAAAACGCACGCTACTGTACACTGTACGCTGCGAGATAAATCCGGCGGGAGCCACGGTTACAGCAGAAGATGAATTAACATTGCAAATTAGAGACGAGTTTCTTTGTGGATTTGAATAAATTTATCATAATTAAATTACAAGGACCTTGGGAAGCGATGGAAATGCCAGAAAAAGATGAAGTATAATTTAATCCCCCCACCCCACCCACCCACCCCCCTCCCCCTTTAGGCTGCTATTCAGGATTTGTATTCAACTTCTTCTGGCTAAATATGGTCATGTTTGACATGTGCTTAAACTGTCACAGATGATCACTTACATTAAGCTTTGTAACTCGAGCTGGTTAGTTACAAAACAGCCTTGGAAGAGATAAACATAAACACAGGATGAAATCAAACCGCACAATTTAGTTATAAACCTATTTAGCATTTAGGGATAGGAACTGATAAGATTTTATTGATACCAGCGCCCCTATTGGTTTTGCTCATCAATCAAATTCTTTATTGAACACTTATCAATTCCTCCTGTGAATTTTCTGCAAACAAAGAGTAGCTTTGCAGGTTTTCTGTGTCAACAACATTTTTTTTAAAGTTTGCAAGTAAATAAATTTGAAACTGGTCAATGGATTTAGATATCTCTGGGCGTGAATACATTAAAAAAAACAGGTGTCACGAGCCTTCACCTTCTGTTTGGAAAATGTTTACTTGTTAGAATTTCAACATTTTTGAGTGTTAAGTAGGGCTGCACAATATTGGGAAAAAAATTATATTGTGATATTTTGGTCTCCTGAAGTACATTTCTATATATATTGCAATACTTTTTTTAAAGTAAACCTAGAGGTGATATATAAAGCACTTTGTGTGAAATTAGCTATAGATAAACTTTCAGATGGTCCAAATCTCTGCTATGTTCCACTAACATTCGTCGCTCTTCTCTCAGTGTCTCGATCACTCACACTGCATGTCACTCTGCTCAACCCTGATATCAGCAGGTGAGATGACAGAGCACAGAAAAGGTGCTTTCACTGTGGGAGTTATGAGTTTTATGTGGTAAAATATATAAAAGGATGTGCATTTAAATCATTCGTACTGTGATTTAACGTAGACTGACGAACCAAACTTAATTGAAAGGCTCAGATATATCACAAAATATTACATACCTTGCAACATGAATATTGTTGTGTATGCAAATATTGTGTAGCCCTAGATTAAGTATTGTTTACAAAAAGTAATTGTAACATGTTACTGTGATTAGTTAAAATTCTGTGTATCAAAACTAAAGTTATAAGGATATATGCAAACCACAAGCATTTCAATGCAATTTCTAATGTATGATAGCATCGAGCTAGCACTGTTATCGATATAACCTGTGGTACATTAGGAGATGTATAACATGTTGAATGTATTGAATATGAACCTTTTGTGAAAAAGTAATGTTCATTTCTTTACATGTCAAATTTTACCGAGCCTTGTGAGGGGCCATTTACACAACAATGGTTTTAGGGTGAAATGCAAAAGTATTGTTGTTTCAGTCTCCAGTTTACAAGGAAATAGCATTTCAGCCGGCCTAAAATGCAAACCTTTGAAAACGCCCTCCAGGGTGGAACTTTTCTGAAATGCCTTTTTCACTAAAAACACTATGTCACGCTTAGCTTTGCACATTAAACCTCCATTGTGACAAGCGCGCACCAAAAAAAACGATTTACGATCTACTGTTTCGTTCTTGTGCTGCTGAATCTACTGACTGCCTTCTGACAAAATGTGCATTTATCGAACTTTTTCTGCAATCAGAGAAAGGTTTTTTGGTAATGGCTTCTAAGGTTATATCGCCATCTACAGTCCTGACATGCATACTACAGTGTTCTAAGTCCCTGAGCGTGCCGTGTGAATGCAGATTTTTTTCAGTGCGTTTTATAGCGTTTTAGGGGTAAAATGCTGTGAAGCTTTGTCATGGGCCTAAGTAAAAGTGTAAAATCCTGAATCAGAGTTTCCTTGGGAAAATATCATGGAGCTGCTAAGCTAAGCTAGCTTGGGCAGAATAGTCGACGTAAGCTCAGGCTACTATGGCGTTTTGTAAGGAACTGATAAGGGAATCATTAAGCAAAAAGGCTAATGATGTTGATGCATTGAAGCATTTCGTATTGATTGTTAACAGGACCGGTTTTTGATACCCATTGCTATTAGCTTTAATACTGTGACTCTTGATCCTGATTTTCTTGTAAATAAAGAAGATTTTGTCCTTATCATTTTGGGCTATATGAATAAAAAATGATTGCTTGATCAGAATGCAGCCTGCTCTACATCTGCAAATGAACCCATTCGAGTTCATCCATCTGATTTCTTGTAAAACAGATTACACTGCGGATGCCTCTGCATAGCCATCGAGCCTCCATCATCATCATCATCGGTCTGAGGCCATCTGGACCGCCGGGAGAGACAGTTCATTACACCGCAGCATGGCAAAGACAAACCCCACCTAATGAAACAGCCTGAGCAGAGCTGTATTAAATCACACAGGACTGTAAGCTGCTCTGCAATCTGCACACTGCCCTCATCCCAACAGTGGGTCAGTGGCACAGCAGACGCCAGCGACACAGTTGGTCCGGCTGCGAGTTTACTCCTGCTGCTGGCAGCGTGGGCTCTTTTAGTGAAATATTGTCACAGTTTGAAAAATGACATCACTGGCGTGTAATCTGTCAGATTTGTAGACACCAGCATCGGCACGGGGAAACAACTTTGAGTGAATAAATTCCCACAGACCGGACGATAAATCTTCACACAGTATGTGGTCGCAGTATGGTGGTTGGACGTCATCTGTGACTGTCATTCCTCTTCTCACCGAGCACCACCCGGTGCAGACGGAGGCAGTTTGGGATCTGTGTGACTGTGATTGATTTTGTCATTTTTCTGTGAAGCTTTCAAGTGAAACAGTTCAGCTTTTGATAGGCAAGGACAAACAAGTGTTTGAAAATGTATTTCTGTTCCAGTCAGCCTGTTCAAAACAGTTTGTCTTAGTTCGAAGCTAATGTACAGCATGAGAGACTTTAAAGTTTAAAGAAAAAAAAAACTTACAGGTGAAAGGTTATACTCAGGAGTGATACAAAAAGCTTTTTTTTTTGGTTTCAACCACATGGTTCGGGTCAGTCCGGTACGTGAAGAAGCTAGCCAGTGAAACCTTAGTGTGAGCAGCACTGGTTTGTTTTATCCAGGGAAAGCACAATGTAGCTACCAGAACGTACTAATTTCAGTGACACTATGGCTCTATTTGGGTTCCTGGTAACCTGTGTGTACAATAATTATAGGTGTTAAATAAATATGTGACTGCATCACAACATTTCTGGGGCTTTAGCTCCTATAAGAGAAACTATGCTACTTAAGACAGAAAATCACAAATATCTTCTTATTACAGATAAAATCTTAGACTAGGAAGCAATGAAAGTAATATTTCTTGTTTTTAAATCATTAGATTTAGCTCCTGGCCTCAGTGTGGTATATCAAGTAAAACATCAATGTAAGCTAACACTGGCTCGTGTTAGCCACCACAAACACAATTTAGCTACCAGAGCTTAGAAAATTCATTGCCTTGATTATGTTTTTGTTACTGTTATAGCGTGTGCAAAATAATAAATATAAGGGAACAAACTTTAGCTATGTTGTGGTATGGCATCTCAGTTTAATGATAACAATCTAAAATCAGACACTGTATTACTCGAGGCTGGGCAGAGAAGTGTATCTAAATCAAAATCAGGCCTTCACTTTTGCTCTTTCTTATCAGTGTGGGTGTAGCCGACCCACCTTAGCTGAACAATGCACCAAACCTTTAGCACCCACCCAAACTGAAGTTCATGGTCAGAAGAACAAAAGCAGGAAACCAGCCACTGATGAAATTTATCAGGGAGAGAGACAAAAGCGCCTGGACCACTTTAAGGCTGGTTTTCTCTCTTCCAAACGTGCAGTTGAAACAGAAATGCTTCCACCTCTAATGTACACACAGTCATTATAATTGCATGAGTCCTACCAGATGAAAGGACTGAGACTTAAACAGTATATCACATGGCTGCAGGGTTTGGAATTAGAGATAAAAGCTTCCAGTGGTATAAGAAGTGAAAAACAAAAGTACAAAAGGCCGAACAAGATGGCATTCAGGAACGTACCCATGATTCACAGTCACAGGGCAAAGGGCAGGCTGATGCTATGGCAGATGACAAGAGATGTCCCTCTGAATCAGTGTTACTGAGACCAGGAAAAAGAGACCGTGGCACCTGTCTATCTCCACTTTAGGAGGAAGTGAGTCACTCCAGCTGCAGCTGCTGACTTGGCACATTCGGTCCACAGGATAGGAAACCAGTTACGCCTCGCATCAGTAAAGTGTGAGCCCAACTGGCAGCAAGCAAGTCACTGACTTTCTGCCAATTAATGTGTCTAACTTCCTGTCGAGTGCTGATATTAATAGCTTTGGAGTCTACAGTACAAGCTTCCAGATCTTACAGGCAAAACAAAAAGCTAGAAGACTTTTCAAGATGGTTTTATCTTACGTAAGAGTACAGAAACTGACTTTGGGGTCATTCTGTGTCATGACGTCAGAAAATGATAAGCTCTAATCTGAGTTGTATAATTTGAAACAGTTTTAGGTTATAAGGTCGTATCAGCTCCTTTGTAGCCCTCATCCCAAAAGAGGAAGATTCACGTCTCAGTCGATTGCTTGAACACTTCCAGTGTCCTGGTTTTGCTGGTTTAGCGACATAGTCCCATTTTACAGACAGTAGCTCAAGTTTAACTGGAAGTTTCTTGACCTGTTGTGGTCAGCGAGCCTCTTTCTGTGACTTGATTAAGACAGCCTTTAATCGACTCTGGAAGATAAAAGTGTGACTGTACATACACATGGACAACGTGACTCCATCTCCTCTCAATGGAGAAAAGTGAAGCCAAAATACTACAAAATACATAATGCACATTTATGTTTCTGTAAACTGCTTCTGTAGATAACTCAGTTTCACTTTATATAGATATAAATGAAGATTAGATTAGACAAGTTTGACACTTAATATAATATTCCAGTTTGACTCATCATCCATCTATTATGACGAATCAGGCAGCCTGGTTCATACACCTATGTTGACCCTGCACCATAGTGGCCAACTCACATATTTCTGCGTGGATGTGTTCAGGTCACGCAGATGTGTTGGCGTTGATTACTCCTCCAAAACACATGAGGTCAGTGTGGTTTGTGTAACCTCAGTAACATTAAGTTTTCTGCTTGCTTTGTCGGTTTCAAGTGTATCATGACAGCTTGTGGTTAATACATTTCACTGTTGATAATATAGTAACTGTTAGAGGAAGAGATAGAGAGGAGACACCAGAAGAGATGACATTCATGACACAAGTGGTGGTGAAAGGTGAAATATATAGTGCCTATTTTGGAAAAGCTTTCGGAAGCACGCTGCAGCCCTACAGACCAATCACAGGGCTTGTGGTCTGCATTGTTTCCAAGCGTAGTTACTTTTAGTAGGGGGTGCATATCAGGGGACATGCGCAGGCTTTTTGTACAGTGGTTGTTGGAGTCAAAAGCTCAACAAGGACTGAAGGAACGTAGACATTGAGAAACGACATAATATTGAGAAACGCAATGTAAACGGCCAAAGCATTTGCAATGCCTGAAACATGCCTCAAAGGTTACAAACGCAAAGAAGGCAAAAAACTGCATTAACGCTGAGTGCGCAGCAAGTCACAGAACAAAACTTAAGTTAAGCAAAGCTTAACTCACAGTGTTTGCAGTTGTTTTCTGGTTGTGCGTTTTTGACTTAAGTTTTGTTTTGGTACTTGCTGCACATTTGATATTAATGCAGTTATTTTTCTTATTGCAGAGTGTTTAATATCTTTGCATTGTGTGTCAGGCATTGCAATTGCTTGGATGTTTGCATCTGCTTTTGAATATGATGCACTTTTAGCAGTATGTGTATTGTTTCAGCAGTTGTTGAACTTGACCTCCACTGGCCACCGTATCTTTGTTGGAAATTGGCCACAATTGGATGCTGAACTACAATGAGCCTAAAATCAATACTGAGGGAGCTTTAGGTATTTTGGCTTTACTTTTGGAAGTGGTTGTGTTGTCTATCTTTTTATACAGCCAATGATTACAATAAACAAAGAGCAGAGAAAGTCTGAGAAGTGTGTTTTTAAAAGCATTAGATAGAAGCGTCAAATACTGCAACTTCTGAATTACCAATATGAAATAAAACCAAAACTTTTGTTTTCTTGCAAGGTTATGAGACTTTCTGCAAGTAACTGTTTCATGTGTAACAAAAACGTACAGCTACTAACAAATGCTGCACTAAATGAGTTCATCTTGCAGTAAGAGTTGCTCCAGAGAGGAAACAGTAAACATCCACTCTCTGGTTGTAAATTCAAAGATCCCAGACTCCATATTTCCCTGATGGGGGATCACATGGATCCTAATCCCACTCTCCCAATCTGGTGTCAGATTCCAGTGGAAATGTTACACGGCTGGAGAATACCGGAGTATCTGGGACAGATGTAGCTCCAGAGGTCAAAGGTCAGAGGAGTGGTATAGAGCCGATGAGGTGGAGGGTTCAGTGTGTCGGTGGGTATCAGAGCAGGGCTTTATATTAGACGCACTTTAACATCGGACACTAGTCGGCTTGTTTTTCTTCTTCCTGCTTCTTAAGTTACACAAAGCTTTGAAATATATAGGATAAATCGGACTAACCTATAGTTCTCAGCTAAATTGGATTGGATGGTATTATGGGATATTGTATTCAGTCATTTCTCTCTGCGATGCCAGCAGCGTTGGCTTGAGCTGAGTCTTTTCAACCTCCCACTTGCTCTGCCTTACCTCACAAATAGGTCAAAACCAGGAGGCTAAAATTATCTGTTCCAACACCAAACGTTACATCAAAACTCAGATTTCAATCAGAGTTATCAAACCTGATGCTGGAGCGGACAGTGCAAAGAAGTGTTAAAGCACAATTCCATCCGCTACATGTGGGTCATAAAGACATATTGTTACAATGATGTTGATTGTGAATGGCTTATCCTCCTAAAACTGTGCTTACTGAGAGTCCTTAGGGTGCACCGGGCAAGCACCCAGGGTAGCCCACACTGTGAGCCAACCAGGTCAGATGTTGGCTGTCTCTGGTGGGGCTGCCAGGGGAAGGAAGTGAAGGATGAGGAGGAGGAAGGATGGTGGTCTAAATGCATTTCATATGAAGCTTTAAGTCATGATATAAGAGGCAGCAACATTCTCTTTTTTCATCACTAAAACTAAATTTATGCAGAAATGAAGGTGATGAAAAGATGCAAAGGAGAAAGTATGTCTGCAGGGATGAATGCATTTCCTTCAACAGTGCCTTCTACTAACTTTACTCACGTAAAGACGAAGAAAAGGGAGGTACAGCCGACCAGGAGGCAGGCGGCTGTGCACACCGGGATGAAGGCGCTGGGTTTCAGCGAGTCTGCGCCGCTGCTGCCGGGCATCCTGTCCTCTCCGCACTCATCAGACTCTCATCCTACCAGCGACAGGCAGCGACAGTGAACGCACCACCGCGCAACTAGTACCCGTGTGTCTCTCCGGACGAAGCCCTCCGTCGATGTGAAAGTGCCGGAAACCAAAAGTCATCGTCGAACAGACAGACAGGAGGATAAAAGCCTGTAGCAGCAGCAGCAGCAGCGGCTCTGCCTGCTCCTCTGTCCCGTCCTGAGTGAGCAGGCAGCGGCGCACAGATGCCGCCTCTGGTTTATCCTAAAGGTGGAGCTTTTACTCATGAATGACGTGAAACTGCTACACTCACACACACACACACACACACACACACACACACACACACACACACACACACACACATACAGAGGCAGACAGACAGACCCCCGCTGGTTTCTGGGAACAACTTCAGTCTATTAAGATATTGGCAAATATCATGCTCTTTTATTTCCTGCATCTTTAAAAGCCTGTAGTGAAAAAAAACCACTATTTTTCTGAAGGCAAAAGAACTTGCACCAGTTTAAAATGAAAATTAAAAACTGACTGTTGAAATTGTTACCGTACTAAATCGAATTAGAGATGTTAGTTCAGGTGAAATAAGGAAAAAGACTAATTATCAAGATTTTTTTTTCCCCCCCCTATAACTTTGATTAAGTCATCTGAAAATTTCGACCTATCTCGAATTTGGCTTCCAAACTCCACTTTTGGCTTTTTTTCCTTCATGATTTTGACTTTTTTCATAAAATTTTTATTAACTTATTTAAAAATTTTGACTTTTTTGTTAATCTCATAACTTTGATTTAATCATCTCAAAATTTCGACCCATTCGAATTTGGTTGTAATCCAAAAAAGTTGAAATTCAAACCCTCAATTTTGGCTTTTTTTCCCTCAAAAGTTTGACCTTTTGCTCATCGTTTTGACTTTGATTTCATAAAAATGTGACTTAATTAACTCATATTTTTACTACTTTTACAAAAAATCACTCCTTCATATGTTCACTTTTAGTCTCAAAAATTTCTGCAATTATCTCATAAATCTGACTTTTAATCCTGCAAATTTGCATTTCTAAGAAAATAATTGACACTTGCTTTTTATTTTGCCATTAATTTCCCAAAATTCTCACTTTTAGATCGTAAATTCTGACTTAATCTCAAAGTTTGAAATCCTCATCTCAAAGTTTTGATCTTTTTGAAGTTTTCCTTTGTGTTTGACAGAAAAGGGGCAGAAGAGCAGAGGAAAGCTAAACAGGAGAGTGATGGAGCACAGGCTAAAGGTTAAAACACAAGCTAAGGTCTTAAACAAAAGCTCAAGGCTTAAATACGGCTGAGCTTTTTGTGATAATGTCCATTCTTACTCACATACAACAGTCATACTGCATTGGGTTCTTCAATTTTGAGTCTATGAATAAAATGAATAATCTGGTTTTGTTTGCTCTGCTTGGTAGCTAAGCACTGGTAGGATATAACCAGGATTCACAGATGTCACATGTTACTTACATGTTACATGTTACTATGTCTCAGAGCACCGGCTGTGAGTAGCACTAAATGTAATCAGTTGAGCAACCTTGTGAGGTGTTGTGATTTACTCTCTTGCTGAAATAATCTATCACAAGGCTACTCAGACAGCAGATTATTTTAACAATTTACAATTCAATCTACATCATTTTCTGCTTCACTGGGTCATAAAAAGTTTTAGTAACAAGTTTGTATGTGAGAGGGAGGATAGAGAGACTCTTTGCACAGAAATGATCTGAGGCAGTGACACCGACAGAAATAAAAATGTGATGGTGAATAATGTTTGTATTTGTTCTTTTTTTCTGTTTGTACTTTGCTTCATTAAATGACACAGCCAGAGGTGGCACACTAAGAGGGCAAATACCAAAATCTCAGAGGGATTGGTTGAAAAAGTCTCTTTGGGGAGAAACAGAATGACAGGTTGCCTGGACTGTACGGCGTCGTTGGGTTGGGCTTTGTTCCCTCCCCCTTCATAAACTTCTGAAGAACAAAGTGTCCAACCTCACAAACGAGACCAAAGGAGACTCTGTGAAGATGGACGCAGAAGAACTGATTGAATCTATCATCAGAGCCTTCATGTTCATGGCAGGAGTCCTCGGGAACAACTGGCTGGTGATCCGCTCCCTGCCCGGGCAGATCTCTGGTATCCGTACCAACGAGGTCCTCCTCATCAACCTGGCCATCTCCAATCTCATCACTAACTACCTGGTGGATCTCCCCGACACCATCGCAGACTTTGCCGGACACTGGTTCCTTGGTGAAACCTACTGCGGCGTGTTCCGTTTCTGCGCCGACCTCTCTGAAACCAGCAGCATCTACACGACCTTCTTCATCAGCATCTTCTGGCACCAGAAGCTCGTTGGGTCTCTGAAACGAGGCGGCGCTCCAGTGATGCTGGACAGCGTTCGTTTGATAGGTTGTCTCCTTGCAGCAAGCTGGACTGTCGCTGTTGCTTTTGGTATTCCACATTTCTTCTTCATCACCGTCAAAGCAACAAATGAAAGCGAAGAGGACTGTGTAGACCTCTACCCAGACGCCATCGCAAGCCAAGTCTACGATATCTTTTACCTCACACTGGCGAACGCTCTCCCTATGGCAGGGATTGTGTTTGTCAGTGTCCAGATTGTCGTGACTCTACTTCAAAACCAGCGACGCATTCAAAGTCACAGCTCTGATGCTGCCAAGAAGGAGAAGAGGAGTTCAGCTGACAGTAGCTGTGATGTATCCACTGGTACATCTGCTCCAAGCAACTCAAAAGACCCCAAAGAGTTTGGTTCTCTCATCGTGTTTAACGGCACTTCCTGTCTAAAAGGAGGCCTGCCAGGTCAGAGCTCCAACAGCTCCCCCCTCAGCAGGGCACCAAATATCATCACTAAAGCCGAAGCTCCTCCACCTCATTCAAAGATGCCGGCTAAACCCAATTCCAGCTCCAGCTCCCAGGTGAGGGCAGCTAAGAGTGTGGTGGCAGTTGCCAGTGTGTTCCTGGTCAGCTGGCTGACTCATATAGTTCTGCGCATCACCAACAACTTCCACACTTCGTCATTAGTGGTGGAGGTGGCCGGTTATGTTGCAGCCTCCTACACCTGCATTATTCCATATATATTCCTGCACGGAGTGAAGAAGCTGACTTGCTCATGCAGACGGTAGAGTTATATAACACAGATTCTTTTTACTCTTCAACTCAATATCAGCTCAAATAAACAACTTGTGGCTCTGATGCACAATGAACTGTTTGTCTCTTGTCCACATGAGCATAGATGCTTTAGTGGTAGAGGTTAAACTTGCTGTTGTATGTCATTAAATACAATTGTTTTGAAGTATTCTGCTCTTTCAGATTGTGTGACTGTTGTTTATAATGAGCATTTCCCTCTGTCTTCAAGCTTCAGTGACGTTTATGTTGATTTTAGCATCTCCTGTGGACAAAGCTCAGCTTTATGTCTCTGCTGCTTCTGTTTGGTGTTTTCTGGAAAACTGCTTATCTTGCTGACAGACACATCACTCAAAGATATGGAAACCTGCCCTGTGGCAGCGTTTGGGCCCACTCGAAATAGCTCTACAGATAAGCTCAATCTCTACGCTGATGATCTTGTTTGCTTCAGTAGGTCACAAGAGCCCTGTTTCCGTTTCAGTTTGGTTGGTCTTGGTTCACGCATTTGTGGTGTTTACGTTGACTAAAACCGGGATAAGTACTCAATTTATCCACCAGTATTGTTCCACTTTTTGTCACCCGTCTGTTGGGATGCCAGATATACCGAGTGGAGTTTGAAACTGTGGAGTTTTGGGTTGCAAGTCAGACATCCTAAATGATCATGTTATGCTGCATTAAGTTTTATGAGAGATCAAAAAATATCTTTTGATTTGATTAGTTCTTGTATTTAACAGTGATGAGCCACGTGAGGCTTCAATAAAGGCAACAGGATACAATTTTTCATCCCAAAATATTAATTCTGAGTTTTCTGTGGCTTTTGATGGTTGACTTTGAGAATAAATATCGTGTCAATCCCACAATATTCCACAAGCTAATATGTGGTGACTATTTTCTGAACCACAAACAAGCTCGACAAGACGTTTGTCGGTGTATTGCAAAGTGTCGTCACCTGGCAAACGCTTTGTGAGCTTCAAACCAATCTCCAAGAATAACAATATGTGTAATGAGGCCTAAGATTAATGATAATTGCCTTCTTGTGTGTTCAGCTAATTGGAGAGAAAAAGACCACCAGCATTTCCCGATCAGTTTTTGATGACTGCAGGAAACCAAGACTGCCATTTTTAATTAAAGCTAATCACATAAACACACAGTAATGACAGCTGGAGCATTATTGCATCCCTCTGTGGGGTCACATGAATCCCTGTGTGTGCTTAAACTCACATCTGTGGTCTCAAAACACTCAAACACAAACGTCATGACAAATTTTATTTTTTTGTATAAAAGGGTTTTATGTTTGTTGATTTTTTTTCCTTGCACACGTCCAAAAAAAATCCAGAATGTCTCGTGCACACATCCTAATAAACACTTGTACGCTAGGGCACAGTCAAATTCTGCCAAGTTCACAAAATCTTCACTGTAAATGATACACGAGGGGAAAAAAAAACATTAAACTGTGTCATCACCTTTGGAAGACAACCTGATGTCATACGGTTGAGTTATGTACATAATTACAACATCCAACACTGAACTGTTTGGAGGCAGAAATTTATCAATCAAATTGATCAAAAGGTATCGAAACTGAGCAGTTCTTATGAAAATATCTCCAATACAGAGGTGATAAGTGCATTTTCAAAATATGAAAACCAACCTCCAGAATCTTGGAGGCATTTCAAGCTTTAAAAACACGTCAATATGCCGCCATGTCTAGACATTTGACACATTGCAAATACCAGATAGTGTCTTTGTAAAGTTGTGTTCCAGCGCTGTTTAGAACTAACAAAATGTATTAAATAAGTTATAAAACTTCTCTTTATCACTTCTCTGTGCTCACCACAAGCCTCAACATGGTAAATTCTACAAGTAAACAGAGACATCATGGTTTTTGGATGTGATCAGCTGTTATTTAAGGCCCGCAGTGAAACATCCACGCTTGTCTCCTGCCCTGTAAAGAACAGCTTCAGCGTGGTCAGTGGAGTTTTTCCAGCTTGGCCTGAAGCGACTTGAAATTTCCGATGGTTTGTTGAAGGGCAGAGTTTGGGCTCAGAGACTGCAGCTCCACCAGGTATCCACAGATGTTATCCAGACACACGTTAGTGAATCTGCGTCTGAAATGTGTGGGGAAAAAAAAAAAAAGTTCAATCATGGGACATTATCATAATTGGAAGTTTCAAATCTGAAGCTTAGAATCTAAAAACAAGGATTAAAAATGAAGTTGAAATGCTCTGAATGTAGCTTAAATTCAACCCCTAGTTCCTGTGGTTGAAAAACACAAAGATCTACAAAGAATTACAAGTTCCTGGGAATAAAAGGTACCCATCTTAAAAAAATGGGGCCATTGCACAAGTGAAGTTCCTCAAGTGTCCACTAGGGGCTGACCGTAAAAACCAGTCTGTGTTAAAATGCTGGACTAGCATTATAACTGAGCTTGGGATTGATAGTTCTTCAAGTCATTTGCACAAACTATGTATGAGATGATTTTTTTTCTGTTAGACATTCATTAGAGTGAGATTAAGGTAAAGAAATGTGCCTAAATTTGCATGGTTAATGGCTCAGTCACGTGATAGTAAGGCATAAGGGGGCTCCTAACTTTTCTGAGTTCAGGAAGCCATTTTTTTTATAGCAAGCATAGTGGATGAAGAAAAGATACAGCAATTAAGAAATGCTTGGAAAACATTTTTGGTCTCAGGTCTGCTTCTATGATTGATGGACACTCTGCTTTACTGAATAATAAAAGAAATACATGTCAGTGTATAAAAAACAGTCTAGAGTGATCACCAGTAAAGCTTAATCTCATGGTAAAGTCTGCTGTTCCCACAGGAAATACTGTGTTTAATAAAGTGCTGTCACCCAAATCGCCACGACTTTGAAGATTTTCTCCTCCTCTGAGAAAATTGGAAGGATTAATCTTACAACACAATTTATTTCCCAGGTCAGGATTTGATTTGTAGCAGCTTACAGCAGAGGGTACATGGGGAAGTTTTGGCGTGATTGTTGACACTTTTGTAGGATAAGGAACGAGATGCATCTGAACTCAGCTCTAACCTGTCGTATGTCGGCACTCTGCTGGGATCGTCCACGTAACCTGACAGCAGCACGTGGATACACTCCACCAGGTGGAGAGGCTTCTTCAGACGCTGCCAGCAGGGGTCCTTCAGGGAAGAGGGGACAAATTTATGAGTCAAAGAAAAAAACAGTTGATAATTTCTTACCAAACTAAAAGAGATGAGTCAAAGCAGATGTTTCCAGGTACCCGAGTTTTGAAGAGTTGGTCATAGACCTCCAGTAGACGAGGCAGCTGTACCCCGATCTCCTGCATGGTGGAGGTGACGAAGCCAACATCCCAGTTCAGACGACAAACCTCCTGCTCCAAAAACTTCACCAGGAACTCTGCAAGGACACAGATACTCAGATGTTCAGAAATATATGGATCATGGTATCAAGTTATGTGACTGCTCTTCTATGTGGAATAATTAAAATCTACTACAAAATTTATTGATGATTAAGTCAAAATTTTGAGATATTGTCAAAATCATTAGAAAAAGTCTAAATTTGCTAAAAAAAAAAGGCAAAATTTTGACTTTTTTTGTATTGTTTTGACTCTCATCATCAAAAATTTGATTTATTATTGGAGGGTAAAAATCTCAACAAATCTGGCTCTTCATTTATATTTTCTCACTGATGGAAATGGGCTTCTATAGCAAGGCAACAGTGATCTGTAAATAGTTTGTAAGTTTGATGAGGCTGTCTTAGATTTCTGTCATTGAAGCTCATGTTAAAAGCATCTTGTGTGAAATTTTAATAAAAAGTTGATCATAAGAAAAAGAGCCGTATTCTTTTACATGTGTGTGAGCAGGATATATGTGAGCGTAAAGATGGTCTCCATAGAGAGCACAGGTTTGTACATGTTGCTGTTAGTGTGTGAGAATATAGAACAACAGACCCCAGAGACCTGCATGTGTGTCAAATGATGCAGAGGGGAACTCTGATTACAGGACAGTTATTTAAAGAGAGAACAGTCAGGTGGAAATCATAACGAGAGGAAAACAAAACATAATGACAGGAAGGTTTAAACACTCACCTAGAGGGAAATATCTGGGCGTCCCAGCGTAAATCTTTCCCAGTGAGACCAGTTTGAGACTGAGCGACCTCATCCTGTCCACCGGACTCATGGCCACAGAGTCTCCAAGCTCTAAACAACACCAAACAATCATCACTGAAAACAACATCAGGAAACTGAAGGCTTGAGCTCCTGTTCGCTGAAAACATTTCACTCACCCTTCTCCATGATCTCCTGCCAGAGCGAGTGCACCAGGATGGGGTCAGAGTGTCCGGCGCAGTGAATGATGGCCAGCTTACACTCGGACAGTTTGAAATGGTCAGCGAACTCGCCGTAGAGCTGCAGACGAGGACGTGATTCATGGGTGAGAGACGTTTATGCACCGAGAGGCTGAGCGCTGTTTGTCATCTCAGACTCTAGATTTGTGATTCATGCTGGCGTTACCTTGGTGATGTCCATGAGCTCAGAGTCCAGCTGAGAGACGGCGTTTTTCACTGAGGGGTGATGGGAGTACTGTCGGATCAGGGTCTCCTGGATCTGGACTTGGATCCGCACCAGCTGGAAGCAGGGACAAGAAACAGGGTGAGGGGTTCAATCAGGGAAGCACGATAAATTCATCATCATCACAATATGGTACAATGAACCAACGGCAAGAGTCTGAGTGAAACTAAATCAAAAAGAGTCTAAACTGCAGCCCAGACAGAAAACTGTTTAACTCAGCCAGATGAAGCTCCAGCAACATATGAGCGACTCTCAGATTACTTGTTACCACCAGAGGTAAAAAAGGAAAATTTTCTTTCTGACTTCAAGAACTGTGGCTCGACGGAAACTGACATAGTTCTAAGGATTGATCCTCACACTGTGCAAACTTAATTGAAGTATCAAATTAAAATACTTTCTTTAGATTTCACTGTCACTGTTTATTTTACCTCCATTTTTTCCTCCAGCTCATGAAGAAATTCTCCATCTGACGCCTGAGCGGAGATGCAGGAAGAGCTCTTAGCGGACAGGATGGCCCGGGCGATGTACTCCAGACGCTGCTTCAGTGAGATCTCAGTGCTGTACGATGGAGAACACATGCAAAACTTATATTATTAATGTCTTAACCTAAACCAGAGAAACGTGTGAGATTGATCCACATGTTTGTGGTTAGCATATATATTTATACCCTGTCATATTTAGGTAATGCATGCCGTAACAACACCCTAAGAACAGGGGAGCAGTTACAAGAATCCTTATTTCAATATAGTTGTTGATAAGCAGGTTGCAAGTGGATGATCTTGTTTCTCCATTTTTCTTTTTATACCTCTGTTTAAAACTTGTGTATGAGCCACAAGTTCTAAATGCAGACTCTCATAATGCCCCCTGGTGAAAAGATTCTGTTCAAGAGCGTATTCATCAAAAGAAAGGAAATGCTTTGTGAATTCTTAGGCACCATTTCCAGGTTTTGACGTCCTTGTAAAACGTTAAGTAACAATCTAACACAGGGGCTGTTGGTGTGTCTGTACCTGTGCATGTCAGCCAGACGAGCCAGCACATGAGCTGCTTTGCCAAAGTTACGGTTCTTCTCGTAATAACGCCACAGCAGGTCCATGTTGTGCACTTTACTCTGGTCCTGCTTGATCATGTGCATCAGATGTTCCTCCAGGTACGGAGAATTCACCTGGACAGCAGGAAGGACATAAGAGACAGTTATCACAGGCTCAGAAAAGAAAAGGAACATTCATACAGGATTAAAATACAAAGCGGTTTTTCATTTTTTTTATTATTGTGAGAGGTTAAAGTGTGTTTTGTTCAACTTTTTCTGCATAAACTAGAAACATCTGTTTGGTGTCTTCAGTTAATACAACATGAATGTACTTGTTGGCATTTATGAAGCAAAATGAGAACTTTATTAGTATGCAAAGCTAGAAGAAACAAACAGAGAACATCAATAAAAAAGACACAGTACCTCGAGCAGCTTGTCTGTCAGGTCAGCCTGAATCAGCCAGTTATAGAGTGCGATGTGAAACAGTTCATCCTGAGACCTCTGAGCCAAGCCCAGGATCTGCTCAAACTGCAGAGGGAAAGACATTAAGTTCATTAATCTTTCAAATCAAGAACACTGCTGTCACAAAACAAACACCAGCTGCCCCCCTTTGTCCTCACGTGAGCTGTAGCTTCTTCGTTGCTGAGCATGTTGGGGTCAGAGGTCATGACGGGAGGCCCGGGCTGCTTGGGGACACTGGGGGACTGAGGGGCCGCTTTGCTCTGGTTCACCAGCTCCTGCATGGTGTCCGTGATGCATTTGTAACAAGAAAGTCTGGAGAGAGAAAATCGATGATGATGATCGACTCGAATAGCTGCAAATAGCTCTGATTTGTGTCGTTATTTCTCGTTACCTTTCCTGGAAGGCCTGCTGTCCCACTCTGTCGTCCTCAGGTTCTCCGTTCTTGTAGAAATGTGGCCCCAGTCTCTGTGGATCCTTTTTGTCTGCTGCTGTGAGGCACAACTCAAGGACACCCTCGTAGAAACGCACTAAAACCATTTGACAACACCAGTATTAAAAAAGAGCCAATAAATACAAAAGTGTATCTCGCCCAAAAATACATTGAAATAGAAATATCTCATAGTTTTTATTGGCCCTAATGCCCATTTGGATCATATCCTATAAGTCTACCAGCTTAGATGGAGTAGAACATATTTTTTTCAGGGTTAAAGGCCAAAGTTGTGTAGGGACGGTAACTGTTTGCAAAAGTGACTTATGAGAAGTGCTGTGGATGATGACTATGACTGATTCTTATTTCATGTAAGGCTACCATAAAATGAATCTACACTACTATGCAACAGCCTATGGTTCTGCTCAATTAACATCAGTAGACTTAGTTCATGATTCATGAGGGTGTTACAACCAATAAATCCACGAGACGTTTATTTTGCAGATTTGTTCTTTGGGCTGATTGACTGGCCTATCAGGGCCTGGTCCGTCCTCACCTTGCCTGTACTGGGAGCAGACCAGCGGCAGGTCCGTGTGCTGGCTGATCTGCTGATAGAGCTGCAGAGACTCCCTCAGCTTTCTCTCTTTATCTGCTTTATTCTGAATCTGCTTGGAGCTCTGCAGCAGCTCATTAGCCTAAGTGGGAGACAAAAGCAACAAATTCCATGAGCAGACACATAAATCAATGCAGGTGAATCGATGCCACTTAATGATCTTGATGCAAAATTACCCCAAAGGCTGCGGGGAATGTGCAAGCACTGAGACATCGATAAAACAAAAAATGGCAGACCCCTGAGGCGGTAATAAAGACACGTTTAGCTTTATCTGCCAAATACCTGAAACCGAACACTTTCAAGGACTTGTCACATCAGATTTCTGTACCTTGGAGCAAATGTTGTCATCGCTGCTGTACAGCAGAGGACAGATGTCTCGCAGGTGATTACTGATGGCATCCACAGAGGCGTTATCTTTGATGTAGACGTTAATGAGTGCGGTGATGAGGGCTCCAGACAACTCTTTGCCCCGGATTACAACATCCTTAAAACTTGCTACTTTCATCTGCTCCTGAAACTCCTGCAAAAAAAGTGACAGCGTGAGCAGTTACAACATGTGAAAACAATAAGGTGTTACATTTATTGCATGCAGCAGAAATGTGTGTGTGTGTGTGTGTGTGTGTGAGAGAGTGTGTTTGTGTGTGTACATACCTTTGGCAGCTCAGACATAATGAGGCTGAACTGATGATCGCAGACAAGCTTCCAGAGAGCCAGAGTCTGATAGGAGCGGTGCACTAACTGCTGGATGCCCTGCAGGGACACTTTCTCGTAGACCTGAGCCTTGGCTGGAAGAAGAGACGCAGACGAAGAAATACAAACATTTGTAGGTCAAACCTTCAAATTCACAGTTTTCATGTCTGACTGAAGTCATACTCTCACCAATATTTGGTTTATTCATCTCTGTAATCAGTAAAATGTGGAAACCTGCACTGATAACTCACTGTGGTATTTCCTCTGGAGCTCCTGTTGGACCTGCTGAGAGTTGGCTCCATCAGGGCGCATAAATCCCAGCAGCCTTTGCTGTAAGTTGGCAGGGGAGCTGAAACTGGCAGGGAGCCGAGCAGATGTTATTCAAGGAGGTAAAAGTCAGTTACACAGTTTACTGCAGACACAGATCCTGATGTTTGTTCTACTTTCATGTAGAGTTGTCAGAAAAGTGATGTGTGCTTCAAGAAAAAATGTAGAATCTATATCAACCAATCAAGTAACACCAGGCTTTAGTCTATTTAGTCTTACTATTAACAGTGAAGCTGAGAAGCATTTGTCAAATGTGGCTGCTCTGGGGGATAAAATAACAAACCTAAGGAAGCAGATTTTCACACATTGGTAAGTAAAGGCAGAGAAAGAGCTCGTACCTCGCAGCACCAAGAGAAGATGGACTGAACTGAGAGTTTTTATCAAGAAACTCTCGTAAGCCGAAGAGCTCCAGCAGTACAGACTCCAGTTCGAATAAAGCAACGCTGCTCTCCAGCTGTGAAGGCAACAGATGAGAGGAAGCATTAGCTTACCCCAACGAGCATCTTCAATTAAAATAAACCTCATTATCTGTTAGTGATACTCACAATACTGACGGTTTGGTTTCCTTTGCTCATGGTTTTCTCCACAGCGAGGCTGCCATCCCAGATATTTCTGTCAGCAGAGTGTGAGGTCAGGAGAGAGCGGCACAGGAAGATGTGTTAAGAGGAAACATCATCAACATGCACCAGCATCAACACGTCTGGCTGCAGAGACGCTTGCAAATTTAAAAATGTGTTAATGAGACTAACAGCTACAGGATTTACTCACCCCAGGATGCGAGCAAAGTAAATACAGATGCCGTTGTGTTTCCCAGAGAAAATCACCTCGGGGCCGGCAGACATGGGAGTGATGGGGGCAGAACCAGCCTGCATGGGGGCAAAAGGTGTGGCCAAGGCTGGTGGGACGATCCCTGGAACGGGCATGATGGAAAAACGGTATCAAATGGTGGCTTTTAAATCACATTTTAAAGCCATATAGTGTCAGTATTTGTTTCTTTACCTGGAGCTGGGGAGCTCATCACAGGTCCAACGTTGCTCGGGGACGCCATGGCGGCAGGGAACCTCATCTGTGCTTCTCCTCCGTACCTAAAAATTAAAATAACTCATTTTAATTTGAGCACAGCACAAGTTAGTATAAATCCATGTCACTGCAAATGAACTAATCTGACCTGAAGAAAGCTCTTGTGGCCCACTGTGACACCTCACGGTCACATGCAGCGTTGGAACAAGCCAGGATCAGAGCTGTGGCACACGCCTGCTCCTCCTACAAACAACACACCAACAACATTTGCTTAAAAGGTCATGATAAGAGTGTCCTATATCCAAAACTCTGCTCATTATTATTGTTTATACCCTGTGCAGCTTGAAGAAGCGTTCAACATCTTCACTTTCTCCTCCCACACAGCTCACCAGCAGGTGGCGCAGCTGGTCGACTGGGCGCAGTTTTTGAAAGATGTGACTCCCCTGAGGAGACAGAGGAATGAACACATAGTAAATGAATCCAAGGCTTTGAATTTTCACACTTTTGAGACTTTGTATAATAAAAAGGGATGCACCGAAGATTAGATCACTGAATATTTTTGGTCAAATGGCTCAAAAACCCATTTTTTACTTTCCACCGAAAGACTTTTATCACAAAAACAACACGGCCGGAACAGACTGGTGTGATGGCACTAGCAAAAACCAGAGCCAGCAGAGGGACTGTGACAAGAAGATGGGCATCGTGCTTTTCATCTTGGTGCATCCCTCACAATATTGAATTGGGTTTTTACCTTTGCAGAGAGAAGAACAAACTTCTGCGAGGGGACGTTGTGCTGCTGAACCACCACAGGAGAATCAGTGATGGGGATCTGGTCTTTGTTCAGTGGAGTGGAAATCTTGCTCGGTTTCTCCTCATTTAAGGCACAAATAGCCCAAGTGTGACCATCTACATTGGAGATCATCTGCAATAAAACACAGGAGAAATTAGGCCTTTTGCACTACAAAGAAACTGGTGATGGTTGATCGTTTCTTCTGCTCTGACCTGAGTTTCCATGAGTGGTTTCTTGAAGGGGAAGGAGTCATGGTTGATGCACCACAAGATGTCACTGTCCTCCATCTCTGAAGCAGACATCAACAGAACACCTGCAAGATTTCAACAAAGAAAGACAAGTTTAAAGAAAGATCTAAAATCTAGTAACATTTTTTGAGATTTCTGACACTCACCTTTGCTGTGCAGAGCCTTATGGACCTTTGATGGTTTCTGTAAGGTAGAAGAGGCAGAAAACCCTGGGGGCAGCCGGACATGCACCAGAGCAAGCAGGCTGGGTCGAACCGCCACGTTCTTCTGGAGTGGAGGGGCGAAAGGTGTGGTGCTGAAGTACAAGCGCACACCTACAGAAACAGAAAACGTGAAGGCACATTCTGTTTGAAATAATCCTTCTGGCAACAAACTATCTCTCTTATCTCAAGCACGAACGGATCAAGTTTACCTGCTTGTGTGACAGCGAGCAGGTGACAGTCTGAGGACTCGGATCGGTCAATCACAGAGATCTGGACGATCGGTTTGAAGACTGAACGATCGATTGTTCTATAAAGAAAGGCGAAGGAAAAAAAATGTTACTTCTCTTTCAGGATTCAAATATCCCTTCTGAACGTAAATTTTCAATGTTGAACAAATCAAACACCTGGCGATGTTTCCAGCAGCAGCAACGATTGTGCTTTGTGACATGGTTGCAACGCGGCTCATGCCCTGCCCATCAGCCCCCAGGTCATACACCTGAAGTCAAAACAGCACAGTAACAGTCACTACTTTTCCAGAGATGTGATAATTATGACAAATCTGTCAGTTTCTCATTAAGTAAAGTACCTGAAGGACGTCTTTCTCAGAGCGTGTATACAGTATGTTACGAGAGTTGTCAATAGCAATTTGCACAATGGGGTCTGTGGAGAGAAGGAAAGTTAACTTAAAGCATCAAGAACATCTTCTGAGTTACACATGTCTTTCTTCTTACCGTCCTCAGAGAAGGAGAACTGCAGCACAGAGGGGATGAGGAAGGACAGCGAGCTTTTAGAGTGGTTGATTTTTCTACAGCGCTGGCTCAGCCATCCTGCCTCGGCCTGATACGCAATCTCATAGAGGCAGCCGTCCTTTCCTGCCATGAAGATGCGGCCCAGGTCGGTGGAGGTGATGGAGAGGATGTAGGTGTTGTCTGTAGGGATTGAGAACAGGGGGTCTGGGAGCAGCTGCATCCCACCGGACATGCTGTCATTCAGGCCTGTCACAGGAGGAAGACAGGCAAAGACAACGCTGATAAACTAACATGTAAACACAAGCGGAGACTTTTTTTTACCAACCCAGCTATTGATGTTTCCGTCTGTATCTTCATGTCTATATGTTATTGCGTGAAGCAGGAAACGGAAACAGATGCAAAGAATCAAACTCACCAGCTGTGCTTTTCGGGAAACTCAGTCCAAGGATCACTACGTCCACAGAAGTGGCCAAAACCAAGAGGTAGTGAATGTGTGGCTGCAAAATTCCTGAGAGGAAAAAAAATATATATATATTGTAGAGTTCAATATTCTAATTACAGACTGTGTATTATTTCTCTGAGCTAGAATGTGTCAGAAAATCAGATACAATTTTTTTGCAGTAGATGTTTTATCCCCTACACCAGTGTTACTCAACCCTGCTCAATCAAAGAGCCAAACTGTTGAAAACTACCTTTGCATGAGACGCAGTCTAAGAGGTGAAAAGTGGAAAAAACAGCAATAAGTAGCAAGTAAAGAATAATAAGTAAGTTTGAGGTGGCACAAATGGAAGGAAGGAATGAAAGTAGCAAACTTTTCAGAGGCCTGACATTTCTGTTTAAAATATCCCTTTAATTGCCTGAAATCACTGTGTAAAATGAGTCTATATAATATATGGGTTTCACTTTCTGAAATGAGTGACCAAAATTTTCAACTTTTCAAGTTATTCTAATTTTTAGATATACCTTTTTATTCAACAGGAGTTTCTTTTGTATGTTATTTTTTTAAAGAAAACCCTCCCTTTTCCCCTGATGTATACACTTTACTTACTCATTTCTAGAGTAATAATGAAAAAAAATATTGTAATGGCACAATAAATTGAGGTTGCACTGAAAAATAACCACAACTGAGTTATTTTTGCAAATCGTTCAGTCCTAGTTTAAAGGTTTGTAGATACCTTGTTTTGGTTTGACGAGGCCCACTGCGAGAATAGTCTCGATAAGTCCATCGAAATAGGCAACATCTCCTCTGCGAAGAATAAAAGAAAAGAAATGATGCTCTGTTTTCAGTAAGGTCAAATACTGTCACAGACTGATGAAAGGGCCTGTTGTACACACCCGTCTTCGTAATTCCACATGAAGATGTCATTATCGATAGTGAGCCATGCTCGGCAGATCTCAGGAAAAACTCCCATCATGCAATTAAACTGCATGTCTTTGAAGAGGTTAAGTAGAAACTCAAGTCACAGTAAGAACAGATTATTTAACATCCTGGTTTTCATGTAAGCTTCGAATTCCTCAACTAGCGAAAGGATACGGCTGAACTGCTCCACCAGCTCAGGTGGCAGAGGTACCCGACGAACGGCGCTGAGCTCTGGGAGGTTTGGCACGCTGAGTAAACCGGGTCCCTGAAGCGGGTAGTCCATGTCCGAGACTCCAGAGAGAGATGGCATATCTACAAACACAAGAAATATGAACAAGTGCGATGGTGCACTGCTCCTAATGCAAATGTTCGAATCCAAGATGGTGCGATTACATGGTGTAAAATTTCTTTAGCTTGAAAAGTGTCAAATGTTTTGAAAACTACCTTTGCCAGAGAAACATTTTAAGTATTAAAAAATGGTCAAGAAGCAGCAAAAATGGGTGAAAATGCTTAAAATTGGGAGAAAACCTGTTAAATAGTCCTAAAGTAATTCAAAAGTTGCAAAAAGAGTGAAGTGATCATCATGGGCAAACAGCAGCCATTGGTGGCAAAGTTTTTACGCTTTCTGAAATGAATGACCAAAGATATTGCGCTTTTTGATGATATTCTAATCTTTAAGAACCTGTCAATGCAAACAGAGTTTCTTTTTGATATTTTTAACACAAGAATCCTTCATGTTTTTGTCATTTTCAAAGCAAGAATTAAAAAAAAAAAAAGATTAAGTCATTCAACACAGCAAGGGACAATAGATAAGCCAACTGAATAAAAGTGGCTCTTTTAAAAGCTTTTTAAGTTAGTTATTCCCAATTGTGTTCAACTAATATAGAGCCACTTTTGATCAAGCCTGAATTACTTATTGGTTTTTGTTTTTTTTAAGAATACATAACAAGGGAACCTAAAAACAATAATTGCAAGTAGGTTATTTTAGCAAATCATTCAACTCTAATGCAAACAAAGTGACTTAACATGACATGTATAAACAGTGGATGTGTTATTACAGTGAATACATCTTTAATTTGTATGAGGAACACATGAAGTATCTGTGGTTTCATCAGACCTTGCACAGTCGTCTCAAACTTTCTACGAGTCTTTATCATAGATCTCAGCATTTTTTTTTCTGCTGCGTGACTGGAGATTGGTCAACATTCAACAGAGCAAATAGGATCAACCTTTATATGAATCAAAGCTTTCTGCACCATGTCTAATGTGTTTATTTCTACATAATCCACCATCCTGCTGTCACACCCTTGGTAGTTTGACACTGCAGCCTTATCTTCAACAAAGAGCTTGATGTGAGCTCCAGAGTCTTTTACTTACTGTGTGAGGGGACGCTGAGCAGCTCCGACAGGTCCGGGAAGTGCCGATCATCCTGCAGGTGTTTGTCTATGAGTCGAGAGGAGTTTTCCAGCGCTTCAGCGAGAGCAGCAGCTGCGGGGCCGCTGGAGCCAGCGCTGGACGGCATGATGAAGAAGCTACCGCCGAAAACTTATCTACCAGAGCTGAACGACACACAAACAGAGGCAGAGGACTTTGAGTGAAGTGTCACAGGACGATAAATTTCCAGCCTGAAGATATCTTGTATTACTCTAACTCAAGCAGCCTGATGTGAAAACACCGGAGAGTTAGCGGAGTGCTAACACTAATACCATAATATTTTAGCAACGAGCTAAGTTAAAAAGGGAAACTAAAGGGAATTAAATTAATTATGCATTGAATTACCCGGCTGGAAAAATAGTCGGCGTGGAATTAAAGCGTCTTTGTCTTATTCCTTTCACAGTAAAGCAGCAATTTTTTAAACAAATACAACTCTGAAATAAAAAACTAACATCCCGCCAACCTCATGCACAACGGCACGGTGAACGGTTCACTTCCGGAGTAGCGGCTTCTTCTTCTTCTTCTCTGGATTTGTCTGCAGAAAATGAGGCAATGTGATGTATGGGGCCCTCTAGAGGTCACAACTAAAGACTGTGTAATCAACAAACAGTTTTTTTTTTGTTACGGTTTTTCTCAGTCGCTTTGGTGCATTTCTCTGAACAGACTTAACATTCTTAACCCTGTGGTGTATAGTGGTCACTACAGTGGACACCTATTTAGAAGTTATTTACTCCTAAATTCAATGGTTGATGTGGTGGAAATTCATATTAGCCTGTGTCAGGATATTTTCATTCTTCTTAGGGCCTGAAAAGATATTTTCATTTTTTTCCCCCAACACATATATAATATATGACATGGAAAGTTTTTTTTTTTTTTTTTTTTCAAGATAGAGTCATTATGAGTTGGAATGTAAAACTATGCCATCAAAGTTATTATTTTAAAGACAGAGTCAAAATTATGAAAAAAAGAGTCAATTTAGTTAGATAAAAATCTGTTTTTTTTTCTAAATAATAAAGTCATAATACAGATATTTGGACACAAAAGTGGAGAATAGGAGCTAAAGTCATAATTATGAGTTAGAAAGTGGGAGTCGTGAAATTAAAGTCAGGTTTAAGGGAGTTGAATTTATGAGATTAAAAGTAAAAACTAAGACATAGTAGACAGGAAGAAATCTTACCTAAGTAGCTTTACTTTAGAATGAACTTTGGCTCCTGTCTAATATAGAGAAGGGGATCGTGGGTACCGTGAGACTTACTTTAAACATGGTTATACCACAAATGAAATGTTATTTTTGCTGATGGATTCCCGTGGTATAGTGCCGAGCAAATTCACCCTTCTATAAACATCAGCCCCAAAGAAATGAAAAACATTAAAAAAAACTGACAAAGAAACAAAATTAACTCCAAACTCAGTCTTGTAGATGGATACACATTTCCATTCTTCAAGACAACAAATGTTTTTTTTTCAATCAGAAAATAAAAAACTGAAAGCTTGTCAGATTTTGATTAACCCCTCTGTTATTCCTTATAACCTGTGACTCCAACTATATCTATCTTTAAGTGTTTTACACATGATTGATTCAGGATATTCCTTCTTGAGACGAATGTCATGTGTCGGCTGCTGATGGTACAAAAAGGGCAAATACGAGATCAACTTTCTGCTGCAGGATTAAAAAAGCACAACCATGTAACAAAGACATAGGAAATTTATTGCAGTATTTGTTTAACCAGAATAGCGGGGGTAAAATCTATTCTTCTTCATGAAAACCTATCTTAGAAATGATATAATGTTCCTTTGTATAGGCACAGACACTGCACTGCTCCTCACATACATAAATTATATTAAAGATGCTCCATTACACAGTGTTGGTGGATGACTAAAACATCTCAAATGAGATCAGGTCCAGGGAATAAATTCAACTGATGCTAGTTCAAACTCCAAAAACACTTTATTAAGAACATCATCAATACACTAATTTCCAACATTCAGTTTATTTTTTACAGAATTATGTTCAGATATAAACATGTTTTTAGTTAAACTATGATACAGTGGGAGTAAAAATCAAACAACAAAGTTGCTGCACAACAGCGAAGGAACTCCCACACAATGTTTTTTCACAAACATCTCCTTCTTTTGTCCTTAGTTAAACTTCAACATGTCCGTTTTCCAACAGACCAGTGTTCTTAATACTTCACCTCCGTCAGGTCCTGAAATCTTTTGGGCTTCATCTTCTCTCATCAGAGCCATGTGGATTGGAGCTGTGAGGGCTTTCTGTCTGAGTTATTCCAGCCGATTAACTCTTCCCCTCCTCCTTAGCAGCATAAAGAGCCCGTAACGTCTGTGCCACTTTGTTCGACAGCTTTTGTCCACTCGTAAAGGAGATCTTCTTGTAAATAATGTCCGACTCCTTGATAGTGTCGACCCAAGGCACCTTTTTGCGTCCTTCTTTTTTCTTGACTTCAGTCCAGGGCCCAGAGTACGATCCCGTCATCCAGTGTATGCTGTAGCCATTTTTGGTCTTCTGGATGACCTTGGCGATCTGTGGTCTGTCTTTGTATTTAGGGAGGCAGATGGCGACGACGTCCATGGCTTCCACTTTTTCTTTCTTGTGGCCTGAATCCTCGGCAGAATCCCCGCCTTTCCTTGGTTTCCGCTGGAGTAATAGAAAAAGAGTATTGATATGAAACAAACTTCACAGAAATCAACTAATCTTATCTCCTCACCAAAGTAGGACCTGGGAATTTATTGTGATCAGATTAAATCCTAATATGTTCTGCTGCAATATTCTAAACACAAACAGTGTAATATTTCTTTAACCTAAAATGTGTCAGAATACTGGATATATTTTTTTGCAGTTGATGTTTTATGCTCTACATCAGTTACTTAACCCTGCTTAACCAAGGAGATAAACTGCTAAAAAATACCTAGAAAAGAGAAACAATCTAAGTGGTAAAAAGGAGTAAAAACAAGAGTCTAAGGTGGCAGAAATGGTCAAAAAGCTGCAAAAATAGGTGAAACTGGGCAAAATATGGGAAACAACTCGGAAAAGAGTCAGAATGTTACAGTAAATGCACAAAAGCAATCGAAGAAAAGTGAAAAGTGACTAAATGGGCTAAAAACAAACCATGAGAAGCAAAATTAGCATTGACTGCATAGAAATGAATAGATGCCTGACATTTCTATTTCAAACATAAAGTTTAATTGATCTTATGTAACATTCTTATCTTTTGAGACACTGAATATTGAGGATTTATTATCTGTAAGTTAGCTCCAGGTATTTAATAACAGATCAAACCAAAAGAAAGTTGTCTTCACAAAATGGACTGGATATTAAAACATGGCAGGATTTTGTGCAACGGTATTGGTCGGTAATTTGGAAACCTGTCCTGGTTTTATTCAAAGGAAACGCCACAAAACCCATGCTGTACCGGGATGAGCCCAACTGAACTGCTTGGTGGAAACACGGCTATAGAAGCAATAACAACCTTTGTTTACCTATAAGACAGATTTATTTAAACACCTTTCTCTTCATCTGTGTAAATATATTTAAGTAAAAACCCCAAGATGAAGTTTTAATCTCTTACCGCAGGGGGATCTTCCTCCTCACTCTCCTCATCGTCTGTCTCCACTGGAGCTGTGTAATCATTGTGGTTGTGGTTCACGGGCTTCGGGCCCTTCAGCAGTGAAGTGATGGCTTTGTTTCTGGCATTGGCGCTTGCTTCCCCTTCCTCATCTTCTTCATCACGATCCAAATGCTCCATCAGAACCTTGAACTATGAGATAAAAGCAGAAAGAACTGAAGTGTGAGCGCTAATGGATGTGATTATTGTTTCTTTGTTTACAGCTAAAATGATAAGCAAAGTGTTGTTTCTTCATTAAAACATAAAGCAGTTTCCTAAAACTGAACCACAAAGACACAATAAGCTACAACACGGTCTTGAGTCCTTACGTCAAAATACTGCTTCACGATGTTCCTCTTGGTGTCATTGCTGAGATCCATGTTGGACACGTCATTCTTCAAGTAATCCACAGTCTGGCGAGGGTTGAAGTGCACCTTAGACTTCCTGTTCACCGCTTTGTCGTACACTTTGGCCGACTCTGTTGGAGAGTATTTCTGGATTTTGCTGTAAAGGATGCAAAGAGGTCAGTCCAGTCATGTAACAGCTGCGCTACTTAAAGGTAGGGGTCACTGAAGGATTCACCAACCTGTCGGAGAAGCCGTAGAGGTTCTTCAGATGCTGTTTGAGCACCAGCAGCAGGAGGATTCCCTGTGAAGAGCTGGCAAAGTCCAGCAGAGGAACTGGGTTTTCAGGCAAGCGGGCCATCACTGCATCCTCATCCTCCAAGTCCGAGTCTGAATCCGATGCCGTGGATTTCTTCTTCTTCTTCTCCACCTCCTCGTCTTCACTGCTACTGCTGCTGGAGGAGCTGCTGCTGGAGGAGGAGGAGGAGCTGCTCTCTTCTTCGTCGTCCTCGTCATCATCGGAGCTGTGTTTCCTCTTCCTCGAGTGCTTCTTCTTCTTCTTCTTCTTCTTCTTCTTTTTCTTCTTTTTGGCCTTCGTCGTCTTCTTCACTTGCTGCACGGGGCCTTTTCGCAAACACTGAGCAAGGAGGAAGGAGAACCGAAGCATTCAAGAACAGTGGGATGCAAACATTGAAGTAAACAAAGTGTAGCAGAAATGAAAGAAATAAACAAACAAACCTCTTTGAAGGACTGGAGCAGGTTGCTGCCAGAGACGGAGAGAGTGATATCTACGTGGTGCATTATAAAGAGAGGCTCCTCCTGGGTCTGGTAGGGGAAGCAAGCCAGGTTGTCGGCTATGAAGAGCAGCATGTTCACCTCAGTTTTCTGTAACAGGGGAAAAAAAGTGTTAAGTAATGGACACAAACTAACACATGGGGGAAAAAGTGTTTTCAAGGGGAGATGAACTTACAGTGCTGTCGTCAAACAGGTTGAGCAGAGAGATGAGGAAAGCTCGTCTGTGCTGACGGTTCCCGCGGACCATGGAGTACAGGTGAGAGCAGAGCGCAGTGTCTGAGTCCTCGTGACGGAAACCTCTGATCACTGAGACTTTAGGTCCATGTATGGCCTGCTGTACCTGATAAGACATCTTCAATCCTGCGACAGCCTTCATCTGTGGAGACAGAGAGAAACATCAGCTGCTTCAAAGGTGAAATGAAGATTTTACTTTGTTATGTTGGATTTCTAATTCAGCCGAGTGCAGTCAGGGGTTTATAGAAGCACATTTCCACCAATCGAAGAGATAAAAATGGAAAACAGCATCCAGTATCCCAGCCAACTCCAGCGGTCTCTCTGATATAATGGAATTCTTTTTGGCTTCTTGTTTCCAAATTCTCTGCCATTCTTTCTCAACTGTTCCAATGATATGATGATTCTGGTTTACATTTTGAGCAAACTTGAAGGTTTCAAAACACAATTTACCCGTAAAATGATCAAGAAAACTCCAGCACAGATGAACAGATATAAAATGTTCACTAAAGTGGCCGATAACCACATGATCTCACACTAATCACTGATAAAATTCAACAGTATGCTATTGTTTGAAAACAATGTGATTATGTGTTTATTTTTAAAGGCATTATTTCAACTGTCCCAAGCTGGCCAGTTTAATGAGTAGTCAGCTGGCCAGGAGCCTGGCAGTTGCACGCATCCAGGCCGGCGAGCCAATTATCATGTCGAACCCTGTCAGTGGATCCAAGTACTCACATGAATGAAGCCTGAATATTTCTTGTCAATCTCCACCAGCTGTTGATCGGCCTTGTTCTTCATGGTCGGCTCAGGATCTGTCCCCATTGCGATCAGGTATGGCACGCACTAAACACAAATAAACAACAGTTACTCATCAGTGAACTGCTCATGATGCTCTGAAGACAGCAGAGGATGATGCTTGCCTGTGACGTCCTGTGTGATTACCTGAACAGGATGAATGAGGCCCTGGCTGAGAGTCAGAGTGATCACGCTCAGGGCGAAATGTCGAACAGTGGACTGCGAGTGGAAAAATGACTCCAGCACCTGCTTCAGGTAGATCTGCATGATGGAGCTGCTCATGCCTGATGCAATATCCCCGAGTTCTTTCAGATCCTCCTGCTTGGCTTGGTTCTTCCCTGTTTAAGGAGAAAGAAACATCAGCTTTATTCACATCCAATGAAGGCAGACATCAAGAAAGAATTGAAAAAAATGTGATTCTTTAAACTCACATTCTGTGTCAGCTTTCTGCATGCGAGAGTCCTCCTCTTGCAGGTAAGTCTGCAGGTTTTTTAACACCTGGATTTTTAGGCTGACCAGACTGTTCTCATCAGACAGGGTACTGTTGTACAGAACCTTCACATCCTGCACAAACATGAGCTCTGGATGCATGATGAACTGGAAGCCTTAAGACAAAAGAGATCATTTTACTCATAGATCAGGCAAATAGGCTTCACAACAGGCAAGTGAATGTCATGAGTGCCACCATACCTAGACCAATGACAGCTTTAATCTGGACTTCTTCGTCTTCATGAGTGGTGAAGTACATCAGAAGCTCCAACACTTTGTCCTTGATGATGATCTGGAAAGAAACACAGCAGGTTGCTCATTCAAACATGCTCAACAGTTGGCATCTGCACATCAGAGGTTTGGGCTGATGTTGACCTTCACCTTGTTGGTCCCCTTGAACTCCTCCTGATCAAAATCAAAGTGTCGACAAAGAGCCCCCACAGTGAACAGAGAGCGCAGGAGAGTTGGTTTGTTAGTGGCCAGAGTGGAGCTGCTGGGGTCTTCTTGGTGTTGCGTCTTCAGTTTTGCAAGAGCTCCTGAAAAGTGGATGCAAAATGAGATGATGATATAGAAAAAAACACCTGACTTTTTCCATTTCAGGGTACAAATATGTGAGAGTGAAAGAGACGGACCATAGTAGCGATTGAAACAAGCCCAGACAAACTTGTAGTTGTGTGTGACTTTGTTCACAACAGCTCCGAGACAGCTCACACAGTGTTGAACAACCTGTTAATGAGACACAAAAACACAACATGCTCAGTCAAACATGCATCTTCAAGACTGTAGTTTCATATTACAGAGGCTACAATCTCGTCCACGAATATCACAAACATTTTAAGAGCTGAACTGTTACTGTTGTTGCAGATGTAAACAACAGACGAAGGCAGAGGGCATTTAAATATTTCAAAAAATAGTCAGAAGGTACTAAAAATATTTCAGACACCACATTACTGTTCAAAACATCCTTTTTCATTGATTTTATGTAATATTCTAGCAATGATCCACAACATTTTAAGAAATCGAGGCTCGATATAATTCACCCTGTATAATAACTCTATGCCATGTCTGCTTTTCACTTTCTGAAATGAGTGACCAAAAATATTCCAATTTTTTAAGTTATTTTTTTGGCCTTTGTGCCTTTATTAGATAGAGGAGGACAGTGGATAGCGTCGGAAAGGGGAGAGAGAGTGGGGAGTGACATGCGGGAAATGGGCCACAGGTCGGATTCGAACCCGGGCCGCCCGCTTGAGGGCAAGCCTCATGGTGCGCAGCCATATCCACTAGGCCATCCGCGCCAAATTTTTTTATGATTTTCTAATTTATAAGACGTACCTGTTCACACAACAAGCTTCTTTTGTTGATTTTTAATTTATCTATTTTTACAAAAATTCTACTTTTTTACCTCCTGCATGTGTTTTCTTTATTCAAAACTTGACGATAAAGAAAATATCATCCCCTTCAATATGGCAATTGTTATCAACAACACATAAGATACGGAACATAATAATAATAATTGCACAATAAAATCGCAATTGCAATCTAGGGAAAAAAAAAACTACATTTCATGAACCAAATTCAATTATTTTTGCAAATAATTCAGCCCTATATTAAAGTAAGACAATCCCAGGATCACTGAGAGATTCCTCACAGAGCCTTTAGATTGAATAGAATAAAAAGTTCACAGTGTTAAATAACCTTACCGTCATGCCATATTTGATGATGAGCTTCATCAAGTCTTCCTCTAGGGTGGTGAGGAAAGTCTCACTTGGATGCTCAATCAGAGGCACCACCAGCTCCAAGATCTTCGCCACGTTACAAATCACCATGAAGTCATTCTGAGTCTGAAATGACACAAAGGAGACAACATGCAGCCGAGCTAGAAACCACAACAGTGCAACAGTTTTACAGTTGAAACTGCATTTCTAGCTGTCTACCAGTAGATGGTGCTACAGGACAACATAAAACTTGCAGTGAATCCAATATCTCATGGGCACCAGCCTTGAAAGGGAGTTTTTCATTCTTTAAAACATGTTAATCATGCAGAAAATAGCGATGTTGCTCTTACGTTGCACTTGGTGGTCAGGTAAGGCTGCATTGTCATGGCGTGTTTGACCATCAGCTGAGCTCTGATCTTGCTGAACAGGTACAGAGTGGTGATGCATGCAACCAGACGACCTGAGTTGACCCCTTTGTCCTCACAGTCTGCAATACAATCAATGTTAATAGTTCCACCCACCACATCAGACAATATTAACAAAACATACATTCTGTTTCACAGATTCTGTGTTGAATTTCCTGTTTTACCTGCGAGAGACTCCTCATATTTCAGAATGTGCTCCACCAGATTGTCCACCAGCTGAATACAGGCTTTCTTGGCAGGTTTGTATGAAGCTTGCTCTTCTGATTTCAGCAGCTGGAAAAGATAAATATAAAAACAAAGAGAGATCCGATGAGATGTTAGAGCAGTTTCACACAGATGCTGAGTGAAATGAGGCACAGAAACTTAACTACTCACATTTTGGAGGAGCTGCTCAAACCAGTCATAGCCTGAATCTTTACACGCTGACACCTGAGGAGAGAAAGGAAAAAAGACAAGTGTTCGATTATGAAGGGGAATCTTCTGTCTTGAATGCTACAAAGTTTTGCAGTGATACATTTACACACCACGTCTGTGATGTTGAGGATCTTCCGGGTCATGGCGTCTTTGTCATGGCTGGGTGTGGGGGTGAACCATAGTTTTTGGAATGTCTCATTCACCAGTTTCTGTGAAAACAAACAGGTTTTTTATTTATTCTGCATTGAGAATCGTTTAATTCATTCATTTATTTCAAGAACAAAACAAACCTTGATCCCCTCTTCGTCATTGACCCTGCGGATCATCTTCACACACATCTCAGTGATCTTGTGGAAGTCTGGCTGCTCCAGGCAAATATCCCTCAGGATCTTAATGACCCTCTTTCGAACACTGATACCTGTGTCCTGTAGGATGAATAATTGGACAAAAGTGTGACGCAAGATTATCTTTGAACAAGTGCCTTTTTGTCTTGGTAAAATTTGTGACTATCCAAAAAAATGGTCCTGTTTTCAAGTTGTTCTGAGTGGAGCCAGGCAGTTTAAGAGAACACATTTAAATGTATTTTTCCATCAGTGCTGCTTTCTTCTTCTTCCATTCTGTCCAAATATTTGATTGTTTTATTGATATTCCAAAGGTTCCTTCCTTTTACTTCACTTTAATGAAAGTTTGAACTGCAGTTTCAACTTTTAAGTGGTCGCAGTTCTTAGTTTGACCTTTGGAGGGCAGTGTAGGTAAAAATTGTTACCTCAGTTGGCCTTTTGCACTTAAAATGAACTTTTAGGACAGTTCCCTTAAGTTGAGGATACATTTTCGCTCTATCAAGTCCTTTCAAAATAAGACACTTCATGTAAGCAACTCCTTTTAAACTTGTTAAAGGACTCCAAGATATGAAGGAAGCTGGAGACATTACCAAAATTCTCTCGATGAGCATGTCGTAGTACTGCTCAATGAGCTCTGGTCGACTGAGAACAAAACGGCCAAGGAGCTCCACAGCAGCCTCTCGCACGCTGGTGGAGTTGTCCATGAGGCGACAGTGAACACCACGCTGCATATCCAACTGGAAAACAATGAGAAGAAATAAGTCAGTCATTGACAAGCTTACTGACAATGTGAGTTTCACACAAGTGAGTCTCCTGTTAGATATAAAAATGTGTTTTTTACTTTATATCAAGAACTGCAGCTTTCAATCAAACCATCTTAGAGATGTGAAGCAGCAAATACAGGATGATTTACCCGTGCCAAGATACTGGGATCGACAGCTACTACTTCAGACAGACACTTCATGGCTTTAGTTCTGACAGCGATGGCACTCTCACCCAGCACTCTCAGAATCTGTTTAAGATGGACAACAGAAGAAATGATAAGTGACAGTCAACGCAACACACACGCTCTCTCACATTTGTTCTCTTCTTACCTGTGATAAATAAATATCAAAGCTCTGTGCGAACGGCCTCATGGAGGCCAGATATCTGACAATCAGACAGGAATCTTCGTAATCCACCGTGTCAGAGTTTAATCTGGAGGAAAACAGGAGTCAAGTGTTGGTTGAGATGTCAGACTCCACAGCTAAAAAGTAAAGTGGTTTACAGTGAGTACTAGCTAACCTTTGAGAACTGAGATGTGAAGGTGTTGTCTTGATGATCTTGCGGAGGAATTTCTTTCTGGACTCGGCTCTCTGCATAATCTCCTCGGTTGTGTCAACATCATGAGAGTAATGTCGACCTCTCCCGTCTTCGTCATCATTTTGAGACTTGATGGCCTTTTCAGCCTCACTTATTGTGTCCCTGAACCATTGGGCAATGTAAAACTTCCTGGCAAACTGCAAGAAACAAACACACAGTACACTGAAGAATATTTCAAGGCAAACTATGAGAAAAATCCACTTTGAGAACAGGGGATCTCTGCATCTCGTTTAATCGCAGTATTTGCCTTTTCATGCTTTCATGAAAATGAAACACTTACCACTAAAGATGGATCCGTCTCAAGGTTCTCATCCAGGTAGTCGAGCAAAGCCCTCTGAAGTTGTTGGGTCTCATCGTTACCTTGAGTCTATAAGGAGATAAATCAAAAGCAGTTTGTTTACAGTTGTTTTTCTTCACCGTAATTTCCAGACAATAAAGCTGCTCCTTTTTCACAAACTTTGAACCCTCTGGCTCAAACAATGATGTTGCTGGTTTAGATATTTTTGCAGGCCAACAAGCTTCATGCCACCGATACATTGGGCCCTGTTTATATGACAATGTTTCACCAAAAAACACAAAAAATGCAGCAAAAAATTATCTGCATTTACAGCTGAGGGCTGTGATGATCAAAGTATCATGAGCCAAAGAGAGAGTAAAGTTGTAACAATGTTCTCCATGTTCTCTTATCTGTAGACTCTAATGAGATTGGCTCTTGAAAACCAATGCGTCATAGTGACGTCAGTAACTGAAGTCTGGTTCATATCAGAGTAGTATGACCACCGGCCGTACTGTCCTGTGGGGGGTTGGGTCACGCTTAAGTACAGCATGGTTTGAATGGCCGGTGTGACTGTGCCCTTATATTCAGGTGCGACAAATAGTCTGAAAATTACGGTAATAATGTCATAAATATCTACTCTACCTCTCTGAGGATGCGGTCAATAGCCTTTTGGTCCATCTTGCTGTTCACAGCGTCTTTACGCAGGCTTGAAGCGACTGTGCCGAGGTAGTCCAGTGATGCCACCCTGAGCGCCATCTCTGTCTGCTTGTTACTGAACTGATGCACCTGGAAAACAGGAGGTGAGAGGAACAAAGTCAGGCCCTGTTTCCAGCGGGCAGAAGATGAGTGATGGCACCCTCAAAGTGAGTGATGTGACTTACCAACAGCCGGCCCAGTAAACTGAGCAGCAGTTCAGCTGCAGGCCACTCAGGTTTGTTGACTGTGGACAGCAGGTCATGAACAAAGTTCTCGAACAGGGGTCTGTAGTCCTCCTCACCCTGCTTACTGCCACACCTGAAACAGACAAGAAAATCTTTTAATGTAATATTTTTTTATTATACAGCTCAAAATCCAACAGACTCCATCTCTAAATACAGTTATTTTACCTGCCAGAACACAAAAATTTTGAATCTTTTTACTTTAGCAAATCCATGTGTGTGGTTTAAGAAGAAACAGCATAGACTCACTTCTTGAGAAACACTGACAGGAAGTTCTGTGCCGTCCTCATCGCCATTTCATAAGAGTTTGTGACAAAAACATCCTTATCCACCTTTGTAACAAAAACAAGCAAAACATAAAACAGTTATTAATCAGAATTTTACAGCAAAATGTGGTTTAAATGTTGGATTAATTTGTCTGTTACCTTCTTTTTGGGTTCATCTTCTGGATCTGTCTCTGTTGGGAAGTTGACCACACACTGGATGAGCTGCAGAACCAGAGCCGTCACCATTTGGATGTACGAGGAATCTCGATCTGAATCACTGCTGTTCACCCTGAGGAATATAAATCACCAGGTAGTTAGTTTCCCTGAATGATCAGCTTATTTAAATAAAATTTCAGAGACATTAACTTGTGACTTATTAACCTAAAGTTCCTGAGGCTGCGTTTATTTGTGGGTAGTCGAGCTAGAGAGGTGAAGATCTCTTCAAGAATGAGCTGCCTGTGTTTATCGTAGCGTGAAAACACCTGTCAAAGAGATGGCAGCATGAAAAAAAATACCTACACCAATTACATACTCAGCTCTATAACCAAACATGCATGCCATAGCAGACTTACAGCTGTCACAAGTGTGATGGCACACAACTGCAGCTCACTGACATTCTCCACAAAAAATGGAGTGATACCCAAAGTGGACACCTAAAAGTGAGAACAAAAGAGCTGTCAGGTGGGTTTGAACTTAAGCAGTCGTGTGTTTTGAGCTTTTCATCATGTTCTCACAGTCTCACCTGGAGGATGGTTGTGTCTGTTAGCAGCTGTATCTCCAGGAGCTCCGCCATGTTGCTGACAATGTCACACACTTTGTTGTACAGCGTGACCACCACCTTCTGTTTGTGGGAGGATGATTTTGATTTCTTGGACTTTGAAGAGCCACCTAAGAAAAGGGACATAGAGTAGGAAACAAGATTTAAACACAGAAAGGTTGAAAAGAGAACAAAACTAAAAGGCAAATGAAAAAATTACAATAGGGTGTCTCTGTGTTATTCAAAAGAGGAGCCAATCACGTTTAAACAGTTTTTCTGAGAGGATATTAACAGACAAACAAAGAAGGACATTGTGAGAAAATACTTGCACATGATTTTCAATTCTCACATGATGCCTCAAACTTGATTTTTGAAGTCATATAATACAACAAAATGCGAATAAAAGGTAGATAAACACTGGTACAAATGTTAAAGGTTAACATGCTTACTAAGTACATTTCTTACTTCCGTCTTCTACAGCACAAAGCGTTAACGTAAGTACACAAACCATAAATTTTGATACTGATTTGCATGCTGTGAGCCGCAGCTGGAAAAGCCTGACTGGTGACATTTCTGAAAGGGAATGTATTAATCGGACTCATCTAACCAAATGATCTCAACAAGCTTAAGGGAGTAATGATCCATTTAAAGTCAGTTTTCAGGCCTTCTTTAAAACACATACAGTAATGCTTTTACTTTTTATTGTATGTACCATTCTCTATTTTCTTCTCATGAAGTTCTGAAAATAACATTGAAATTATTTAATGCCAAGAGCAATCCCTGTAGGTGCACTTATTAAAATATTCAATGGGTTGTTCTCAATCAGATTTTATCTCTTTACTTTTAATACTGAGCTTTTTTTGGTGGCATGTTTGAAAAAATATAGGAAAACAAACAAAATACAAAACAATTATTCAGTTACTCTATTTTCACATCCATATGAGTCCCCTTACAGACTATCTCTAGGCTTTTTATCAGTCTTTCATCCCTTAACCCTTCAAGAACTACAATGCCAGATCATATCTTTACATTTTTACTTACTGCAGTGTCTTTTTTTGTATTAAACTCTTGTTTTACAAAGAAACAACCATTATATCTCAAACTTTAATGAAACATGTAAACCATAAACAACTGTTTGTAGTGAAAATGTTTCTCTAATTTTTCAAAACACAGAAATGTCATGGTCGTATTCTTTTAAAAGTGCAAATGTAAAAAAAAATAAAAGTGAAGGGAACAGCTGTGGTCTCTCTGATGGAAATGCACTATGTTGTTGCTAATGTTGCTAATATCTTAGCAGTAAGATTGTTTTTATCATTATTAATATTTCATTTTGTGTCATACTTATTACTTATTTTACTACTATATACTTTAATTCCAACTGCCGTATTTGTATAAGCAATGGTAACACAAATTTCCCAAGTGATTAATAAACTATTTCTGATCCTGAAGTCTAAATATTTTTTGAAACAAAGAGGACTAGAGGAAAGTTACTGACCTCCATGGGGATCAGACCTGTAGAGCGGGTCATACTGAGGATACAAAGAGTTTTGCAGGTGGAACTTAGTGAACTGCAGCACCCGCTCGATCACGTCCTCTATATAAACTGCCTTGGGCATGTGTGAAGATGTCATGATGTTGAGCGCTGTCAGACAGGCATCAGCAGACTTGGTCACTCGCTCCATAATGAGGTCACGCCACAGACGCTCCTCGTCCATTGAATCGTTACCCTGCAAGTGCCAGAAAGCATCATTTCAGATACGGTGCGTATCTAAAGAGAAGCTTGTATAGTTTAGTGAAAACCCAGTCGAACACTCACGTGATTCAGCATGGTGGAAAGTTTGACACTGTCCTGGATGTTTTTCTCCAGGATGTTCAAGATTTTCACCAGTTTATCAGAGGGAAACTGTAAATCAAAGAAGAGACTGTTTATCTAACAGCTATACTTCAGTAGTGATTGTGATAAGATGCTCCTCTTACCTTGTTAAAGGCACCCATGGCTTTGAGTTTCTCAGAATCACTGCAGAGTTCACCCAACTGGTGCTTTCCAAGCAGAAGTTCTTCAGGAATCTCATCATCGTCATCTGTTTAAAAGCAGAGGGTTATTATCTTTAACTGTGTCAACTCAGCACTTCTTGAATGTCAAGAACCTGAACTGTACTGTTTCATGTTCACCTGCAGCAGTGAGGTCCACGTCTTCAAGGCTCTCCAGGATGTTGTCTATACTTGCTGTGAATCTCTTGAATGTGGAGGAATCCAGTATTTCTGATGAATTAAAATTAAATTAAAAAATCATATTGAATGAATAGAAAAAAAAAGATTCATAAAACGTGAAAACTTATCGGCAGAATCAAAAAACGGATAGTGGTAAACATACCCTCGAGGGTCAGCTTGGACTCGTACGCTTTCCTGCTTTTCAGCTTCTGTTTCTTCCATTTTTTTGCAACTAAACAAAATAAAGGAGAAGACAAAAATATGAGTCAAATACTCAAAAGCAGCAACCACGGACTGTACCAAAAGCTGGATAACATATCAGCTCCCTCAATGTGAGGCCAAAACATTTAGGGCTCCCCCTGCTGACTCGTAACTGTATGTGTCAGAGATGGGACATTGGTTAAACTTTAAAACCTGATTAATTAGGCCAAGAAAGTGTCAGATGATGCATTAAACAGCTTTTTCTTACATTGTCTACTGCCACACGGACTTAGCCATGGGTCAATTCCCACTGTGCGGACTCTGGAGGCCAGGTATTGACAAAATAGGAATGCCCTTTGTAACGTTTTAAATGCTTGCAACATGTCTGTCTTGATGAGTGGAAAGCTTCAGAAGACTCACCATCTCCACGGTTTCTAGGAGGAGAGTCCTCATCTGAATTATCAGAGTCCCAGTCCCGGTTGCGGCTGCTTGCACCCTTGCGAGCATTATGAAAACTTCCACTTCGTCTGTGATCTCCTGACCCTCTTTTTTCTTCGTACTTCCAAGTCTTGTCGTGACCTTTTTTGTGTCTTTTCTTCACAACTGTAACCAAAAAAATGGTCATTTCCTCACCTCAATGATTATTCAGCTAAAAGTTGAAAAAGATATTTTAAGACTTGTGTGAAAATTTTGAAGTTTCCAATACTGACACTCATCATCAGAGTCTTCCTCCTCCTCTTCCTCTTCTTCATCTGAGTCCACCTCAGCATACTTAGATTTCTTACTAATCATGCTGTGCCTTCTCTTGTTTGACTTCTCATGAAAGGACATTTCTGCAAGCAGGAGAGGTGGGTGAGATTTTAGCTTTCATCCACTTTATGTTTACATTAGAGACTGAAACATCCATGCTTCCAGAGGCAGTGGCTCAAACAAACAAACACATCTATCACAGAGTGTAAATGTAACAAATTAAATGAGTCATACCTCTCCCTGATTTGTCAAAGTAGTTCCTGGGTCTGCGTGGATTCCTGCTGTCCTTAATGATGCTCTTCACCTCATCGATGCTGAGTTTCTGGACCACTACAACAGGCTTGGCTCCTTTGTTTATATTCTCTACCAGTGACACCCTCTCCAGCCTGACTCGAGGCTCTGCCCAGACATCTTTCAGCTGAGTGGGAAGCTGAGGCTCTTTGTCTTTCCCGTCCCGCTTCAGCTTAGGAATCACAAAGTTCTTCAGGCTTCCTTTCTTGTCACCCAGCAGGTATGATGGGAACTCGTTAGCTTTTGTCTCCTGCTTGTTTCCTGCTTGGCAGCTCACCTCAGCATCCCTACTTTTTGACTCGTCTTTGTGTTGGGCGTTCTGAGGGCTGAAACTGTCCGTCCTCTGTCGGCCATTGAGGTCGCCAGATTTTCTGCTTCCATCTTGCTTTGTTTTGGCGCTGTCAGGTTTGTTATTGCGGTCAAGAGGATGTCTGTTACAGTTTTCACTGGACAATGTCTTATTTTTTCTTTCATTATCTCTATCTTTGTCCCTGTCTCTATCTCTGGGCTTTTCTCTGTCTTGGTTTTTGTCTCTGTCTTTTTCTCTATCCCTTGTTCTGTCTCTCTCTTTCTCTCTTTCCTTATCCTTAACCCTGGCCTTCTCTTTCTCTCTCTCTCCATTCTTACTCCTGTCTCCATTCTTGTTTCTATCTCCATTCTTACTCCTATCTCTATCCTTTTCCTTAACTCTTTCTCTATCTTTATCCCTTTCTCTATCTTTGTCCCTCTCTCTATCTTTATCCCTGTCATGTGCTCTTTCTTCGCCGTTTCTGGAGTTACACTCAGCCTCTCTCGTGCCTTTTGGAGTCTTGTGTTGTGTCCCACTGGATCTGTGACTGTCATGGTTCTTTTCCTCTTTGTGGTCTGAATGCTTGTCATGTCTCTGTCGAGGTGTGTCCGGCCGTACGTCATCCGAGTGTCCCTTACTGCTGTCAGTTCTCCCATCATGTCTGTGTTTGGATTCTCGAGTCCTGTCCTTCTGTTTCAGGTTTTCCAGTTGCCCGTCTGCGCCCAATTTCCTTGGTTTGTCTGTATGCTGTTTGATGATCTCAGGTCTGCTTTCAACAACTTTATCCACCTTTCCATCACTCTTTGAGTTTATCCGCCGTAGGTGGTCCTCACACAGCTGCTGGGGCTCCAAGACCACTACAGGCTGTCTTATCAGTCTCCCAGCTTGTTGCAGATCAATACTGACCATCAAAGCTGGCCGACTAGAACCATTACTTGCGGCATTCGTCTTCTTGGGTGTCAGCTTGCTGTCAGTGTTGCCTCCATGTGCAGGAGGTCCGTCACTTGGCTCAGCTCCAGATTCCTGAGGGTATGAGTCTTGCTTTCGTTTCTTGAGTGGTTTATCTGCAATAAAAACAAATATAACTTAGATCTGCAATAAGGACGGGTATTAATAACATTTTATTGATACCAATGCCCATCCTGACTCTGCTCATTGATCCAATTTCCTTATCAATTCCTCCTGTTTGTGCACAATTTCTGTGCACAAAAAGTAGGCTTTGCAGGATTTCTGTCAACATTTTATTGAGTTTATAAGTAAATAAATATGAAATTGGTAAGCGAATTTAGATATTTCTAGGCATAAATAAATAAAAATAAGTAAAACTTGCGCATCAATGAAATCAATGTATTATTTTGTTGTATGTTATTGACTTAAGAAAACAACTTTGAAATGCTTCGAGCTGTTTGAAACCTTGACCTTGCTGTAGTTATGATTAAGTCAGCAATGAGTCTGCTCTTCCTCTGTGGAAAACATTTACCTGTTAGTTATCAGACATTTTTGAATTCTAATTATTGTTCACAAAAAGTTACTGTGATGTGTTTCTGTGATGAAAGTTGTAACTCAGTTTCAAAACTGCAGTTGTGTCAATGTATGCTAACCGCTAGCATATCAATGCAATTTCCCTTGTGTAATAGCATCAAGCTCGTACTACGTTTTCAATATTGATTTTGGTACATTATGAGATGTATAACATGTTGAATGTATTGAATACGAATCTGTTGTGAGAGTAATGTAAGTTTCTTTGTGTGTTCAGTTTTACAGCTTCTTTAGTAAAACTTAAAGTAGACTGAATCGGGGTTTTCTCGGGAAACTGTAATTCATCTGCTGAGCTAGCTAGGGCAGAATAGTCAACAAAAGGTCTTAACCCATCCCTAAACTGCAACCAACAGAATTGTAAGAAAGCCAGGGTAAGAAACTATACCTTTATCCTGCACTTCTTTTGAACAGCGTTCCTTCTCATTTGCCGTCTCGCGGTCTATTCTCTCCATCTCTACGAGTGTGTCAATCTCAGCGTCATCGTACACTCCAATGACTCCAGGCTCCTTGGTGTTATGCTGCACTGGAGCATGCTGGGAGTCTGCCTGCTCTTCAGCACCTGGCTTGTCCTGGGCAGTTCTAGACAACTGATCATTGATGTTCACCAGATCAGATTCATGCGAGCTGATATGCGTCGGCTCCATCTCTGGACTCTTCACTCTCGTTAGTTTCAGAGTCAGCCTGGGTGAGTCTTTTATTGGAGAACTAACAATGCCATAAAACGCATTGTTGTCCACCTGCCTGCTTTCTTCTTTACTCCTTTCTTTTTGCTTCCTCTTGCGGTCAGAGAGGAGCAGATCAGGAGCTGCATCTGGTGGCACCTCAGGCGGAGGTGAGTGCATGATGAGAGAACGCCTGGACCCTATTCAAACACAGAAAGAATCCAAGGAAAGTTAGAGTCTTTGCAAAAATGATCTTACAGCAGTGTAATACTTGATAAGATGTATTTCTGAGACAGCATACTTTTCACGGCCTCCTCACTCCCAGCGGGGGAACACACAGCCTGTGGTGATTTAACTGGAAACTTGGAGGCCCTCATGGAGGGGTCATTCTCCTGTTAGAGCAGAAAACATTCATCATCACTTTGAACAGTCAGTATCTCCTGAGGTAGAGTTCAGCGTTATTTTGATCTCTGCATTACCTCATGTCCCAGTCTGTGAGCCATGTTCATGTAGTCTTCACCTGCACCTAGTCTCGCATTATGATGAGATGAATTACTTGACAGCTGTCCAGAGACTTTGTTGTCATGGGAATTTCTTACAACACTAGCAACTAAAACAAGGAGAAAAATATTTTTTTCAGTCAACTGGTTTTTCAATGTCATGACACAGCTGGAGTTTAGGATTTAGGAGGGAGAAGGTGTCAGCCTATCAACTTCTTCTTTGACAAATCAGTGTGCTTAAAAGTTTCAGCATTGTGAGGAATTTTCTTGTAGGCAACTTGGTTTCTTTAAAACATGATTTTGTATTAAAAAGGGTTATTGTTTTCTCAAAATGAGTGGGAGGAATACAGAGATATTCAAATATTTGAAGGTTAAAGTGTATCTATTGTTCGGTGAGGAGCAATCCTCTTAAGGCGTGCTATCTCTTTTGAAAGGCTCCTTGTTTGGAGTAGAAAAGAAAGGCACAGGAAAGAATCAATTAAATGGAACTTTTCTTTTGGAAAGTAATTCACCTTGATTCAAGCCACAAACAGAAAAATGAGGATTTTTTTGTTATTCTTCCTAAATATCAATGAAGTAGAATAACTCATGTCAATCTTACTGAGAACATTTAACAATAGCAGCCAAAAGTATTTTCTTAAACTCAGCATAACTCACATTGATCCGTCAAATCCAGATATAAGTTTTATCTCTGTTAAAAGCTTTGTCAAGGTATGGAACAGTCTGTCATTAATATGATCAACAGTTTCAGACTGATTATTTCTAAATTGCCACTTTTGATGCCAGAAATGGGTTTTGTTTGTTTGTTTGACTTTTACTTCTTCTACAGTGATTACTGTATTTATTGAGACAATCATGGATGTAAGACAGCCCCTGTTTTAGAAGACAGATTTATGGGAAAAGGGCTATTTGACAAAAAATCTTTTTAGTACATTTTCTCTGGATTGATAAGTACAATATAAAACAAAGCAAGCCGTTGATTATGGCATAGTACATTATAGTGCTGATCATATCACAATGGACAAAAGCTTACGATAAAATAAGATACACTTTTTTATAATAGTGCAATATCTTGTGCAACCAATGTCACAGTGAGAAGGGAAAATGAATCAGAGGGTCACTTCCCTCGTTAACCAGGTCTATACCTGTTATCCATATTTAACAGACTAAATGTCATTATGTTATTCATCTTATTTACATGTCAGGATGTCATTTCTGTCTCTTCATGGTCACAGATGCACAATTCTTCTCAGCTCTCTGAATCGTGCACAGCAGAGTTCCATACCGATGCATTCACAGACACAGACACACACTGTTCAAAATCTTGACTCCAAAAATAAGATGACTACACATTTTTAAAGGGGATTTCTCAAGAAAAACCATTGTCTTAAATTCAGAACAATGCAGTATTCTTCATCATTGAAACATCTCAGTTTATATTTTGAATGCAAGACACTATGTTTGTCAAAAACTCAAGTACAGGGCAAATTCAGCAAAGAAACTGAAACCTGCACAAGGGGCGGCAACATCAGCACAAACTGAAAGTTCCGAAGAAAGCTTTAAGACATTACAAACCAAATTAATTGCTAACTTCAATTACAAACACAACTCCAATGCACATTTATTTTAAAATGGGTATAAAGGGCTGTCAATGCAGCTGGCAATTTTTTTAAAATAAGTATTAAATCTTGTTTCAAGGATTGTATTAGAGATGTTGCATTATAATTGTTACAATCAATTAAGTCTTCATGTTTGGTTTGTGGTGTCTTGATATAAGCTTTATCTCTGAATTTATAAGCTTAATCGGCCTAGAAAAAGCGTAATGAGATCCCTGACAAGCCAACACTCAGTGAGACAGGACTTTCTTGTGGTGGTAGGTAGCTCAAAGCTTATTTTTCTTCTCACCTTGCTGGGTCTGTTGGTGCTGAGAATAACTTGGAGGGTTGTACTGCATAAAATCTGCAGGACTCTGCGGGGTGTAAGGACTGGGTATTGGGCTGTTCTGCTGGGGTATGAACCTAGGACCTGATCCAGACTGCTGGGATGGGTAGCATCTGTGAAAGAGGATGAGGAGTTCTTAACAGAGAGAGATACTTCTTCTTCTTCTTCGTAACTTGGCACAATACTTGTACAAGCTTACCCAGAAGGACTTTGAGCGACAGTGGTTTGCTGATAGTTGGATCCTGGACTCCCATGCACCTGATTTTGAGGCACCTTATACTGTTGTATTAACGGCTGCTGCAGTACACCTACAGATTGGGATAAAAGAAAGATCAAACATGGAGCTATGGTGACAAGTTTGTCAACGTTTTGTTTTTGGAGCTGCATTAAAAGCACTTAGTTGCAAGACTTCCAGCTCAAATGGATTAAAATTTAAAACAGCATGTTTCCCCAAGCTCCTCTATCCACAAAGAGACTTTTTATTTCACATTTTTAGATGATGAGTGTAAAGTCACTCCCACAAATGTTTTCTGCACACTGTGTGAGTGATTCATCTTTCTCTTCTTTCATCTTTGGCTCAAACACTGACTCGATATGAAAGTGTGTATGCATACTATATACTTATAATTATGGGTAATTGCAGGCTTGTGCAGCTGCTCATAAAACAGGAGGGATTTCCAGAACCAAGGTTAAGAGACGAGGAAGCAACTGTTTATGCCCATTAGCACAGTAATTAATGATTGGGTAAAAACAAGCCCAGTTAAGTCTTTAAAAGTTGTATGGGAGTTAACCACTGAAACATTTTAACTACTTTTCTGTGGCTGAAATCAAAAGTTCGAAAGAAAAATACAGGATTTAAAAGGAAAGATATTGAGTAGTTTAGACAGTTTGCTAGACTCAGCAGCAATGTAGCTTTAAAAGTTTTTTTCCTATCAATTGTGCTTTTAAAAATGAACAAGAGATTAATGGGAGAATCAATGTCCTCTAGTCCAGGAAAAAATAACTGTTAAACTGTTGATTCAGACAAACAAGCAAAAAAAAGAATCTTTAGCCCAAAGTCTTCTCTCAAAATTCAATGTTGTGCAACAGTGTTGTTGAAAACAACATTTAACAGTGGTCTGAGACGCCTGGGGACACAACTAAGTTTCCTGTTATCTCACTACTCATGCTGTAACCTGGTTTTGTAGCAAAGCATGCTCCCAAAACCTATGCACTAACCCTGTAAGACCCAAATAAAGAGGAAAAGTTTGCAAGCTGTGTGAGTTTGGGGCCTGATGGCTAGATCTATAAAAACATTCACCATTGAACTACACTGCAGGTTTTAACAATAGGACCCATTGACCACGTAAATGTGGTTTTTAGGAAATAAAATGAGGTTTTTATTTTATGGATACCAAAACATTTGGAATCTGATGTTGTAGTATCACAAGTTGGATCTCACAGAGTTAAAGACCAAGGTTGTCACAATAACTGTCAATCAATGTCCTCTCTGGGGGTTATATTTTTGTTTCCACGCAGTTAGGTTAAATGTTTTACAACTGGCTAATCATTGAGCAAATGTCAATATATTTAGACCCCTCATTATCTGCATTCTTTGTTTGCATTATTGTTCAGCTCTTGTAGTAATATTTGTCCTAAACTTTGTAAAAATAAATGCCAGCAGTCAATACAGGCTGCATTGAGTGTGACTGATAAGAAATACTGAGATGATCCCCCAGATAGTATCTGAGAGCATACATAAAACCTGGTAATATTACTCAAACTGTTTCTTTTATTCCACCTTTTGGAGCAGAAACAAACCCAGGACAAAAATGCTGGATAAACTGAAATTTAGGTTGGCTGAATTCCACTGATAAATGTGATGCAAACTCAACATTTTACTTCCTGTAACAGCCCTGGCCTGCCACCTAACAACCCCAAACCTTGCAGTGTGATAGCATACTTTTGTCCCTGAAGATTTTGGGGTTCCTGGACAGCAGGGTTTGAAGCAGCATTGGCATTTCACCCTCGGGTTCATCGTTCCCCAAGTTGTCCTTTAGCTCTCTGAAAAGCAAAGAAATGAAGGGTTTCATACTCAGATTATGAGGATTTACTGGCTTTGGCATTGGCATTTTCATACATGTGTTCTACTTACATATGTTTCAGCTAAACTTTTGGATGAAGTATTCATTGAATAGAAATGATTTAAAGGTGAAAAAGCATCAACTGACACTTTTAATCCTAACCCTCCTTTGCCTAAACCTTTCAAGAAATGTGATATGACAGTAAATTTTGCTTACATGTGTTCTGTGGAGACCTGGTTGAGGCTTTGTGCCAGCTGAGTTACCAGATTCTCGTCCCGACACACCAGGAGACTGCTGACCTCATCGGAGATCCTTCCATTGTAGAGCAGGCTCTTAGCGGTGGTGGCAGGCAGAGGAGAGGGCAAAGGCAGCTGGTTCAACACTGAAGGAATGACGGAAAGACAAGAAACTCTGGGTGTGGAATGAAGAGGCAGCATTTGAAAAACAAAACCATGTAATTCAGAGTATCAAGAATGGGTTAGTGGTTGAAAGTGTTTGTGTATAAAAGATCTTAAATAGGAAAATATGCAAATAGTCCTTTATGTGGTTGAATTGACCAGTGCCAATGATACATATAACCGTCAGCTGACACTTGGGATCTACTAACTTACTATATTTCTAATCTCAGTTTGTATTCAAAAGGTACTGGGGTAAAAAGTTCAAAAAACCTCAAAAATATGCCATCTGGTACATAATTCTCTAATAGCTCTTCAATAAATGTTATCTTTGTGAAATGAATGGTGTTCTTTTTCAGAGTTCATATTTTGTCCCACAATTGCCCATCGTATGCCACTTAACTTTTGACTGCCCTGAACTTGCCAAAACTAAGGCAAATCACAATAATTGGTGTTTAAATCTTGTATCACTGCACTGACAGTCCATTTTTCGACCTGCTCAAGCATTCAGGCATTGGCAAGCCTTGATTTAAATGTTAGTGTTTAGACTGTTAGAGACATGCTGTTTCACTTACAATCTGTCAGGCTAGCAATTCCAGCAAGAGTAGTGATGGGAACATGAGGCATATCACCATTCATGCTGAAGATGAGGTGAAGAGGTCGTGTCAATGCACAGGCTGCTCAATATCATCAATCTCTTCCTATTCCTCACATCTCCGAAATGCTGAAAAAACACAGAGACATAAGTGGCAACGGACACTCATATAGAATGTCTTCTATCAACAAAGTATTATCTGTTATTTGGGGCTTCAGAAATGTGTCTACTCATGAGTGTGCATTATTACACTGCATAAATAACGACACTTCTGACGTAGACAACCTATAGCTGCCCCCTATAGCAAGCCTAGACATGTCTCTTTCAGTTATTGATTGATGACAGTTTCTGGTGTCCAAAGCGTCTCATTCACTGCTCCTCTTTGAACCTGTAAACAAGCACCTTCAATGTGTACATTTCAGAGTAATACATCACATAATGTGGTCGAGTTTGAGAAGCAAGATTGTACAGAAAAGAAAATGTATGCTCTGTTGCTGTTATACTTACACTGTAAGCCCAGATGTTGGAGCAATGACTCTATTAAACTCTTTAGAAATATCCATTTATACCCACGCAGCTCAAAATCTTGAGTTACTACCATGAACCCTGATTAGTTCAACCACCTTAAAACTTCTAGAAAACTGGTTCACTGCTTCATTCAGATTATCATGCTCTGATTACATTCACCGCTCTCTCTCTCTCAATCGTCGGACCACTCAAGCTGTACGTCATTCTGCCCGACCCTGATAACAGCAGGGGAGATGACAGAGCGCTGAGAAGGTGCTCTAACTGTGTGAGTTGTTGCATGTAGTGTGGTATAATACATAAACAGATGCTCATTTGAATCTGTAAGTACTATGATTGGGCACATATACGTCAATGAAAGCCTTAAACATATAACAATGTATTATACCTTGCGATATGAATATTACAAATGTAAGTAGTCCAACGGCAGTACTAAAGGGATATATTGTGCCGCCCTAATACACAGCAGGAGTGTACAGTGAATAATTAACTTGATGAGCATGTTTTTTGACTGAAATGGGAGAAAAAAGCTCTGGCTGGGGAATTGAACCAGGAGTTGTTGTTTTTTTTGCTGGGATGAGTGCTGAATTCAGTACTTTTATAGGTACAGACCAAATTCTGACAATCGTAAATTCTGTCAAGGAGTGGAAGAAGAGGTGATTTTCCATGCCGTACATGGGCATGGACTATGTATAGCCAGGTTTTGATTTGTGTATCATTAAGAAAGAACACTGTGTAGTTGTTGTGAATTCATGAAGTTGTAGTTAACCTTAGTTAAGGGTTTTCATGTTGTAGAAATTTGAAACTTCGATGTTACAGTACAAACAGCTAAATGATGTTTTGATCTATTTATTAAAGTTTATATATTGAGAAATTACTACGTTAAATTGAAAAATTTTAAGATCTTATTATAAACCAAATTAATATTTATTACCACATAAACACACACAAAAGTACCGAAAATTGGGGTCATTGAGTTCTGGTACCTTTTTCCAGGTACCGGGCATTGGTGCCACATTGGCTCAAATATGAAAGGTACCCATCCCTAATTAGACTATTTAGTACTTGGCACTCAATGTTATTACACTGTGTCAAACATGATAACTTAAAGCTAAGTAGTCCTTTGCTGCTGTTTAAATTAAATGAGATGTAGCAAAGACTGAAACTGGACATCTTGTATTGAGTGTGCTCACAACCTTGTGTATTATACAGAGTTGGGTATTTCTTCATTAAAGCCTTCGAACGTTTACATTTCTGTACATTCTGCTTGATTTTTAACTAGATGTAACTGACGGGTTTACACTGTAGTAGAGTCGCATAGTAACAACATTATACCAGGTAAAACTCGCGATAAAAGGTAAAATAAAACTATTCAGGTGTCTAATTTTACCTCCAGCCTTCAACGTTAGCTCAATCCACTTCTATTACACTCATTTCCTGACTCGCAAAAACAAACACCCGGGCGTTACAGAAAATATTGTGAGCTAGTTGCAGCTCATATTCTTTCTTTTGTTAACGTTACTGTGTCATTTAAGGTTTCCGGGGCTGTCCTGTGTCATATAAGCGATATTGTTAGATATAAATTGGTATATACGACTGTGCTATAAGTCGTTTATTACACTGTCGGTAAAGTAGAGACTTGAGAAGAGTATCTTCGTGTATAAAAGTGTTTAAAATCCAGTCAGGGTTAGCCGGCTGTTAGCTCACGTATGCTAAGGTAGATGTGTAACTTGCCTTAGCTAGCATCACCGGGAGAGCATCAAACACAGTTAGCTTCCTGCTCTGCTGCGATATTTTCCCATCGAAGAGGTCGTGTTTAGGTTCATATTTTCAACTCTCACTTGCTATGGCCTTCGTCGACGCATCTTAAGCTCACAAAGTGGACCTCGGACTCGCCTAGAGAAGCGTAACCCCGACCCGACGCCAGGGAGGCAGGGGTACAAAGCAAAGACCCCATCACAAATCAGAATTATCCCCTTGGCTAATCCCGTCAACGGCTCCCAACGGCTCCCAACGGCTGCCTGATGAGTCTGACACCGCGGAAACACCACAACTATGAGTCTGGAAATAGGTTGTTATTGATGAATCGGGCTTATTTACCTCTTGATGTGATGAGAAAGAGAAGTGGTTCTGGTGAAGGAGGAGGAGGTGGAGGAGGAGGAGGAGGAGAGGGGGAGGAGCAGGAGTAGGATGGCAGCTGGAGCTGGAGAAGAGTCTCTAGCTCCCTCTCCGTCCCACTGTTCAAACAGCTCCTCGGAGTAATAATAGCTAACACGGCGGCAGTGATTCCCGTTGGGGGATTTTCTTCTTTCTCACGGCGAGCATATCTGCCAGGAGGGAGGGAGCATCCCCGAAATCACTACTGAAGATTATATCAGACGCTGCTGGGTGTAACGTTTGCAGCTGCCGGGTCAAAAACACAGAAGGAGGAAGAGAAAAAAGGGGTCCACTGTATCTTCCCCTCTGCCCCTGTCTCACTCTCTCTCTCT
>RPOG01001098.1:0-184683 GCA_008086565.1 Thalassoma bifasciatum | reverse complement strand
CACTGTATCTCTCCTTTTTTTTTTTTTTTATTTGCACAATCTTCCCAGACTGCGCTGAAGGTCTGACTCAAATGAAGCGCCCGGCTTGTGAAAGTCTTAGCGAGTCTGTCTCAGAATGTGCTGATCACGCCCCGCTCCATCACTAAGACTCTGAGACGAGCTTTGCCAGAAGAGTCATGGGCAATTTGTTCATCTCCCCACACATCATCACATGGACGTGCTCATTTAGTATGTCCATTACATCATAAATGTGTTGATTAACGGCTGTTAGAGCTTAGAGCAGTAAATCCTGCCTTTGTTTTCTCTCCTTCTGTTTTAATCTTCTCTTAATCCCCTGTATGTATGTATGCGTAGAGAGGCTTTCAGAGGCCTCTGTTGCACCCTAATGATGCCGCTAATGAAGGCATAGATCACCCCAGCTCCTCTGCTATCTGAAGATGTGCTCTCCATTAACTCTGAGTCTGATCTGTCTCTGCAGCATCCCTTCTGAAAGGCCTGAAGCACGCCAACATCGTGCTGCTCCATGACATCATCCACACCAAGGAAACCCTGACTCTGGTCTTCGAATATGTGGTGAGTGCAAACACACACACACACACGCGGCCGCGCTCTCTGAACCGCCTGCAGAGGTCTGAAATTAGTTTGAGGATGTGAAGAGAAGCGATGGTTTCAAAGGGCGCGGGGGTCGCCTCTTCACTGTGTGTGTGTCTGTTTTTACTTTGATTGATTTGACCCCAGAGTCTCCTCTCTGACTGAGTTTCACTTTTTTAATGCTCAGCCCACAGAAACATGAGCTGTGGATATTTTGATTGGCATACTCTGGTTTATAGGGCACTCAGAGAATGTAAAAGCAGCCTTGGCTTTTTCCACTCTTCGCTCGGTGCCATAGAAAAACAGAGTGAGGCACCAAAGCCGGCTCTGTCTGTGTCCTGAACAGGAAGCCAGGCGGCTATTTTATTGGAAGGTCACTGTTTTAGTACGTCTCCACAACTGTCTTATATAATACTGTGGACATAAAGACCAACAAAGACCTTTTATTGATGGATTAATTGCCTGTAGAAAAGCTTCCAGCTGAAAACGCTGCTGAGTGCAGTTTCAAATAGGTAACAGCTGAATAGAGGTGATTTTCTCTGTCAGTACAATGAACCATCAGGGTGGATTTGAAAAGTTTCTGCCAGTGCCTCACATTTAAAAGAGAAGGTCAGGAATTTTCAATCTGAAAACTGATTCTCTATAATTCAGGGGTTATAATGAGAGGAAGGAAAAACTTTTGCACAACCCGCTAGATCAGTGTTTCTCAACTGGTGGGTCACAGACTTTTGCCTGGGGGGAAAAAAAAAAATCTGTGTGAGAATCCTGTGCTTTTTCTTTTGAATGGTACATAATTTTAGCAGTGTGCCATCTATTCATACTCCAGAACAGTAGGTGGCGATAATGTCCAACAGAGCTATGCGATTGTTTTCCAAACCGCCAACTTCTTAGGCTGAAATTCAGTATGTAGTTGTCAGTACGCAAAAACTTGCAAGATTTGCAGTAAACTACAAGTTCCCGGATGTTTCTACTGAACTGGGAAAATTTCTCAACGGACCAGTCCACCTGGCATAAGTTTCCCACAATGCACAGTGCTAATGCTGTTTGTCTATGCAGGGGCTCAGGTTTATGTGAATTACTGACACCTACTGGAATAAGCAAGCACAACTACAATACGACAACACTAATGTTACATGGTCCAATATATAGGGACACGATTTTTTCCATCAGTTGTGAAAAAAAGTTAGTTGGTTCCAGATTTATTCTTAATACACAAAAACTTTTGGAGGAAGATTAGAAATTAAAGATGGCGATTTTGCTGTAATAAACTTCTATACCTTTTAGGGCTGAAAGATATATCTTAGTTGCATTGCATTGGTATCGAGATATGAAAATTCAAGATATTAATATCCAAATATCAAAGATATCAATGATGTAGATTTTCCCAACTCATCCTGCACGTAAAGCTCAGACAGTCACATGATTATTGGTGATTTTCTGTTATTGTTGATGACTGACAGTGAGCTCTAATCAATTAAATCACTTTCCACATCCTGATATATTATGATGCTTTTATTTTTCTGAAAAATGCTTAGTTTTCAATAAACCCAGGGTCACGTTGTATCGTATCAATATCGAGATATCTGCCATTAATATCAAGATATGAAAATTTGTCCATATCGTTCAGCCCTAATACCTTTACAAATTTCATAAAAAATGTTCCTTGAACCACTGAAAATGATAAAAAGACCAAAAAAAAAAAAATACTAATGCTACTCCCTTCCCATGATTAATTTAATTTATGTATTTCTATATATTTTATGAACTTCTTATTTGTTTTGTCTATTTTTTTCAGTCCTGTAACTTCACCCCTGATCGATAAAAGTGAATTAATGACTGAAATGCCAAATGTACCCATGGTTTTATTTTCTATATTTATGATAAAGTTGAACATCAGAAAAACATTAATGAGCTCCACTTTTCGAATTAGCAAGTCCAACAAAACAGTCATACTACATATAACATGAGAAAGTAGTAGGTAGTAGCCTACTACCTACTACTTTCACATGTAATCTGTTGTACGCGGTTCGGAAAACAGCCCAAGTCCAGGGAGTTTAGTCTGGTATAAAAGTGTCCACAGTCCCCGTCGTCGGACTTCACGAGAAACACTGCTCTAGATGCTTCAACAAACAGCTATGAATTTAGTCGTAAAATTGGGATCCAAACAAGGTAAATAAGACATTTTCAATGCATTAGAGAGGGGGTATTGTGCCTTTTTTGTTGCTCTAAACTACAAACAACAAAGCTAATTAGCAGACTAATTTTGCAGATTTTCGAACATCTGTATATTCATTTGATGTGGAAATCTTTGGACCTGTCTATAAACTGATAAGAACTCTGTTCTAAATGAGCACAAGATCATCATGAGACTGATAAACTGATAAGGTCATCGTATACGGATCTCCCAAATGGTTCCCAACTCTTTAGAAGAGTGGGCCTCAAACACCAAGGTCTACCCAAAGCTCCAATCCAAAAAGGCTTTCAGAGATCTGGCCAATCAGGGACATGTTTGGGAGCCTTATAGAGGAAGTGGCTAAAATATGAAGTGTTTCAGAGAGGCTAAAATAAAGGTTCAGTGTGAGGAAAACAGGGACTTTTATGAGCTGGAAATTATGTTAAGATATTCTAAGGGCACCAGAGAGACAAAATAAAGACCAAAAAAAAAGCACATTTCCCCCTCTTTAATGTTGGTGAAAAGTCTCTTCCTAAATCCTACACAGAGTTGGATTATTTCTCAGGACATGTTGACTCGTTATCAGGAGTAAATACAGGTTCATTGTTTGCTCAGAAATTACTCTTCTGAGCGCAGCATCATCTGGGTAAATACTGTACCAAAGGTTTAAGGGTTCAGCTCAGCTCTCAGGAATAAAACTGTTCTGAAGAGTCCAAATCCTCTGTTAACCCTTCTGACTGTCTCATTGATATTCAGCTCAATGTTTCATGTGAAAAAGCTGAGCGAGGCCAAAACTCTGAACCAGAACACGCTTACTCAGCTTTCCATCACTCCTGCTTTTGATCAGAGAGGAAACAGGACAGTGCCCCCTTTTGGAGGATGAAACACACATCGAAGGTTCAGATCTCCCAAAGTGACTCAGAAAAGCCTGATGTAATGTGAAGCAACACATTCATGAGAGGATTAGGAATAACTTTCTTCTTCTAAGTTGAACCAAAACACTACAAAGATTTATTTTTCCTCCATTCACTCTTTTTGTGAGTCCTGTATTTATTTCTCCTTATGCATATTAAAATCCCCAAAAGTTTTACCTTAACTTTGCGTCAGCTGAGAGACATTCCATTCACGGTCTGACTTCTAAATATTTAGTTTTTACAGCTGACAGGCTCAGTGTGTTATATTAAACACTGGAAAGAAGAACAGAAAGTTTGTAGACTCAGGAGAGATACTCTTGATTTACACTTACGAAATGTTCCTCTTTAACTACAAACAGCTTTTTCAGCTGTTCCAGTCAAAGCTGCTAGACTTCATAAACAAAAAAATGTTGATCTTTTAAAGGCTGCCTTTTTCATTTTTTATTTCTTAGTGTATAGTCAGTCAGTGCAAAGTTGAAATCTGATAACTCTCAAAATCAAAAATAAGTCTTATAAAATTAACTGGTGACATACTCACCCTGACAAGCAGGTGCTAGATATAAAAGTTGTCAAACAAAAAATATCACAGTAACGCTTTATTTGAAGGGGTACATTGTTGGCAAAACAGTGGCAGGTTATGTTGTAAATGTCAAGTTGTCATACCAAAAAAATCCATGTCAACTTTGCATTAAAAGTGACATAATTCACCGAATAATGACATCATTCATCAACATGCATGAAGCCTCCTTCATCTTAATGTCAGATGTTATGTCATGTTTCTATCATTTTTATTCAGACCCCTTCAAATAAAGAGTCTTTCTATTTGTTTACCGAACCAAAAATGAGATAAAATAATATAAAACCCATTTTATTAATACCAAAGGAATTTACTTTGCCAAAATACAGGAGTATTGGTAGGTGGAATACAAAAACACAAATGTGTTTGTAAGTAAAAAACAAAGATATAAAATACAGAGCAAGTGTTTATTAACCCTCTGGATCTTTAAGTGGATCAAAATACCACTTGTTTTTAAATAACTGGCATGTAAAAACTACTTGTCTGATCCAAAAACTGAAAATAACTGAGGTAATCTTTAGATTCTCAAGCTTCCCAGTGTACCTGAATGTACCACAAGTAACATCAGCAAATAAACACAACAGAGAATTTCATCAACACCACTTTGATTCTAATGTCTTCTTTGAAAACTTGCAGGAAACAAATTGTTTCCTATTGCTAAATTCAGTAAAATTGTTCACATCTGTTTGCTTTCAGTAAGTGCTGATGAAGCGATGATGGACATACATCCTGTAATTAGGCTTTAAAAGTCCTTTGAATTTTGCAAGAACCCATTACATCAAATTGTGTGTTTTTTTAAATGTAGTGACTACCAATATTTTTCCATGTTCCTTAGGTTTGAGGGAACCTGAAAATATGTTGAACACAGTAACTTATCTATTTTTAATTATTAAAAAGATGAAATCAGATAATTTTAACTTCAGTTTGTCTTTTTTTCTGAATGATGTATTGCTTCTAATTATGTAACACTGCATGAAAACATAATTGTGATACATCAGCTTAAAGCCATGGTTTTTCTGAACATATAGAGGTGAAGAACTTTACTCTGTAGAGACAAATAAGACCAGTGAGTAAAAAAAGCAATTCCAAAAACAACAACCCAAAAAAAAAATTGCATAAACAGGTGCTTGAGAGGACAGATGGACAAATGAAAAAAAGCAATGATGATGAAGTTCTGTATAAATAATCCGTTGCCTGAAATTATTGCTCTATGAAACAATTGCACATATAAAAACCAATATTTAATTATATATAATATAAAATAGTAATTGTTGCACATAAGTGAACTTAAAAAAATAAATTCTAGATATTGCACAGAGCATTTCATGTTGATTGATATTGCACTAAGTAGTTTGAGTCTTCACATTTTTATTAGTTTTGTGTCTTTCCTGCTGAAAGGGGAAGATTTGTAAAGTCTGATGGCTGCAGGTAGTAAGAACTCCTGTGGTGTTCGTGTTGTGGTCCAATGTGTTAGAGTTCATCTATTTACTTTGACTTGTTGCATCAAAGCACTGTGACCAACTCACACAAACTAAAATAATCTTAAAGAGGAGGGTTGTGCTCTAATACATTCACTGCTGTTTCTTTGCAGCCTCCCTGGTAGCATGATTTACAGCTTAAAAAAAGTCTCCATTTTTCTCTCCCTGCTGTTTTAAGAAGCCACATTCTAGAGACTGACTGTCTCCTCTTTAACCCCCTTGTTCCATGAAATGGATTTGGCTGCTTTGAATGGAGTCTTGTCTCTTTAGAGAGGTTTTAACCGCAATTTATTCATTTTTTTTCCATAAAAAGTATTTAACTCATTAACAAAAAAGCTCTATTATGGTGGAGATTTTGTTTTACTTCATTCTCAAACATGCACTTCAACCCTAGTTCAAAACTTTTTTCCATGGGTTAGATGTGTAAAAAAAAAAAACTAGTTATGAAAAGTTGATCATACTTGAACCTTCTTTTACATTTTTATCTGTACAGATGATGAGATATCTGGTCCTATGTTGATTCATAATCAGCCTGTGCTGCTTTACATACAAGCGACTTTTCAACCAGAGAAATCAGCTCACAGCTTTTCTCCAGCAGCTAATGATGAGTGACAGGGAGAGGGTGACACACAGGGAGAGGGGACCAGGAATCAGGGGAGAGAAACGATGGAATAAATTACTAAAGAGAGTAAGACGGACAGGCGTGTCCGTGTCAGACCCATCTGAATAATTCAGCAGACGAGGTTCTGCTGGTGCAGGCTGCAGTGGGACATCGTGGAGATTGTAAATATCAGTGTGATTTCTGAGCCACTGCTTCAATCTGCTAACAAAACACAGAGGTGAAGGGCAGGCCGGGGTAACGCTGCATGCATGTCACATGAGTGGGTGGTGGTTTTCTGAAAGAGAGGACATGAAGAGTCTTTTAAACAACACGTCTGAGATGGTAAACAAAGCACTGAAGCACAGACACGTTTCTGTGCTCTGTGGATTTAATGATGCAAGAGTGTGTGTACACTGACAGGGAGAGTCGTTTTTCACTCTTGTTGACACAAACTGATTCACCACAAGTGTGACATATACAACACCAATTCCAATGAAGGTGTGACGTTGTGTAAAATGTAAATAAAGACAGAATACAATGATTTGCAAAACCTTCAACGTATATTCAATTAAAAACACGAGAAAGACAAGATATTTAATGTTCAAACTGATAAACTTCATTGTTTTTGTGCAAATATTTGCTCATTTTGAAACTGATGCCTTCAACATGTTTCAAAAAAGCTGGGACAGGGGCAACAATTGACTGAGACAGTTGGGGGATGCTTAAAAAAAAACAGCTGTTTGGCTCATTCCACAGGTGAACAGTTTCACTGGAAATAGTTGAGTGTAAAAGGAGCATCCCCAAAAGGCTCAGTCCTTTACAACCAAAGATGGGGCCAAGTTCACCACTTTGTGAACAACTGCATGAAAAAAATAGTCCAGCAGTTTAAGAGCATTGTTTATCAACATTCGATTGCAAGAAATTTAGAGATTCTATCATCAACAGTCTATAATATCACCAAAAGATTCAGAGAATCTGGAGAAATCTCTGCACATAAGCAGCAAGGCCCAAAACTAATATTGAATGCCCATGACCTTTGACCCCTCAGGCGGCACTGCATTAAAAACCAACATCATTGTGTCAAGGATCTTACTGTGTGGGCTCATGAACACTTCAGAAAACCATTGTCAGTTAACACAGTTCATCACTACATCTACAAGTGACAGTTTAAACTCTACCATGCAAAGACAAAGCCAAACATCAACAATATCCAGAAATGCTGCCGCCTTCTCTGGGCCTGAGTTCATTTGAAATGGACTGAAGCATGAGTCAACATTTCAAATTTTTTTTGGAAATCATGGATGTTGTGTCTGTCATGCACCATCGAGATTGTTACCCGCACAAAGCTCCAAAGCAAGCAACTGTGCAATGGGGGTGTGTTAGTGCAACTTACACATCTGTGATGGCACCATCAATGCTGAAAGCTACATCCAGGTTTCAGAGCAACACATTCTGCCATCCAAGCAATGTCTTTTTCAGGGACGTCCCTGATTATTTCAGCAAAACAATGAAACCAAGACACATTCTGCATCTGTTACAACAACATGGCTTTGTAGTAAATGAGTGCAGGTACTAGACTGGCCTGCCTGCAGTCCAGACCTGTCTCCCTTTGAAAATGTGTGGTGCATTATGAAGCACAAAATACGACAATGGAGACCCCAGACTATTGATCAACTGAAGTTGTTCATCAACAAGAATGTGAAAGAATTCCAGCTCCAAAGCTTCAACAATTAGTGTCCTCAGATCACTAACGTTTGAGTGTTGTTAGAAGGAAAGATGATGTAACAAAGTGGGAAACATGAGCCTGTTCCAGCTTTTTTGAAACCTGTTGCAGGCATCAATTTCAAAATGAGCAAATATTTGCACAAAACAATAAAGTTTATCAGTTTGAACATTAAATATCTTATCTTTGTAGTGTATTCAATTGAATATAGGTTGAAGAGGATTCAGAAATCATTGTATTCTGTTCTTATTTACATTTTACACAACGTCCCAACTTCAATGGAATTAGGGTTGTACCATTTTAGATAATATTATGATACATTCAACACAAATAGATCTTAAGTCCTCAAATATTTCCAGGCTTTTCCACAACTTATTAAGACATTTTCAGACTCTTTCATTGTGCTAACATTTGTTTTCCTTTCTTTCACAGCACACAGACCTGTGTCAGTACATGGACAAACACCCTGGGGGTCTCCATCCAGACAATGTGAAGGTACAGATGTCTTCAGTTATGTGCAAATATGGAGAGAGAAATTTTTTTTGTTACCATTGAAAAATGTAGAACTTGGGGAAGAATGATGTTTCAACTGAAAACTCAGCCTTGTCTCAGTCCCCCGTTGGTACTGGTGTGTAAGCAGAAGCTACTTTGGCAGCAAATGATGATGAGAATCAAACCAGCCAGGAATTTAATGCAGCAAATTTGGGTCTGAAACTACTTTGGATAAATATTTGCAGGCGACAACAGACACCCATTTTTTAATTTGGAAAGAATTTGATTTTTTTCATCCATACAAAGCCTTCGACGGGGAAAAAAAAATGAATGTAAAGATGTCCATGAACAAAGATAGAGGGTGTAAGCAGACTGGAAAGATGAACATAACTTATTGTAGAAACTAAGGGTGTGACCTTTTCTTATAACATTTGAAAACTGGCACACATCCAGAAACCCAAAATCAGTGAGAGAAAATTGAATAAGAAAACAGAACTTGTGTTTTCCACATTTAAAGTCCCTGTGAGGACTTTCTGAGTGATTTAGGAAAAGTTTCATCCCCAGATAAATGCATGATTATAATCCACAACTCAAAATGAGACTACCGGCATGAAAACAGGTTATTTCTAAATGCTATTTCTCAGCTCTGATTGAGTCAATCTGGACCAGATTGAATTACTTCAAGTCAAAGCCTCTGTGACAACGCCACGCAGGCTGATGAAGTTTAGCAGTGAGAAGAAAGAGCTTTGTTTGTCTCTACTAAAAACAATTTCTTGGATTTGTTTTGTTGTAATGGAAACATGAGCTGCACTGTCAGACAGAAAGGAGACAGAAGAGCCGAAGAAAGCTAAACAGGAGAGTGATAGAGCATGGGCTAAAACATGCTTAAGCTAGTTATGATAGTGTCCATTCCAATTATCCAGCAGTTATTCTGCAGTGATCTGTTCAAACCTGAGAGTCTGTCTATAAAATGAAGAGCCAGGTTACGTTTGCTCCGCTTGGTGAGGTTGGAGTTGGTAGATGAGCACTGGTCGGACAAAACCAGGATTTACAGACATGTCTCAGAACACTGGGCTAAATGCAGTTGGGTGCTAAATGACAGTACAAACTGAATCGACATTTTGCTTGTTGTCACGCTTCCAAAAATGGTATGAAGATATTAAAAATACAAACATTAACTTGTAGCATTGTAACCTGCAAAAAGTTGTCTTGAACGATAATTTGATCTCTATTCATTTTTCAAAACAAACACTGTTAAAATCATGTCATCAGGACAGTTCATGTGAGTGTCTGACACCCTTTAAACACTTAAGAAAGTATGGGATAGTATACCAGGCTTTGTGAATCATGTCCCATTAAGAGATGAGTGATTACATCAGCAAAAAAGTTGACTGTTAGCTGGTTTAGATCAGCCTTCGAATTAAAATTAGGATTTAGTTTTTTATTGTATTACCCTGTGACTCCTTCATGCTGAAGCTGAATCCTGTCTGAGATGATAATAAGCTGCGAGACTGCTGAAGGATGTGGTCAGAGTGTGACAGACTGTTTTTCTCCTCTGCCTGTACAGCAGTTTGTTTCCAGTTTGTTGAAGGTGTTGCTTCTGTTAATAAACAAGCATAAACAAACGCTGATGGAGTGAATGAGGCCGTGTGCCGTTGATGGGGGTGTCGGGATGTTCTGTCATGCAGGCAGGTGACGGTTCAGACTCTATCTGTTATGTAACAGCTCCTACCTTTTGCCACCCAGGATTTACATAAGTAATACGTCTTTTTTTTTTTTCCCCCTGCTGACAGCAGCCTGAGTGAAATTCACATGAATAATTTAGGATTACTCTGAGGGAGCGGAGCGAGGTGTTGCTTGGCTCAAGCTGACTTTGTTACTCGCTGCTGAGGCGCCGGGTTGTGATTTCTTATCTGTGGATTTGTTCCTGTGCAGTCATGTAAGAAAGTCTGCTCTGGATTTAATGAGCACCTCCTGTTACCGACTCTATTAGGTGGTGTTTCTACTACTGACGAGATAATAAACCCACAATAAATCTTTTAGTGTCTCATTTAGACTTTGTATCCCCGTAAGTTAATAAAGACGAACGTCACTAAAATTAAACTTTACGTCAAGTAACATCGTACATTACATTTTCTGTAGGGTGTACGAGTCTATAGTTAATTCCGTCACTTTATTTAAGAGCAGAGACGGTGGAATAATCTTGTTTGGGATAATTATCATCAGTCTGGTAAAGTGGAGAGGTTGAGGTGATTATCGTATGCAGCACAGACTGAGGGTGTACTCCACGTGCACCTGCAGTTCAGACGTCACAGAAGCAGCTCAGTGCTTTGGTTTCATAAAAAGACTCAGAAAAGCAATGCAGTGCAAGTTTATTTATACTGCACCTTCCAGAGACAAAGAGTATGAAGTGCTTGTTAGGGCAGAGTGAGGCAAGTTTATTTATAAAGCTCTATTTATACAGACAGTGATCCAAACAAGTTTACAGAAGTTCAAACAAAACATTAAGACCAACAGAGGACTAAAAATAATATGACATCCAGTAAAAACAAAATTAAAGAGGGGGTAGTCTGCTTTCCTGTGTTGTAAACATGGAAACAAAGTAACAATGCTGGATGTTCAGACTGAACATGTGCTGATTTTTAAACCTCTACACGTTTAAATGTCGTAGAAATCCTCAAATCGGTCGGTAAACTGTTCAAAACACCCTGTTCCCTGTGGGGAGAAACAGTGGCCCCAGTACGCTCCTGTCAAGAGAAGTGTACTTATCTAATTTGTTATATTCAAACATATTTAGAGGGGTGCCCCGCATTTCCCTTCAGCAAATGCAGGATGTTGAAATGCTGAGCGTCACATTTTAACACTCTCTTTTCCTTGCAGGGAAAGCTCAGTGTCAAAATGCTCATTTCAACATTCAGCGCTTTCTCGCAGGATAGGCTTAATGCTGAAGTGCTAAGCCACAACCCTTACTTTAGTATCTCCATTGCTTCCTTGGAGCAGAGCTGAACTGCTGAGGCTCAGCATTTCAACATGATTATGTTGAAATGTTCAGCACCAGCATTTCAGGAATGAACTTTTCTTGCAAGGAAAAATGAGAATGATAAAATACGATGCTCAGCATTCTAACATCCAGCTGAATTTGCTGAAAGGAAATGCAGGCCCCTGCTCTAGTTCCCATTAAAAATCCAGACATCATTTTTGTAAGTGACAGCCAGTCTGTTGTCTGTTGACATGTCCGTCCTCTGGCAGCTCTCTTTCTTCTCAGAGCTTTGACTTTGACTCCTCTTTAAACAAAACAAAACAAAGGTCACAAGTTTGAAGATATTGTTGCTATAATCAATAGCTCTCATAGTTAAATGATCCACGTTTATGTCATTTTCTGATGCCCTTTGACCTCTCAAAGCACTTTCACTGAAAGGGCCCATATTATGTAAAATTCACTTTTGAATGGCTTTCTAGCAGTAATGTGCATCCACAGCCTGTCTACAAACCCCCCTGAAAGGAGAAAATTCTCTCCTCTCCCTCTCTTGCCTGCTCCTCTTTTCCAAAAATGTCTGCTCAAACAGGTGGATTGGAACAAGAGCCCTCCATGATGTCATGGAGGGAAATAACTCTGCCCTAACTCCTCCCTCCTCCAGCTTGATTGGCTAGGGGCGTGGCTTGTGCTGAAGGAGGGACAGCCCACAGAAACAGCATGTTCTCTGTAGAGCTGATTGGAGAGAATGTTTTAGACCAAGGAAAAAAAAAAGATTTTTTTAGACAACAAACTTCAAATTGACTATTATGGGACCTCTGAGACATGTATTAACCTGCTGAAAAGGGGCATAATATGGGACCTTTAACATGTAGGTATTCATCTACTCACACACACATTTTCATGGCAGATGGCAGTGGCTGCTTTGTAAAACACCATCAGTACAAAAAGATCTGAATCACACAACAGGAACATGCAAAGTGACGATGACCACAGAGCTGCTGGGGTGTGCTCTCTTTTTCACATGGTGTAAATGTTTCCCTTCAAGCTTGGAGTGAAATTGAACACAGCAAATTTAGCATGCAGGATGATGAACTGTTTTAATTTAGAAAAAAAAAAAACGCGACCCTGAAGTGTTAAGGATATGTTGGAGAGTCAGTCATGTGAAGTTAGCGACGGTCCAATTAAGAGCTGAACATAAGCACCATAAAGGGAGTTAATGTCTGTTATTAGTGTGTTTTATGACTGACTGTGAGGAAGTGCAGTCACTCAACCATCCCCCTATTTACTAATCAGCAACATAAAAGCTATTAGTGACTCCACTGGTGCTACATCAAATTAACATCTGGAGAGGAGCACTCAGACGCTCTCTGCTAATGTCATTATTGGTCAACAACCACAGAGCTCTGCATGTGTGTGTGTGTGTGTGTTTGTGGGTTTGAAGTTTGAAATATGGACAAGTTTCTGCTTGAACTTTGGGTAAATCTGTCAGGATATTCCGCAGCATCATTAACTTCCCTGCGCCCATGTACTCCCGTTCTTCACTGCGGTTTAATACCAGCGTGCGGTAATTGAGCAGAGCGAGCATGACCTCATCCGGCGGCGGCCGCTGAAGTGCTCCTCTTATTGGATTATATGCAGTCAGCTGAAGGGTCGTGTCTCAGTGACATCTCCGTGGATCAATTGGAAACTGACACCCACAAAGCGTGTCTACAAGCCAAAGTACAGCCAGCATTTGCTCTCACAATTCAATTACAAGGGGAGCTGCTGATGGTACATTAGTCAGTGGAGTCATGTCGATATGGAGAGCGGGTCAGCACGGCGAGCACAGGACACGTGGACACTTCAGGATCACACAAATGAGAAAACCATTTTCACTTGACAGGATCAGTTTCTGATGTGTTTTTAAACAAGTGATGGTATAAAAGTGATAGAATCTATACTTTAACTATCATAGTTTTGGCCTGTTAAAGCTGTTAGTTGTTACAAGCAGAGACACAAACTGCAGCAGCTCAGACTTCTCCGAAACTTACATCACATGAGTTTAATGAAAGCAAAAGACCGAGCTGAAAACTGTCACTGAGGGAAGTTCAGAAACAGTCCAGAAAGCAGTTAAAAAAGCACAAAATACTCAACACAAGCATCATGAAATCAATAAAACAAAGGATCAAAACTGAGGTTTTACAGCTGTTTAGGTCAAATTCATCATTGAACAAAATAATTCATACATCTCAACGAAAGAGACATAAATAAGTTTCCATGATTGTGTATTGCTCTCATTAATTTTCATGTTGTTTTCATCTGAATGTAAGAATTCAAGTCTTGGATAAAAGTCTACTGTGGCGTATTCACCTGAAAAAGAGATATCTCATAAAAGCAGGAAAGTAAGTTATAGAATTCCTAAAAAGCTTTAATCGTCATCTCTATGAAGAAACATGTCTTGCTTGTTGAATCTTATTCAGCTTTATTTTTCCCTTGGTTTGAAACAGTGGGAGAAACTTGTGTCTTTAAGTAGTAAAAATAGTATTGTTATTAGTTTGTCCTCTTTGAGAAGACACCTGAAGAATCTGCGGTTGTCCCGGCGCAAAGCCCAGTCAATTCTGCTCAACATTGCAGCTAAAAACATGCAGCGATGAGTCATGCAGCAGAGCGTCATGGGAAATCCTGGTTTTATGAGATAGTATCTCATTAAAACAGGAAAATCAAAAATACATATTTTTTTATCTTGTAAAAACAGGATAATTCCTCTTTATTTTCGGATGAATTCAATACACCACCGTGAAAGTATGTTGGGAAAAAAACAACAACAAAAAAAAAACACTTGTCACATTTCCTCAAGAGTTTATAAAGTTCCATTCATGAGGATGGGGTTTGTAAAGAGTGACATGATTTCTATTTTCCAGACACAATTAGAAATACTCTAGATAAAGGATAAATAGTTAATCAATAATCAAATAATAGCTTTTTACCCTTCAGGTGATCCATGTGCTTCTTAAGGAGACTCAGAATAAACAGAGTTTAGGTTTTCTTTACATGAAAGTGTTCATTAAACAGGTTCAAAACAGAGACAAAGCTCTGTTACTGCTATTATTTTATTAGAGTTATTACAGAGCTCGTGTGCAGACCATTGACTGTTAAAATGATGGACAACATGTAGTTTGGCTTGAGGTCTCCACAAAAGCTGCTCCCCCTGGTGGCTGTCTGCAGCACAGGTCAACATCTCTGTCCTCGTTCATTTCAGATGAGAGGTGGTAAAACTTCCCAAAATTATTACACCTTGTTTGAATGTTTGGCTGCATTATGTTCAAGTCCTCTTTTTTCTGAGGAGTTTGTTTTTCATTAGTTATCAGACATTAAAAACTAGATTATAGGTTTCATTTTACGATGATTGACAGCTGCCGTTTGTTTGGATTTTATCAGGGATATAAGAAACTCTGGGAAAGAGAGCCAAAAAGAGATTAGACTTTCAGAAGAAAAAAAAAAGAATAGGTTTATTGCTTTTTTGTTGCCTGGTTCCACCCAAATTCTCTACTGCGCAGACTCTGGCGGCTCCAGTAACAGGTTATTTTGGCTTCAGAACCGTACAACGGAGAAAGGTGTAGCCACGTTGTCCATTCTATATACAGTCTATGGTGCAGACACAAACAGCTGTTAGAGCTGATTAACAGATTATCCAGATGCAGTGAGCAGCTGACACCGTCATCACTAAAAGACGTTACTACAGATGAGGTTCCGGAGGAAAGGACATCTCATTTCTCTTGAGACAAATCTCCTTGTTTCCTCTCTCCTCTTCATTTCCTTCATCTCTCCATCATTTCTGGAAGGATGAGCTAAGATGTTAAAACTTTGGGAGTCATCCAAGTCTGCTCCAGGACAAGGCCAAGCCAGTTATTAATGTTTGCTGGAACAAAAGTAAGAAGAATAATATATAAAAATTCACCTGATATTGCCTGATGATACAAGTATATATTTTGGCAGCAACTCATTGCATTTGCACATCCTATGACAAAGTGATTTGCTGGTTACTTCTTGTCACTCCTGCTCCAACAAGCTCGGTCTGCTTCTCGCTTTTTGTGGCTTCACTGAGCATCGTTTTAACAACAAGTGGGAAACAGAGTCAGACCTGATCTCTGCAGAGAGGTTTGGTCGACATGGAAGCCGTGTTGTTGCTGTTGTTTTATGATGTGTGTCGTGGTGTTTCAGTGGTCCTATATTTACACACAGAGACCCCGCAGTGCGACACAGCTGCTCATTAAAACACAAGCCAAAGACAATTCGGGGCATTCCTGGAACTTTACAGTCCTCTGCAGCCACTCTGCAGCTTGAAACTGTCTCCTGGTTCAGGCCATTACAGAGAGCGCTGTACAGATGCTTAGTGGGAAAGATTAGAGCTGCCTCCATGCCTGCTGGCAGATGGTGGAGCCTTTTCACTCCATTTAACGCTGCTTCGCTTTAGCTCCCCCTCACTGAATTCACCACTTTTACTCATTTCAGCAAAACACTGCTCCAGAGCTTTGTAGATGATCATAAGGTGTCTGTTTGCAGCCAACGTTTGTCGACATTAAAGAGCTCAATTGAATTTTCATTTTGAATGGCTGTAAAATTCTCGATTTTGATTGGTTGAAACTTGTAAAAATGCACATTTACTCCAGATAATTCATATTAGCTCCTATAAAAGCGGCATCCACCAAAGTGAAGAAAGCAAAAGGAAGTAAGAAAAAACTGCGGTGTTTTAGGGAAAAGAAAATCACAACACATTTCTAAAATAATGCAGAAGTTCAAGTACCCATGTAAAAAGCTGATGTCTAACTTTCTTGTAAATGAAAATAAAGAGTTAGAAAAGCTTCATAACATGTCAGTTTGATGGTAAACTAGGATATTTAATGTCATGTTTTTGTACTCATGGAGAAATAAGCAGCAGATTCTTACAAGCTGGTCTGTTCCTTTTTGCTTCAGAGACTTGGATCTCCTGGATTTTTGTCTAATTTTCAGTTATTTGTTAGATGAAAGGTTGTTTTCACCCCAGTATTTCGGTTCCTCTGTGCTCGGCTACACGCATTGAATCAGAGTTAATCACGCAGGAGTAATAAACGTGCAGGACAGCAGGACAGGATTTGATTGGTTTGAAAAAAAGTGTCACAAACGCTCGGATTAGTTGGTGTTTTTAAAGGTTAACTCCTGCTGTCGATGGCAGTTGTTTTCTGCTCCCTTTTAAGAACACATCTTGTATTTATTGCCATTGAGATATAAAGATCATTGTAATCATTAACCACAAAAAGTGTGTCTAAATCTGATTACCAACCCTGCCTTTAATATTCGGTTTCAGACCACTAGCTTGTAGTTGTGCAGCTTTTTTAAATCATAAATCCTATAATCAGTATCATAAAGTATTTCAATATCCTGATTTGTTTCCCTCTTAGACTTGAATGTGTTGTTAATGTTTACTTTTGAACAGCTCTTTCCACCAGGCTGTCAGGTCACTGAACTCCACTCACTACCTCCCTGCCCAGCCCACCAGACTGTAGCATACCCACAACCCACAGTAACTCTACTTCAGCAAATTTGAAGATGAAATAAATTCTTCTTCTGTTGCGCCTTCAAATTCTTGCACTATTGTCCATGCATCCTTTCTGTCATGACACTACACTGCCTGCACATTGTGTACATACCAGTTTTTTTTTACTGTTACTATTACAGTATTTTTATATATAAGTTTTAATATTTATATTTTTATTCTATTTTCCATTTTCTTTGTTGATATTGGATGGAGAGAGAGAAACAGTATTTCAATTTTTCTATATGTCTTGTGTACAGTACAGGTGGAAACATATCATATCTATTTACTTTGTAGATTCTCACTGAAGGCATCAAAACTATGAATGAACACATGTGGAGTTACGTACTTAACAAAAAAGGTGAAATAATTGAAAACATGTTTTATATTCTAGTTTCTTCAAAATGTCCACCCTTTACTCTGATAACTGCTTTGTGTGCTTTTGGCATTTTTCAAGAGGTCGTCACCTGAAATGGTTTTCCCTTCACAGCTGTGTCTTATCAGGGTTAATTAGTGGAATTTCTGCCTTTATCAATGAGGTTGGGACCATCAGGTGTGTTGTGCAGAAGTCTGGTTAATACACAGCCGACAGCCCTAATGGACAACTGTTAAAATTCATATAATGGCAAGAGCCAATCAGCTAACTCAAGAAAACAAGTGGCCATCATTTCTTTAAGAAATGAAGTCAGTCAGTCCAGTAAATAGTCATAAAAATGAAGAAAATGCCAATTGAATGAGAAGGTGTGTCCAAACTTTTGACCTGTACTGTATATAGAAAATTTGGCAATAAAATTTGAATCGTTGCATAATGGCATTTTAACATGTGACCAAAAATGTGATTTAAAAAACAAACAAACATTGGTTTTAATCATTCTAATCTTAGTGATTGTCCAATCTCATCCAAACTGTTGATGAAATTTTACTTCTACATTAGAAAACTAATAAAGTGCAATGAGCCTGTTTGAGTTTCCCTCAGATTATATATTAGAATAAAGTTACAAATAAGATGGATGAGATAAGTGCCAGTTCTCTTTCTGTCTTGCTGTTCTGTTAAGAGCAGAACTCTAGTTTTGGTTTATTTGGTCTGATATCAGTGTGTCTCTGTGCATAAGGGTCTAAATGGTCATTAGCCCGGAGTGTGCTGAACATAAATATGTTTTAAAACAAACTCTCATCTCTCCTCGTCCTCTGCTTTCTGAGCTGTTTCACTTTGTTTTTTGCCCCTGCGAAACGATATGAACCCCAGTGTCCTGCTGTCACTTTGATTCATTGCTCCTCGCTCTGCTGCACATCGAATATCAGACAAAAGAGCCAAATTACACTCCATTCTTCTGATAGATAACACACAGCCGATACAATCCTCACATTTCTCATAATGCTTATCTTGATGGAGGGTTCTGCTTGCCTCTGGTGAGACGGCAATAAGTATTTCATCATTAGAAAAAATGGCAGCGTGTTTATTGGTGCTCTGGTGATGGATGGCTCCTGGTGCAGTCTGGTCACTTCTTGGTGATAGATTATGTTAACGGCTATTTTAACTACGATCACACGGTTTGTTTCTCCCGCAGTTATGAACTAATAATGTATCATGATTAAGCTCTCTCTCACTCACACACACACACACACACACACACACACACACACACACACACACACACACACCTACACGCTGGAGATACTGCAGGACTTTTTCCTCTGTAATGAAATAACTTTTCATTCTGATTTATGACGTGTTTTATCGTCTAATTCCACCGCAGCAGCAGCAGCATTGTGAAACATTACTATATCTGCTGTGGGTGTGCTTTAAACTTAAGGTCAACATTGTTCTTTGCAGATAAAGTTAGGTGAGGAATGGCTGTTGGAGTGAATCCAGCAGGAAGATGTGTTGAAATAAAAAGAGACACAGCAGAAGTAAGAAGTAAGAAGTCAAAAGTACAAGATGATAAAGTGAACTTCTGTAGGACAGCAAAGTTGTAGGGGGGCACTGCGGTGGGAAATGTTATTTTAGACTCAGAAAGTGTTGAATTTGCAGCTAATGACAGGGTGTGGTTAGAAATAAACAGACAGCTCTAATTTCTACCCATCAGCCTGTGAGAAAAGAAGATGTCGAAGCTGTCACTGGAGTTTTTACATCTTTGCCTTGTGACTGAAAACTCCAATACGCATCAACTTTTGACAGCTTAAAGCAACCCCACTCTCAAAATATGACAACAAAAGTCCCCTATAGAAGAATCCTACAGATCATTAGAAGCTAACAAGCTGTTCTTACTGTGGAACTGCTTCCAAAGAAGTGAAGTTTTCTACCTTACAGCTACTCTGTTATGTGGTGTGCCTCAGGGCTCTGTGCTGGGACTGAGCTTGTTTTCTTTATATGGAGTGTCCATAAAGTCTTTTTACAATCTAAAAAAATCATCACAGATGCTCTTGGTCATCCATTCCTCCCTTTACTAATAATAATAATGTGTTTTATTTCAAGGCGCCTTTCAAGACACCTAAGGTCGCCTTACAAAGGGTAAAAAACACATAAAACAAAACAGAGTTAAAAACAGCAACATAAAAGCAATAGAAAAAGGGACAATGTGGAACAGTTAAAAACAGTAGGTATTATGAAACATATGAGTTCTGAGTTTTGATTTGAAGATGGGGAGGGTGGCAGAGTTACGGAGATCCGGGGCCAGTGAGTTGCAGAGCTGGGGAACTCAGTACTCCCGATCTGTAAAAAAACATCTCGTACCATCTATGAATTATCGTGCTTGATGGTGGATCTCTTCCATATTTAGTTGTATTGTTTCTGTAGCTGAGTCTGTGTATCTGTTTTTTGTCTAAAGTAATTTGATAAACCACAACACAAATTTTGCCATTTTTTAAGGGTTCATTCAACAACAGGACACCTGAAATAACTGAAAAATAACAAATGCAATGTTAAATGCAAAATTTTGATAACTACTGAGTCCACAGAACAGATCTTATTAGGATATCTCATCACTGGTATCTGCAATGTAAATTTTTATATTGACTTCATGGACACCCTGTATATTCTACCACCTGACCCTCAGCATTTTGCAGTTGAGGCTTTCTCTCTTATATCTCGTGTCAATAAAAGGGTCCCAGACCCCCCTAGACCCCCTGTAATTTGCACGCTTGTTTTCTTCTTCTTCTCCTGTTTGCTGCAACTTTTTTGATGAGAGAGAATTCAAACAACGCTTCAAATATCGATTCAAGCAATAAATATTGGATGATTAATGATCCATCCCTTGTCTAGATGACTCAAAGAAGAACCTGTAGAGTCTTCAGCTGCCACAGTCGAGATATACTTTAGATGAGAAGACTCCTTGTGTCAAACCTGGCAACATTAGACTCTGAGAAAGTGGGAGACCTCCCCCCATGTTTGCTACATCACTTTTACCTCAGTGTTCTTTGCTGAAATCTGACCTTCAAACCTGACAAAATGTGTCTTTGATATCTACATGGCTTGCAGCAAGAAAGGAAAATAAGTCATATCAAGTTGAACTAAATTTGTAGGCAAATCTCAGACATGTTTGACAGCAAGTGTAACAGAGTGATGCTAAATAGAGGATGAACAGCAGCGAGTAATTGGACTACCGTTCTGCTCGGTATGACGTAGCAGATGTGCAACCTGACACGCCAAACAGACAGTTTCACATATCCGCCACAAGATATTTCACTGGTCTGTTTATGCTCTTCTTTCGACTGGTTTCTGTCGGAAGAAGAGCAAAAACATCTTTTCCTGTCAGAAAGGATTTAAGTGACATTCTCTTTTCTTCTTTTAAAGAAGAAATTTAGTCAATTTCTGTTAAATGGACTAGATGTCCTCACGTCCGCAGCTCCTGCCTCTCTTCTCTGATTGGGCCGGTCAATTGAAATCATTTGACCATGGAACTTGGCAAGATTGACCTGCAGGATTTCAGAAAATGAATCAGCCAGGTCCATCTGCTCTACAAGGTTAGCAGGTAGTGATTTGCACATGCTTGTTGCTGCCAAGTTGGGTTGCCAGGTCTGATGACACATATCCTACACAGAAGTCACAAACAAGCCTATAGTTGGTATTTACTTGATAAATCAGGAGATGATCAGGAGAAATCACAAATTGGCAGTACAGTGGGGAAACGGGTTAAAGAGTAGGAGACTCCTGCAGAAATCTGGAGGGTTGGCAGGTTTGCTTTAAGTCGATTCACCAGGACTTTGATATGCCACAAGAGAATAAAGAATTAAGAAGTTCAATAAACATTTAAAAAAAAAAAAAAAAAAAAACTAGTTTCTGTTGCTGTTGTAAATTTTTGTCACAGTGGTTTATGTTCATATTCTGAAAAACTTCTGTTCATGGTTGATGGACAGCCCGTTGATAAACAGGACTCCTCATGCTTTTTGCACTGGATCAGCAGATTAGAGAATTGGAAGAAGAAGAAAATATCACACTGGGACTTGTTTTAAAGGTAGAATTTTCATAAAAAAATAAAAATGTAGTTTCTACAAGACTAATCCTGCTCAATCGTCGTCTCTGGGCCTCTGTACTTGTGTGACAGGGTGTGCCTCACCCCCTCACAGACCCCATCTTCACCTGTTTTGTTGATATTACGCTGGACTCGAGGAGTTTTTATGAGTGATGACTAGCCAATCATGGCGCGCCCAGTGTTCATATGACTATGTGTGTTGCTGATAGTGTGTGGGAGGAGCTATCCTGAGCGGCTATGATAGCGGCTGTAACACAGAGAAAGAATGATTCTATAACCGCAGTATATCTCATTTACCTGCAGGAAGTCAGGTGTGCGGCTCTTGAATTCCTGTCGTGCGATGCTGCAGGTGCTCGTGGGGCTGTTTTTTACTGTCTATGGTGTGTTTATGAAGCAACAACTGTCAGTCATGCTATTAGCTGTGGTCTGTGGCAGTGAGCATGCACTGCAACTGACACTGAGCCACAGAGGAGGAGACGAGTTTAGATGCTGTTTGTAAACAGAGAAACGAAACCTATGAAAACTGTCTGCATACTCCACCTTTAACTGAAAGTGTTGCCTCAAATCAGCACTAGCCAGTTCTACTGTGGACTGTGCTCACATGAGGGATCTCTGTTGTGTTATTGGTGAGTTCATTCAAGTTTTGGCTCTTAGAAAGTATGTAACATGGAGCTCCACCAGCAGGTCACTTCTTCATGAGTGCCACCTGTCAAAGCAGTTTTGTACATTTCACTTCAACAACAACCTTTTTTGATTCCAGTGAGTCTGGACAAAACCTGATCAGACCTTCAAATTTCAGCTCAGAGCCTTGAAACCTTGAGAGCAGGCTGCAGTTTTATTGTTGTTGTTTCTAAAGCAGTCATTCTCAGCAGCCTTCACCAACTGCTCCCAGCACTTCACCCTCTCACGGATTGGAATTGCAAATGGAAGTGAGCCGTTACAGAAAAGAGAAATCTTCTTCTAAGAAGGGTTTGATGTTGAATTGAAGAGCTGACTGAAGAGAATAAAGGAGTGTTTTTTTCCTCTTTTTATTACCGTGCAGTTGCACTCCCAGCTAGGCGAAAGCTTTTCAGAAGTGTGTTTTGATATACATGAGTAAACACACATTTCCCATGCTAATTCTGGGCACCGTGGTTCATCTCTCACCCGCCGAGCGCAGGAATAGTAAACTGTTGACCCTGTGACTCCAGATGCCAGACAGGGCCCGCGCCTGATTGGACTCCACGGTGCTTCAATCAGCCTAATTGGCCGAGACTTCGATATCAGCGAGAGGAATGAAACAAGAGGAGAATGCTGGAATTGGAATAAAACTGAGCGCTAGATCGAGTCGGCCTCATTATGTGTTGATTGACACGTCTGGTTTGTGTGTGTGTGTGTGTGTGTGTGTGTGTGTGTGTGTGTGTGTGTGTGTGTGTGTGTGTATGTGGGGGGGGTGAGGAGCTGCCAGATCTCTGAAGGGAAACAAAACAAGTTTAATGGAGCTCTGACTTTGTCTGTATTTGAGGCTTTTGTTGATGTTTCCTTGTTTTGGGAGCAGACACATCTCATGCAGTATGCATGTGATAAAAGAATGAGCTTTATGAGCTCCTCAGGCAGGTGAATGAGCTGTGTTTAATTTCAGCAGAATAACAGAGGCTGTAAAAATGGAAATGAAATCTTGTCTTTATTCATGTGATGTGTCAGCAAAAGTGCCTTCATGCATTTTCATGAATTTATCTGCTGTTGTTGTAGTTGTTGAAGGATTCATTCAGTCTTTGGTGCCTTTAATGAAATATGGGCATTGTTTTTTAAGTATCCCAATACTTGAATGATGCATGAACCGATCAGATTGTGAATGTTCACCTTGAAAAACAGGTTGTTTGGTCATGATCATAGAATCCAGTCCTCACATAGGACATCATATGCTGTGAAGCTGCAGCTAAATTGGAAGAGCACAGATTTAGATCAGATGTTAAAAGGGATGCAGGTAAAAAGAAGATGACATTGTAGTGATGAGTTGTGGTTTGACATTATTTGAAGTGTAAGGGCTGCTTTTAAAATGAGTTGTGGTACAGAGAAAGATTTTTTTTATTTTATTTCATCAGCTTTCCCAGTCTTTTGTTGCCTCTGTCCCAGCTTTTTTGAAACTTGTTGCAGGCATCAATTTCAAAATGAGCAAATATTTGCAAAAAAAAAAAAAAAAGTTTATCAGTTTGAACATTAAATATCTTGTCTTTTCGGTGTATTCAATTGAATATAGGTTGAAATAGATTTGCAAATCATTTTATTCTGTTTTTATGTACATTTTACACAGCGCACCAGCTTGATTGGAATTGGGGTTATATCCAAAACTCAATAAACTGTTGTCAAACCTGGAGAGCTACCTTTTTTTCACAGAAAATTCACAGGAGGAATTGATAATGGAACTGGTAAAGAATTGGTTTGATAAGCGGAATGGATAATGGCGTTGGTATTGATAAAATCTGATCACTACCCATCCCTATGTTTTTCTGAAAACTAAAATAAAGAGCCTTTTTTTGACTTCATTTTACACAACTAATTTTTTTCCAAATGAAATGATAAATAAAGACAATGAGCCTGTATGACTTGTTGCACATGTTACGACAATCCTGGTTCTGCTAGAAAAAAGCAAATACATCTCTGTCCCAAGGAAAATGACAAAAAAAAGGGAACACACCTGACTTGGATGAGTAACTTTAATCTGATTACTTCTTTATCAATTTTCCATCTTTTAAAATGTCCACTCATAATCACTTTCTCCTTTCGCACTCCCTTTTTTTGGTTTGAATGCTTAAGTCTAACCAGTGTTAATGTCAGACATGTCTCACTGTGGCACAACAAGTAAATTGTATTGTTCCGAAAAGATTAATAACTGGGAAAAGTTTCTCTCTCTCTTTTGGAAAAAAAAAGCTGGGAGAAACACTAAACTAGAGACTGATTCACAGAAGCCAGATTTGACTAGATCAGAATAATCAAATATGGAAAAGTCTTATACACTTCACCCCAATTCACAAAACCATAAACCAACCTGTCAATCTTCCTTTTTTGCCATAATAGAGCGAGAACTCCTGGATGAGAACTTTGATCATTGAGACTTGATTGTCCATATACTTTCTACCTCCTCAGGGTCAAAGTTAGCAGATTAAAAACCTTCTTGTCCCTTCGCCTTCCCTCCTTTCTGCCGTCAGCAGTCTTGTCATGCTGCCTGCAATCGATTCACCGCCCTTCACAGAAAATGAACAGACGGCAGCAGCTCCACCCAGCTCTGAGTCTGTCACACCTCCATACATATTTGAAGCTTTCTTTGTTCTTTAATTCACACTCTTACACCAAAGTGAATCGATTAAACATTAAAAAAAACACAGTTGATGCATTTTAAAGCAGAAACATACAGTATGAATCAATACTTCAGAAACCAGTAGTTAATCAGCTGTTGTGTTTGAAGGATGCTCCGGCCCATGTTTGCTCTCTGTTCAATCATCCAAGAGGAGGAAATGATGGCTGTGATATTGACTGGTGGCTCTGTATTGATCTATGTGTTTGTGACTTTGTCAGAAAGGCCGTTTGTTATTAACATGTGAGCTTCCTGTCTGTGTTCATGGTCTACAGAGCGACAGAGTTACAGTCTTTACTGGACAGGTCACTGGACGCACGTGAAGACTCATTCTGAAATCAGTCTCTGGTCTTTTTTTTTTTTTTAAGTCTGAAGTGGTAAAATATAAACTCACCTGGCATTTTATCAGGTCTTGGTGACATGAATTGAACAAGGTGCTGGAAACACCACTCAGATATTGAGTCCAAATGCTCCGTGGTCTTTCTGTCATCTCCAACCAGTCTGTCTGTTCTACTCTGACCTCTGGCATCAACAAGACGCTTAGTCTCAGAGAAGTGCTGCTTTTTGGATATTTTCTCTCCCCATTCTCTGTAAACCCTAGAGATGGTTGTGGGTTAAACTCCAAGCAGATCAGCATTTTGTCCCATACTCAGACCAACAGCCATACCTCATTCAAAGCCCCTTAAATCATCTTTCTTCTCCATTCTGACCAGGGATGGGCAAGTAACAATAAGAGATATTGATATCAGGCTGAGTACTGGTGAATGCTGCTCATGCCAGCCACAATATTCAAGGCAGTAGTTTGCAGCTATACTGTTAGCTAACAAGGCTCCAAAACTCTTCAAGAAAGACAGGGCTTTCTTTTCTGTACTTTCCTCAGAGTTTGTGGTTGAACCAACCACTATAAAACTGAGCCATTACAGAGATACAAAAATCGATCAGTTTATCCCACTCACTATTGATATTAAATTTAATATAACAGCTTCACAAAAAGAGAGAAATGCATGAACTGACTCTCTAAAAGTATGTTTTAGAGTTTATATGCACTTAACTAAAAGAAAAAAAGATCGCCATGGCTGAAGTGTTATGAAAAACATTAACATTAACAAGTAATGAAGTTGACTCAGTTTATCTCTCTGAAGTCTCTGAGGCCATGTCTGCAAGTTGACAAGTATCTGTGAAACTGGATTTATTTTGTTATGTTAAGGCCTGTAAACCACACTAAACCGCAGTTTATGTCACTAAAAACAATCTTTTATGAAAACTTTGGCCAAAGTGAAGATTCAGGAAAAAAAATCTGGTTTCTTGGTTTCATGTAAACGCTGATAACAGGAGTTTTAGAATCTCAAATGTCATACCTTGCGATAACAGAGCCATTATCATCACATACAGTACAGACCAAAAGTTTGGAACACTTTCTCATTCAATCAGTTTTCTTTGTTTTCATGACTATTTACATTCTAGATTCTCACTGAAGGCTTCAAAACTATGAATGAACACATGTGGAGTTATGTGCTTAACCAAAAAAGGTTTTCTTTTTTGTTTATATTCTAGTTTCTTCAAAATAGCCACCCTTTACTCTGATTACTGTTTTGTATACTTTTGGCATTCTTCAAGAGGTCGTCACCTGAAATGGTTTTCTCTTCACAGCTGTGCCTCATCAGGGTTAATTAGTGGAGTTTCTTGCTTTATCAATGGGGTTGGAACCATCAGTTGTGTTGTGCAGAAGTCAGGTTAATACACAGCCAACAGCCCTATTGGACAACTGTTAAAATTCATATTATGGCAAGAACCAAGCAGCTAACTCAAGAAAACAAGTGGCCATCATTACTTTAAGAAATGAAGGTCAGTCAGTCAGTCCAGTAAATAGTGATAAAAATAAAGAGAACGCAAATTGAATGAGAAGGAGTTTCCAAACTTTTGGCCTGTGCTGTATGTGATGTTATGGTACAGTATGGTACTGGTATCGGTCAAAAAAAAAGTGGTATTGAACATCCTTCATTCTGACACTCAGTTTGAACCTCAACAGCTTGTCGTCACCACATCTACATGACTAAAACACCGAATCATATTTAGCATGCAATTAAATAATTGGATCATCCAGTCATGACTCAGTGGCAAAGTCATGGACTTGCAGTTGGAGGGTTGCAGGTTCAGTGCCAGCTGTCTCAGTCACATGCCGAGGTGTCCTAGAGCAAGACACTAAGCCCTCACAAAAATTGCTCACCACTGTATGTCACTTTGGACGAAAGCGTCTGCTAAATGAAATTGTAGAATCATTCACACAAAATGCAGTTATCTCATAGTTTTAAACAAATGTAGGAAACAATGAAGCTCATTTCCTTTCATGTGTCTTTCAGCTGTTCCTGTACCAGTTACTGAGAGGTCTGTCCTACATCCACCAGAGGTACATCCTTCACCGTGACCTGAAACCACAAAACCTGCTCATCAGTGACACAGGGGAACTCAAACTGGCTGACTTTGGTGAGTCCTTCGATCAGAAGTTTGCTTTTATCTATGGATGTGGGTTTAATTAACACTGAGATATTGTTAGTATGAGATGCTATAAATATGAGCCAAGTGTCTTGTGTCTGCCTGTGTGAGTGTGAAGTGAGTGTGTGTGTGCGTGTGTGTGTGTGTGTGTGCATTCAAACCCCCTCCTGAAGTGGCACCATATGGCTTGGATCCATGCTCAGTAAACACTGACTACATGCTCTGTCTGGCATCCCGGGGGGCAGACAAACTGCCCACCTCCCCAGCCTTCTGTACCTCTAACCCATCCATCCATAAATCCATCCATCCATCCATTGAACCATCCACTCATCCATCAATCCATCCATCTCTTACACCCCCTTTTTTTCTCTTACCCATCAATTCCCTTGATCTCTCATCCCGTTTTTCCCCTGGACCGTCCCTCTCCTCCATCCCTCCATCCCTCCATCCCTCTGCCCAGACAGATGGGGGTGGACAAAATGTGGCAGCTCTATCAATAATGCAAACCTCGTATTAGTGCGGAAACATTACAGCGAGGAAAATGAAGGGACGGAGGAAATAATGGACAAAATACCAAATGAGCAGGGATGAAAAATCCTTATTCGTCTGTTCGCTCATGGACAAACATGCAGAAAGACACAGAATCAGTCTGTGCCGGGGGGATGCCAGATGAGGAAGGTGAAGGCTGTTTGAGCGTGCATGTGGTTTCTGTGTGTGTGTGTGTGTGTGTGTGTGTGTGGCCGCCAGGGCTCCCTGTGGTCCTCTGTGTTGGCAGCAGGAATACTAACGGCCGACAGCTGAGGCCTGTGGCACTAGACGGGGTAATCGAGGGAGATGGAGGCGGAGAGTCAACAAAGGAGGGGCTGAGAGGTACAATGAGTGGGGCAAGACCACTTAGTGGGGACAAGGCTGTCTGCCGATGGGATGAAGGGCACAAAGAGGGACAGAAAACAGATCGCTGTGGTGAATGGAAAATGTTAAATGAAGTTATAATGAGAATGTCATGTTACGTCTGACCTTCACAAAACCATCTGATACTCTGCAAAAAGCCAATATAATAAGGCTGGGAGGATACGCTTTACTTCTGATTTGATTCTTTTATGATTTTTGGGGGGGTGATGATCCAATTTTGATTGCGATTCTACAATATTTCTGATATTTGAGGTTTTCAGTTCACTTTCTTAACATCAGTGAAAAAGGTGAATGATGAAGATGTCTACAGACAGGTGTCATATTTCCCCAGTAAATTCACATCAAGAGTTATTTAGCAGAAATACATTTGAACTAGCTGTTTATACTCTCTTTTCAAAAGCTTACTTTTAAGAGTAAAATGAGTCATTGATCATTGAAAAAATGAACAGATTATTGATCAAAAAATGGGTTTAAAAGTTGTATAACAAAAAGAATTCAGATACAAATTCAGATAGGTAAAATCTAACAAAGAGTTTTTGTGTTATTTCTTTTAAAGTGGTCTCAAGATACTTTATTTATGCTTGATTCAGCTGGCAAGTCCAGAAAAACATTGTGTTGACGGAAATCTCAAATTGAAAAGACGCCTGAATTGCTTTAACAGAGGAAAATAAAACTTTTCTTATATGTTTTTTTAGACTGAGAAATAATTTTTATGTCAAGACAAGATGGTCCATTGTTCCTTTCTCATTACCTTCTTTTACTAATGAAGCTCCTCACTCTCTCTATGCACTTGTCAGGTGACTGAGGCTCATTTTAATGCTGGGTTAACACATTTTTATGAGAAGTTAGACAAAAAGACTTGATTAGTTCAGAGTTTTTGTAGCATATAAGTCTTGATTTTCAGCCCACAGTCCAACCAGGGATGGTTCATTTGAATGTAGGACAATTTATTTATTTACTTAATTGGACTGGACCCAGTGAGGCCTGATCAGATTTGGCTCAAACTGATAAATCAGACTTAAACGTATTTAATTCTACGGGCTGAAAACCAAATCAAAGAGACAAATATGTGTTTTTAGCAATCACTATGTTGTCATTCGGAACTTTAAGATATTTTTAGAAAATATCCAGTGCAAGTTTGAGCACTGTAATCTTTAAGTTCACCCCGAAACGAGTGGGCAACGTGCAAATTTATTCAACTTATTTATTCAATTTATTTGTTCAGCTGGTGTGATAAGCCATGTTACAAATGAAGAGAGAATTGTCATAAAAAAAAAAAAAACACTCAAAAAACTTCATTTAACAAAAGGCGAATACTAAAACACTGAATGAAAATCCAAAAAAGAACCCCAGAGCTTCTCAAAAAAATTCAACAATCAAGAAACACTCACGCTGGGAAAATGTTACAGGAGACATCAAAGACGAGACCGCGATGACAATGAAATGACAAAAGACTGAAATCAAGACTGCCTTAGCTCCATATCTGCCCTCAGCTCCACCCCCAGCGAGCTTTAAGAAGGCTGGCCAATCAGAGGGAAGAAGGTTTGCTGAGTGTGGAGCCTTAAAGAGACAGTTCTACTATCAGGGGCATCAAAGTGACAGTGTAAGGTTTAAATGGGTTTCTTTCAAACTTTATTAAAAAAGGATGTTTTTAAACCAAATGCTGATTGGAAGGACACACCTTTGAATGCTCAGGCTGTGGAAACTTCACATTTCAAACATTTTTGAGTTATAAAGCAGCATTTATGAGCTCCTGTTTGCTTTAGACTTCTATTCACTGGGGAACTCGTGTCTCACGCTCTTCGATCAGAGCTCGGCTTCTCATTGGCCCATTAACCAGACTTTTCTAAAGAGAATCAAAGCTGATTGAACGTGGAAGGCTGATTTCTCTGAGCTCTGTATCCAGGCTGCTGGTTGCGGAGTCGATCCACAGGCTCCCATCCGCTCCTCTGTGGCTTTACTCACTTTTTAATGAGCTGAACAAACAACCAGCACAGAAACGAGCTTTTGAGCATCAGATGTTTCATAGCAAGGACATAGCTAATTGAGGCCAACAGAAGCAGCCTGTGTATGGTATGTGTGTGTGTGTGTGTGTGTGTGTGTGTGTGTGTGTGTGTGTGTGTGTGTGTGTGTGTGTGTGTGTGATTGGTACTGTTTGCGTGGACTGTAATCCCTGGGTGAACACATAAACTACCTACATAAAGCAAAGCTAATATTGAGCTGCCATAAAGTGGACCAGCTCTACCTAACACCATCACTTAAGCTGTTGGCTAATTAAAACACAACAAGCCCTCAGACCCATACGTTTACTGCAGCTAATGCCACCCACAGGACTGTTTACTTAGATTGTTTTCGTGACCATGCTGGGCAGCGTGTTCTCATATATCTATGTTTGTACCAGACAAACATGAAGGAATAGTTTACACTGTGGAACTGTAGCAGAATGATTTGGTGTTGAAGCTCTTGGTTAGACTCAGAGAAAGAATGCTGATTTAACTCATAGATAGCTTTGTGAACAGCAGCTATAGAATAAAATAGAATCTAGTAATTAGACCACGTTACAGCAATAACTGATTCCATGGCTCATCTTCCATCCAAATCAACGACGTGTTGTTTTGCTGATCTTGTTTGTTTTCATTGTAAGCGTGTCCTGGTGGGAAAAATCCTCCAGCTGTCTTTAACAGTTAAACACCGCTCACTGTGGCCCTTTTGGAAAATGTAAACAGAAGCTGTGAGTGAGCTGTTACTCTCCTTTTCCAACACCTACCCGGCAGCATTGGTCTCAGGTGTTAGAAATGATACAGAAATATTCAATCTGTTTTCAGATGAGGCAGCAATGACAAACTCAGTCTGTTCCAAAATAAGCTGAAAGCTCCCCACAGGAGCCTCAGGCTTCTTTTTCTACCAAAGAATATATATTAAAGAGGGGGTATTCTGCTTTCCCATATTGTAAACATGAATATAAAGTAACAATACTGGATAGTCAAACTAAACATGTTCAGATTTTCAAACCTATATGTATTCATATGTTGTAAAAATCCCTAAATATGTTTGTTACCTGATCAAAACACATTACTCTGAAAATAAAAAGCACTAGATCTACCCGAAATTATGAGGTTATTGCAGAAAGGTCTCCTAACTGGTTGATGACACTGGAGAGACGAACCAAGAATCTGCCCAGCAGCCCTCAACACACCTCCAGGGGGCTGGCCAATCAGAGCACAGGGGGTTTGTGTTTGGGTACTCTTTCTCACTTTTTATTTTTCTTTTTTTGTTATAAAGACAAATCTTGTAAAACTACTACATTAGTATCAGAGAGACAGAATTAAGACAAAAAAAGAAGAAAAAAAATACTTATACCCCCTCTTTAAGTTCCTTGAGTAATGCTGAATGATGTCAAACTTGCTGCAAGAAGCTTAATTCACATTTTAAGAAACTTGCTGAGTATTTTTATGTCTGACAGATTATTTTATTTCATCAGAACTATGCACTCAGGCTTTTTTGTCCTGTGGTTTCTTTAAATTTCATATTTTTATGGACTAGCTAGCTGAATATGGCTTATATTAATTCTAATAGTAGATGTTTAAAAAAAAAATCTCCCCATTGCTCCACCCCCTACGGGTTTCCAGAGGGGTGGCCAATCAGAGAGAAGGGGTTGTGGAGTGGGAAGACTTAAAGAGACAGTAGATAAAACAAAGAATTTCAGATGGAGAGAAAAATAAGGAACTTTTTGAGCTGTAAATTATTCAGAGCTAATCTGTAGTTACCAGAGGGATAGAATAATGCTTTTTAACAAAGCACAATACCCCCTCTTTAAAGTGAGAGCAAAAAAATCCAAAAGATCACTCTTACCCAGAGCTTTTACCTGTGATAGCTTCTCATTACTTAATGACCGACGTGTTGTCAAGTACAAGCAACAAATCATCTGCATCAGAACTCATCATTTAATTGCTCAATACTAAAATGTTCTTCTGTTTGAGGACAGAGAAATGCAAAAAGATTTTTTCAAAAATTGAGGAATAAAAAAAAATCCTGCTTCCTTCTTCCCCTTCAGGGTTGCCGTACTTTATAATAGGGGCCATTGAGACAGCAGATGAGCATCTGTCATAGTGCACATATCTGTGAGCCTCAGGAGAGAGTGAGTGTGTCCATGGTTTGGATCAACCTGCTGAAAGGCTGCTTGTGTTTGCCCTCAAACACTGAAGCGTTGCCATATGCTGTCAGTGTCCCTCGCCAACCTGGAGCACAGGCTGTGGTCTGGAGCCTGAAACTTTATCTGGGGTCTACTCACACACAGAATGACCCCCCTGACACAGCTGTGTGTGTGTGTGTGTCTGTGTGTGTGTATGTGTGTGTGTTTTGGACTCTGTCCTTGTAGAAACCTGTCCCAGACTCTTTGTAAAGCGAGGACATGTTGCCTGTTTGTTGAAGAGCTGGGACTTCACAGATCCAGGTTGTCTTCAGGGACTGTTGGAGTTTGTCGTACTCACTCACTCACAGATCACATTGACTCAGTGTGTGTTGTGTTAGCTGCAGAGCTGAAGGTAGAGAGAGGTTTTCAGTCACTCCACAGGCTGGTGATGAAGACTAAAAGATCTCAGAGGCTCATTTTCATCCAGTTTGATCAGACATTTAACAGATCATCATCAGGTGAGGAAGCGTCACCTTTACCCTGCTCTGCTGTCACTCACATCAGCCCTGAAAGATCGAGGAGCCTTCCAGAAAAAAAACAGATATGTTTATCTTTGAAAACAAGATCTATGACATATTTATTTACTTAAAACTGAATAAACTGTTGACAAAACCTATAAAGCCAACTTTTGTGCACAGAAAATTCAGAAGAAGAAACAATAAGGGGATCGATAAACAATTGGATGATAAGTGGAATCCATGATAGTATTGGTATCAATTAAATCTTATCAGTGCACATCCCTACATCTACCCAGCCTCTTCCCAGATATCCTCAAAGATGACTTAGCTACTTCGTAACCCACAAATTTATTATAAACACTCCTTTTCTGTTTGAAGTGAACATTTTCCTTAATGTAAACATAAAAAAATGTATGGAAGCCCATTTCCTTCAGTTAAATGTAAAGAAAATGAAAAATTGTCTTCGTTGGGATTTTTTCCCCCATATAATGTCAAGAATTTGAGAAAAAGGTCAAATAGAAAAGTCAAATTTTGGAGCCAAAAAGTCAAATATTCAACATTTATCTAAATTTTGACTTTTTTTTATTTCCTCAAAATTCTGACTTTTTTCCTCATAATTCCAATCATTTAGCTAAAAAATATTGCCATTATTATAATGTGTTAAATTTTTTAATCCCAAAATTTGACTTTTAACTCACAAATTCAACTTTGTAGCTCAATATTATGACAAATTTATCTCAGAATGTTGAGTATTCATCTCTAAATTTTAACTTTTTTATCCAAAATTATGAGTTTTATCTCAAAATCTTACCTTTATTTCATAATCTTACCTTTATATCTTAAAATTTCCACCTTTCATCCAATAGTTTTATTCATTTTTTAACTTAAAATTTTGACTTTTTATCTCAATTTTTGGATTTAATTTCAATTTTGACTTTTTATCCCAAAATATTAAATTTTATCTAAAATATTCAACTATTTATCATCATATTTTGTCCTTTAATCTTGGAATTTGGGCTTTTTTATTTAAAGTTTATGTAAATTTTTGACTTAAGGGCCAATTGAATTTTTCACCACAGGTCACGACCATAACAAAAAGATACGACCGTATAGCTGCAGTTGGTCATTAAAACTGATTTACATTTCAACATTTTCTGTCTGAGAGAGCAGCACAAACAGTCAGAGCATATTTTCCTGCTCAACATCTTGACAGGCCGATGCATCAGAATAATGCCAGTATCCTAGTGCAGTTTTACTTTCGTATAAATATCAATATCTGTATAACAAGCTGAGAAAAAAACTGCACATTTTGGGGGATTTTATGAAATCCCCCTGGACATAATTTTACATCCAAAAAGGAGGACGTGTTGAGGAAAAAGAGGCCTATGTTAGAAGGTTTGGCACTTATGTTTTGGTGACTCTATTTTCCGGGCACGCTTCTGTTGTTGGAATTTAACTTCAGAAAAAAAAACAGGTGTGTAAAGAAGAGTTTCACAAGCTGAGAAGTGGAAGCTTAAAGACACAGGTACATCACAAAATCACAGTTTGCTTTGCTCAGTGAGGCGTCCTTTAGCCGAGTGTCTCTGCTGCTCTCACTCGGCTGAAAATACACACATCTAATATGGATGAGGAGCTGCTGCAGGTAAATATCGTTCTGCTTGGCTGTTCAGTGGAAAAGTACGCCCGTGTTTTCTAAGAAGTTCTGAGTAAAGTGAGAGTCGGAGCTGGTTAGACAATCGGGCTAAGGTTACATGGAAAGTGAAAGCACACCACAGCTAGATTTACACCGTCATCGGCTGTTTTCACTCCTGGATTAAAGAGCGTCTGCATACACATCATCAATAGAGCGGTTTCTATTTCTGTCACCCTAGATAAGAGCAGAAAGTTTAAACAGTACAAACGGGACGTCATCTTTGCTTGTTTTTCTTCAAGAAAGAACAAAAAAACATTAACATTTTTCTTAGAATCAGCTTTATTTTGTGTAAATGTGTTTGAGTGAGTGCACAATACACCACCTGCCATCGTCTCAGCTCATTTCCCAACATAAAGTGGACTGTGATGAGCTCTGCATTATGAAGGTCTACATAAAACAGCCACATCATTAAGAACACACACACACACACACACAGACTCATTATTTCTGCTGCTGGTGTGTGAGAAACTGGAGTTGATTTCAGCCTGCTTCCAGGTCCGGACTGTTAAATGCAAACACACACACACACTAACACACACGCGTTCACTCATCTGGGTGCTGTGGCGAGGCGCTGGGTGGAACAACACGCTGGGGAGAGGCAAACAGTCTGCTGCGGGTGCTGCAGCATTCCTCCAGCTCCATTGTCACATTGCTTTTCTCCTCACACATCATTATCCCAGCAGCTGTTCCTTCACAGCACGGCAACACACACTCCCCTGGAAAATAAACACACACATCAGCACACATTAGCTAGTAGTAGCTGCGCTCTGTGAAAAACTATTGTTCCAATTAGTTCAGCCAAACACTGAAATCCAACATTTTACACTTTTTGAGCGTCAGAAGCTTTGAGGTTTCGGTTTCTGCACCATGCTGATTGAGGATTTCTGCAGGTTTAACACTTTCTCTCCTATGAAGATGTTTGAGTTGGTGGTTTTAACAACGACTCAAGACTTTTTTTTTTTTTTTTTAAGTTATTTTTTCGGCTTTTTGTGCCTTTATTATATAGAGGAGGACAGTGGATAGTGTCGGAAAGGGGAGAGAGAGTGGGGAGTGACATGCGGGAAATTGGCCACAGGTCGGATTCGAACCCGGGCCGCCCGCTCGTGGACATAGCCTCACGGTGCGCAGCCATATCCACTCGGCCATCCGCGCCCCCTACGACTCAAGACTTAAGGCTCAAGTAGAGACGTAAATTGTGGTAAGATTTAAACCAAACCACTGAGAACGGACTGTAGAGAAAAATATTTCCTGCAGCAAGGTATCTAAAGTTTTCAATGAAACTGAGCTTTAGAAGAGCGTAGGATCACATCTGTCATCAAATGACACCTGGGACACCTGTGTAGGACAAGACACCAGAGGTATCACCTTGTAAACAAGGGGTGCCACATTTCATACAAACAGAAAGTTTCTCACAGCTTCAATATGCAATATGATCCTTGATGAAGCTCCTCCCTGAATATGCGGGAGCAAATCTGTGACCTAAAACATGTGGGAGCACCTCTCGCTTCAAAGAGGGGCATATTTCTCACCAGATTTTCTGAAATGATGAAACTATCACATAATATCGTCCGAACTGGTTCATGACATATTGGAGATGCTGGCCTCAAAGTCTGCTCAGAGGTCCGGCCTCTTCATTCCTCAAGAGGGCTGGCCAATCAGAGGGAAGGGGGCTTGTGGAGAAGGGAACTTTAAAGAGACAGTGGCTAAAATGAAGTGTTTCAGACATATGCTGATAAAATGGTTCTCTAAAAGGCCAATGAGAGGATTTTTTTTCTTTAAGCTGTAAATCCTATAAAGCTACTGAGGCCACAGAGACAGAATAAAACCTAAAAAAAAGCACAATACCCCCTCTTTAAGGCTGTCTTTTTCTGTTTGTGTAATCTTTTTACTCAAACAAGTAAATGTAGCTCATGCTAAGTGTGAGAGGACAATTCTTAATGTAAAATAAGACAAACACTTGAATAACTTTTGATTTTTGCTGAAAGAAAGAGGTATGTAAAGGACAAATAGTCTGCAGATACAAGTCACTGTAATGTCTCTGAATGAATACAGACTGTGTTGATATTTAGTGGATTTTGGAAAATGTATGTACAATTTCACAGTTTTGGAAGCACATTCTTCACATTGATGCATTCGTCTTCATCCAACATCGATCATTTGCAAATTACCGGTAATTGTTTTACAAACAGAAAATGAGATAGTTACAGAGAACACTGAAAACTTTAGTCACACAATTCTCTTTCTTTGTTGTTTTCAATTCACTCAATTCACTCAAATCACAGCCATGTGGATTGGCGTAAGGCAGTGAGATTCCAGAAACTAAAAGCTCTAAGTTTGATTTTCCACTCTACAGAGTCTTAATGAATGTTACATTTTCCCATTCAGAGTAAAAACCTGGAGAATGTGTGTTAAAATTAGTATTTACACATGTGCAAGAACAAATCATCTGCAAGAGAAGTGAGCCTGCTCCAGTTTTTGGTTTCATTGATAAGGGAAAGAAGATAAAAATGAATAAAATACACTGTTAAACTGGTGTTACAAGGTTTGAACATAAACCTGCCCTGACTCCAAACCTGACTCAGAGGAATAAAGCGTTCTGACATTTGTAAGTTAAACTTTAGTGGAAGAGGTTTTCTTGTCCCTAGAGAAATAAATTTCCTGCAGGTTTTTTGAAGAATCTGGAGATAAGTTCTCTTGAGCTGCTGCACCTCAGAGACAAAAAGGAGGAGAATCAGTTAAGCTACAAACTGTCTGTAAATTTTCAGCTGAACTTCAAAAGATGTCACCCGAGAAGGGGGCCCCTGTCTCTGATAAAGTCAGCGGGAGCAAAAAGTAGGAGAGAGGGAGGACAAAGGTCGAGGAGCAGGGGAGACAGACACACTCCATCACTACATATTAAGTGGACACTGGAAGGGGGGTGACGATGGACGTTGTGTCTCGTCCAGGAGTCTACTTCCACTGACCACATACACACACACAATATGTGTGTGTGTGTGTGTGTGTGGAGCAGTAGGCCAAGCTTTGAAGTATAGTCTCCTCCTCTCCTGGCAGACTGGTGGAGCTTTTAGGTTGAAGGTCAGGGTGGGGTCTCCCCTCCCTATCGTCATGTAACAACATGTGCAAGGTGATCCAAATGTCAAATCCACAACAGCAATATCAACACTGCTGCTTTCTATTAACGTTTGACACGGACTCTTTTTCTGTGAGAGGAGGTGAACACAGAGAGCTGAGCGTTCAGGACTTCGAGTCGTTCAGGGGGTTCAAAACCAGACTTCTCCTTTTTGTGGGGAAAGCAAAAGCAGCAGACTTTAAAGAATATGGTAACAGCTAGCATACTTTCAAAATAAAAGCAGCTCAACTCTATGTATAAAGCACTTTCACCCTCTGATGCATGAATTATGAAAGTCAGTGTCAGGATTTTTCCCTTGAGTGTTTTTATTTGTCTTAAGGCATGAAAAAAAGTTTTCCTTTTTTTCAAATATTTGTAACTGAGCATTCAACACAAAACAGTGTGAACTTAATGTAACTATGACTTTTTTTTTTTTTTGGTAATTTCATGAATAATCTTTTTTAATGCTTTGCGAAACATTTTAACTCTCTCTCTATCTGAATACTTTAAAGTTTATAAGCTTTTTCACCCTCAAATGTTTGTCTACAACTTTTTAGGAAATATATGTATTCTTGGAAAACAAAATTGAAAACATTTTCTAAGGCCCTAAGAAGAATAAAAATATCCTGACAGTCTAATATGAATTTCCACCACATGAACCATTGAATTTGGGAGTTAATAACTTTTAAATAGGTGTCCACTGTAGTGACCACTATGCACCACAGGGTTAAGGTGTTCCAGTCTGTGTTTCAATCCTGTCACAGTACAGAGTCAGCCCTGATAAAAAAAAAGATGATTCATGAAANCTGACTCAGAGGAATAAAGCGTTCTGACATTTGTAAGTTAAACTTTAGTGGAAGAGGTTTTCTTGTCCCTAGAGAAATAAATTTCCTGCAGGTTTTTTGAAGAATCTGGAGATAAGTTCTCTTGAGCTGCTGCACCTCAGAGACAAAAAGGAGGAGAATCAGTTAAGCTACAAACTGTCTGTAAATTTTCAGCTGAACTTCAAAAGAACAGTGGGCTCTTCCCCCGGGGACAGAGACTATTTCAGTCGCCCTCGTTTTTCATCCTCTCTCCCTCCTGTTTCCAGCTCCTCGTCCCCTCTGTCTGTGTGAGGTAGTGATGTATAATTCACCTGTGACCTTCCCCCCACTGCTACCTGCAACACAGAGCAGGTCCTCAGATGAAGGTGACTGGTGTATGTGTGTGTGTGTGTGTGTGTGTGTGTGTGTGTGTGTGTGTGTGTGTGTGTGTGGAGCAGTAGGCCAAGCTTTGAAGTATAGTCTCCTCCTCTGCTGGCAGACTGGTGGAGCTTTTAGGTTGAAGGTCAGAGTGGGGTCTCCCCTCCCTATCGTCATGTAACAACATGTGCAAGGTGATCCAAATGTCAAATCCACAACAGCAATATCAACACTGCTGCTTTCTATTAACGTTTGACACGGACTCTTTTTCTGTGGGAGGAGGTGAACGCAGAGAGCTGAGCGTTCAGGACTTCGAGTCATTCAGGGGGTTCAAAACCAGACTTCTCCTTTTTGTGGGGAAAGCAAAAGCAGCAGACTTGAAAGAATATGGTAACAGCTAGCATACTTTCAAAATAAAAGCAGCTCAACTTTATGTATAAAGCACTTTAACCCTCTGATGCATGAATTATGAAAGTCAGTGTCAGGATTTTTCCCTTGAGTGTTTTTATTTGTCTTAAGGCATGAAAAAAAGTTTTCCTTTTTTTTCAAATATTTGTAACTGAGCATTCAACACAAAACAGTGTGAACTTAATGTAACTATGACTTCTTTTTTTTTTTTGGTAATTTCATGAATAATCTTTTTTAATGCTTTGCGAAACATTTTAACTCTCTCTCTATCCAAATACTTTAAAGTTTATAAGCTTTTTCACCCTCAAATGTTTGTCTATAACTTTTTTTAAAAAATATATGTGTTTGGAAAAAAATTGAAAACATTTTTTCAGGCCCTAAGAAGAATAAAAATATCCTGACACAGGCTAATATGAATTTCCACCACATGAACCATTGAATTTGGGAGTTAATAACTTTTAAATGGGTGTCCACTGTAGTGACCACTGGGCACCATAGGGTTAATGTGTTCCAGTCTGTGTTTCAATCCTGTCACAGTACAGAGTCAGCCCTGATAAAAAAAAAAGATGATTCATGAAATGACCAAAAAAAAAAAAAAAAAAAAAAAAAAAAAAAAAAAAAGAAAAAAAAAAAAAAAAAAAAAAAAAAAAAAGGAAAAGAAAAAAAAAGAAAGAGGTAAAAAAAAAAAAAACGTTTGAATTCCCAGTTACAAATATTTGAGAAAAAAGGAAAACTTTTTTTCATGCCTTAAGACAAATAAAAACACTCAAGGGAAAAATTCTGACACTGACTTTGATAATTCATGCATCAGAGGGTTAAAGTGCTTTATACATAAAGTTGAGCTGCTTTTATTTTGAAAGGATACCAGCTGTTACCAGATTCTTTAAAGTCTCCTGCTTTTGCAATGTCATAATAAATCTAGGAGTCAGGGATTCAGAAGCAACAAAAACTATCACCAACAGCAAAATAAAACATTTTACACACTTGAAAAATGTATTGAATGAAATGCATCATGGGAACATTATATCCAATAAGATTTTTTTTTATTCCTCAGCTCATTTGAATCCTCTCACCATTAGACTTCACTGGGCTGCTGAAAGTTTTATACCAGGTTGGATGATGTGCATTGGTATTTTTAACCATGAAGTCAATTCTAGTTCATTCTACCAGAGTCTGAATGTGTTATTATATTCCTGGAAGTGTTAGGAAGCATGCTGGGTAATGTAGGAGGCTAAGCGCTGTGCAAATAAGCAGTTTGTGTTACTTCCTTCGGACACTTTGGACATGCTTTGTACTATTGTGCTGTGGTACACCTCTGATCTCCCTCCGCACACACACACACACACACAGACACACACACACACACACACACACACACACGACAGGACGCCTGCAGTGGAAATGATAGCCTCTCAGCGATGATGCCTTTTATTCCCGGTTAGATCACCGTGTGGAAATTACAGTGCTGGGCTGTGATGAACGCAGCTGAAGCTCCTTTCTCTCGTGGATGTTGGAGCTCAAGGAAATGCTAAAGCCCCCTCTCCCTCCCCTCGTTTATCTCTCCCTCTGCCCTTCTTCCTCCCACTCTCCAAGGACCAGCAGCAGGGCAGGAAGTCCTTTTTTACCAAGCTAAATGCTTTAATTAAGCGCTCAGACCACTTGGGAAGAGACAGAGCGATAATGCCAACAGCCTCATTAAAGCTCTCTGCATATGCACTCTGCTCTGCCATCAGCTGCCATGGGAACACTGCTACTGGACACTTAACTCATCTGCTTTTGTCTCAACTAAAAGATAAATGCACACATACTCTGGATCTGTGTGCAGCCCTGTAATAATTGGAGGGAGTTTCTCGTCAGAAGCTGAAGCTGTCGTGTCATTAGAGACTAACCCTGATGATGTCAGCTGCACCTCCGTGTGAAACCTGAGCCCCGCTCCTCTGGGTTTCTCTGACTTATATCACGTCACAGAGTTTCTCACCGAAACCTCAAAGCTCTTCCATCATCATTTCCACTGAAAAGGCAATCTCAGGCTTGTCGCGCTTGAATGTGCAGACGTCTGATTTGGAGGCTTCTCTGTGGTGTTTCAGGCTTCTCTGCTTTTAAAGAGGTGTTTCAAACATCCAGGTCTTTGTTCAGTACATTTCAGGGAAGAAAAACCGTGATGTTTTAGGGAGACAAATCCTGAACCCTTCGCCACATAATATCTGACAGTTACCTTCGATTAAAAACTTGTGGATGCTACTTAACCTTTGTGGTGGCTTCAGCTTTAGTCTGCACCATCTGTTGTAACTGCTTATTCAGTACATAGTGTGAAATTCTGCAAATGTTTTGTTTTCCCTTTTTTAGTAAAGATGTTTCCAACATAATTGCATATATTTAACAATTACATTTGTAATATATGGAAGAGTATTAGGGCCACTGAGAAAAAAAAAAAAAAAAAAAAGTCAGAATTCTGAGAAAAAAGTCAGAATTCTGACTTTTTTCTCAGAATTCTGACTTTAAACTCAGAATTCTGACTTTTTTCTCAGAATTCTGACTTTTTTTGGGGGGGGAATTTTTTTTTTCTCAGTGGCCCTAATCCTCTTCTGTAGTAATATATATAATGATAGAGCATATTTAAGTGGAAGTATGACTCTTTTTTGAGAAGACTAAAGCAAAAATTTGATTTTTTTCTCCAACGAGGTTATTATCAGAGGTAAATATGTTGATTTAATATCACAGACAGGTAGATGTCAAAGTGTAGGTAGGATACTGTTTTGAAATTGTTTCAGTTTTTTAATGGCAGGAGGATGCTATAAATTTTCATTAAGTAGATACACAGTACATTTGGCATTTCAGTTATTAACTCACTATATCAATCAGAGGTGCAGTTACAGGAACAAAAATAAAAAAAAAATAGATAAGCCAGATAAAAAGGTAATACAATACATAGAAGAATAAATAAATTAAATTATGCACGTGAAGGGAATAGTAGTCTTATTTATTTATTTATTTTCTCTTTTTATTATTTTCAGTGGTTCAAGGAACATTTTTTAATTCATTTAGAAAAAACAACAAATTCAGAGAGAGATTTCAGGGTCTGGTTTTATGACATTTGTGAAGGTTTATATGTTTATTACAGCAAAATCGCCATATTTAATTTCTAACTTTACACCAAAAGTTATCATGTATTGAAAATAAATCTGGAACCAGCTACCCTATTTTTTACAACTGATGGAAAAAACTGCATCCACATTACCCATGTAGGCTGTCAGTTGGAAAAAAACAGCGAATAAGTGATTTATACAGGCTTTTATGAATTTTGTAGAAATTAAATACCTGTATGTTATGAAGTGAGCACATTTACTGGTGTTTCTTTCGTGTCACTTCACTTCTATGTCACAGACCGTCTAACATTAGTGTTGTTGTGTTGTAGTTGTGCTGATTTATTCCAGTAGGTGTCAGGATCAGTCAGACATCGGGAACTTGTAGTTTACTGCAGATCTCGCAAGGTTTTACATACTGTTACTCCATACTGAATTTCAGCCAAAGTAGTAGGTAACACTAGTGTCGTAGGAGGTTTGGAAAACAGCGTTTGTGTTATGTGTGATGTGTGTGCTGCATCCGGTTTTCTTTCCTGTGGTGATTCCTGGTGATTCCCCTGCACCTGAGGTCAATTAGCAAAAAATCTATCACCTTTCCACCTGGCAACAGCAGCACCTCGGTGTTTTGGTTTAGAATAAATATTTAGCTCTTTATTGTTTTAAAAGCAAGAATAGTCTTCTTCCATCATTTTTTCTTCTTTTGTCTTATCTCGACCTTGAACTTGATGGTTTGGCTTTGTTTTATTTGCCTTGGGTGTTTTCTTCCCCTGCTCTCTTCACCACCTCGTACTCTGATCACTACAGTTCACTGGCACATATTTGTGTGTGTGTTCTGTACTGTAATGTGTGTATAACCAGATGTCAGGGCGCCTCCTACAGGCCGTGTGTCTGCTCTCCTCCCGTGTTCCTCTTTGTTTGCAGACGCCTGCTGAAGGTCACTCAATGATAATTATTTCTAACACTATGTTGTTGTTGTTGTTGTGTTTTTCCCATCAGGCCTTGCCAGGGCCAAGTCAGTCCCCAGCCATACTTACTCCAACGAGGTGGTGACCCTGTGGTACCGACCTCCTGACGTCCTGCTGGGATCCACAGACTACTCCACCTGCCTGGACATGTGGTGGGTACTCCTAACCCCTGACCCTGAGATCCCCCTCTCTCCCAGCATGCTTTGTGTTACAAATGCTTGATTTGTCCGGGCAGTCCGGTTTATCAGTCTATTTTTCCTTCCTGCGGGGAACTCTGTAAATAAATCATGAAGAAGAGAAAAACCTATTAAAACCCACTTATCTGTATCCCATGCTGACCTGAGGGTGTGTTCTCTGCAGTGTGGGAGATTGTTTCTAGGATGAATCTCTGATGTGTATCTGCTTTTTTTTTGCCGTATATTTATGTCTCCGGTCACCCTTCAGCTCTGTGATTCTTCTTCCAGCTGACAGTGTAGATGATAGAGTTCAAATATCACACATTTATTATGTTTACACAGAGTTAAGAAGTCTTTTCAAACACACTCAGACTCATCAGAGATAATGAATTTCACCTTGATCCTTGAACCCAATCTTACACTCTTAGCTGTACACTGAGAGGTGCAGAACAAGCATTTTGCTTCCATGTTTCTCTTCAGACAAGATGACGTCACATCCAAGTTACTTTATATACTTTAGTTTTTTGTTTTTATTTTACAAAAAATAAACAGCAAATAAACAAACAAGTCAACAGTGGTAGAGGATGAATAAATAAATGTCTCATTAGACTTCATATTCATCAGACAAATCCCAAAAAAATGTTTTATTTCCACCTATCAGGAGACATAAGAAACACCTGGATTGCTTGTAAAGAGAAAAAAATATCCATCACTGGGGTCTGAAAAAATGTACTTGTTTCTTTTCTTGTATACAGACATGAAACCTGACAAACCCATTTTCTTACCCCATTCTCAGATTTGTATTTTTAATGTATCTTTTTACACTTCAGCAAATCTATGTGGCATTTTGGGTCTCTTATTAGTATCAGGCAGTGCCGACTACCTAATACTTTCACATGTAGTATGTAGTGCCCGAGAACACAGGCTGTTTTGTTGGTCTAGAAGTACACTACTCTGGATTTCTATTTCGGAAAGTGGGGCTCATAAATGTTTTTTTCTAATGTTTAACTTAATCATAAATATAGATAATAAACCATGAGTACATTTGGCAAACAGCAGATAAACAAACAAGTCAACAAAAGACAGACAAGGTCATTATAAGTTAAAAAAAAATGTTTTGCCATGACATGTTCTTCTGTAAATGGAGAGAGAGTAACAGAAGACATAAAAAAATAAATAAATGAAAAAAAAACATACAAAAAATTATATTAATAATAATAAATTAGCCATGCTCATATACAGCCTGTATAAACAGAGCTACTTCCAAAAAATAACCAAACGCTCTAAAAGTTGCTCAGTTTTGTTTACTCTACACAATTATAACTTTCTATTCACCAAGTCTATGAATAGATCACCTGAGAAGGTGAGAGGACACACTGAATGCACTTAGACTTTGCCCTTGAAACTTCATGCCATGTCCATTAATTATACCTGTTAACTCCAAGTAATCTGTCCTACAGCAGCAGAGTGAGAGCATTGTTAGTAAGAGGTTTTAAATATCCAGATCCCTGTATAAAGAGATTTCACACCAGACAACAGCACATATCATGAGTCAGAGAGGTTGCATAGAGCAGTGGCTCTCAACCTTTTTGAGTCACGACCCCCAGTTTAACACACACTGGTGTCTTCAACCCCGCAAACAAAAAAGTGTTGCAGTTATACTAAGGAAACAACTGGAAAATGTACTTTGAGTTCTTATTCTTCTCCCTTAATTAGTTGTCACTAAAACTCTGGCTTTGATTTCACATGAAATCAAGTAGAGAAATCAAAAGTTGCAAAAAACAACTGAGTGAAGGGATCATCAGATATTTGTTTTTCTTGTTTTTCATTACAGTCTGTCTAAATTCATTCAATATTCTAAAAACGGTTCCTTCCTGTCGCTTACACGCCCCAATAACACAGCTGACTGTTAGTGTCTGGTTTGCAAACCAAGCACTTAAGGTCACACAGAAGCTATCGGTTTCTAAATGAGACACAAGTCTTTCTCAAAGACACAATAACACCTTTTTTGGGCAAATCACTGTTGGATATATTGAAAAACATACAACATCACAAACACTTTTTTTTAACAGGATAATCAGACCAATGGTTGCAGTTAACATGTAAACAAATAACACAGACTTTATTTTTTCTTTATAATTAAAGAAAACAACAATCGACATACTAATTAAAACCTCAACGATTTACGGCAGGTGAAAAATCAGCCCACAAATTATTGTAAACATTTATGTTGCTAAACGGGAAAAAGTACAAGTCAAAACATTTCGTCTTGCTGTATTTTCAAAGGTTTTTGGGGTCTTGATAAATCTTACACTGTCAATCCGCTCATACCTTTACATAATGAAGCAGAAAAAAGTCCTCCTGTCTGAAATTCTTTAATTTAACATTGGTTACAGTTTTATAAAATGATTTGGTGGCCCTCAAAAGTCACATCCTGACCTCCGATGGGGTCAAGACCCCAAGGTTGAGAAGGGCTGAGAAGGGAGTTTCATAAATAAATGCTTTACTGATAATGTCAAAATCAGTTCAATATTTATTTTGAGCCCATAAAATGTTTCCTATAAACAGGATAACCTACCAAATACATTGACACAACATGAGCACCAAAGGAAGTTCACTTTGATATTGACTCCTGAGCAGGAATGTTGTAGAGCTGAGTTGAAAAGAAGTTGTCCAAAGCTGCATTTAAGTCTTGACAAAAGGAGTAAAGAGTGAGAGTTCCCCTGGGAGGAAGGAATCTGTTACCACTTCTGGGTCAGCCTTTTTCCTCTTCATCTCTCTTTTTTTCTGGAGCTCTTACCAGAGAAACTGGTTTTGGGCCCTCAGTCAAGCCTTGCTGACCCCTTCTGTCTGGACAGCCGGTCAGCAGGGACTTTCCACAGACCTCAGCTGCAAACTCCAGCATCCAATTAAAGAGCAGCTGGGGGCTTTAGGGTCCGGAGGCAGGGGGATAGAGTGTCTGCTTCAAGGGTATTTTCAGGTGGGCCAATCCACAGGGTGGATTTCCATCCCTCTGAGAATCATCCTGTGACACACACTCACACACACACACATGCACATGCACACACTCTGTCTCTATCTCTGTATCTGTCTCTCTCTCACCCCTGGTCACTTAGGAAGCAGTCTTCCATAAAAAAGCATCTCTTGCAGGACCAAAAGGTCGAACAGATCTGTCGTGCTGCCATGAGGAGCATCCATCACAGCAGCCTACAGGTTACAGGCTGCCATCTGTGAGGAGGGAGGATGTGATGGAAGACAGGAGAGGAACCGCTTTATTTTTACCCTACTTAGCACATCAGCGAGCTGCGGCTTTCACACGTCCGTCAATCGCAGGCAGAGTTACCCGAGTGTGAAGATGTACAGATAAATGTACAGCTTCTCTTACAATGGGATGTACTGCTTCACATCTCAAGCTTAGAAAAAGAGGCTCATGTGTCTTCATATTCTCCTCATGGTCTATTATTTAAAGAGGGGTATCATGATTTCTCATATTTTAACCATGGACATAAAGTAACATTACTAGATGTTTAGATAAAATAGTGCAGACATTCAAACCTCTACATATCATAGAAATGACTGAATATATCTGTAAATGTATCAAAGCAATCTATTTCTCAAATCAATAGCATGAGAACTGAAATTGTGAGGTCATCTCATCTCATCTCAAAACGGTCTCCGAACTGTTTGTGACATATTTGGCTGCATGGTCGAGTCACGAGAAAGTTATTTCTACGCAAATGCCACAAGGTATCCTGCCTACAATACGCCAAACAGCACAGAGACAAGCCTCAAAACTTCTGGAACAAAGTCATTTGAAGTGATGAGAGCAAAATTGAACTTTTTGGCCACAACCATAAATGTTACAGAGGAGGCCTATGACAAAAGGTACATCATTCCTGATGTGAAACACAGAGGTAGATCACTGATGTTTTGGGGATGTGTGAGCTACAAAGGCTCAAGAAACTTGGTCCAAACTAATGGAAGGATAAATGCAGCATGTAATAAGAAAATACCAGAGGAAAACTGGCATTCATCAGCCCAGAAGCTGCACATGGGACATACTTAGACATTCCAACATGTCAATGATCCAAAACACAAGGCCAAGTCGACCTGCCATTGGCTACAGCAGAATAAAGTGAAGGTTCTGGAGTGGCCATCTCAGTCTCCAGACCTCAATATCAATGAGACTCCGGGGGGAGATCTCAAACCTGCAGTTCATGACTCCCTTGTAAAAGAGATTTTTTTATCTCAATAGGATGACTCCTGGTAAAATGAAGGTTAAATAAAAATACATGAATAAAATAAAAGACAGCTCAATAATTTACAGGACCTGGAGGCTTTTTTGCCAAGAAGAACGAGCAGTTTTAACATCTGAGAAAATAAAGACCCTCATCCACAACTACCATGAAAAGACTTCAGTCTGTTATTGATGTTAAAGGGGGAAATACAGGGGATAAGAACTGGGGTATGTAAACTTTTGATCAGGGTCAAATTGGAAGTTTCTGTAATTATGATTGAAAAAGAGTAAACACAGTTGTTTGTTGATAAATGGCTTCATCCAACTACTAACCATGAGTGAAAGAAAAGTTTTTGTGATATCATTCATATTCTCTGGAAAAAGGCCAAGAAATCCTAAATTCTCCAAGGGTATGTAAACTTTTGAGCACATCTGCATTTTGTCTTAACCTCTCTTTACTTGGTTACATGAGAAAAGATTTAACTTCCTCTTCTCCCTGTTCCCAACGCTCAGGTTGAATCCTTCAAATTAAATGTCACTTTCTGTTTCCTCTCTCTGGCATCTGCACAGTCATCACTCAGATTATTACAAACATTATGACAGTGCTGGCCTTTACCTGAAGGCACAGGGACTCATCAGATAAATAGCTCTACATGCCAGTAGATACAGGAGCATCATCTTCATGTGTCTGCAGCGTTATGAAGAGAGATGAGAGGAGAGCAGTCATGAAACAAAGAGTGAGGATCAGATTAAAATCACCAGCTGAGAGGTAAATAAACTGATTAATTTGACTGAGAATCACTTGTAAAGCACTGGTGACTCTTGCAGAGTTGACTCCAGCAGCGGAGGCTCAGCTTTCAGCCAGGTCTGCTGCCATCACAGGGTTCATCGACTCTGTGAGCCAGCAGGCCTGTATTTACGGAGGCTAATTTACAACCTGATAAAGCTTAAAGAGTGCAGCTGGCCCAGTGACTGACTGATTTACAGAGATCTTCCAGCCCCAGCACCCCTCAAACTGTCTAATTACAATAACAGCAGCAGTAACACATTACTGCAGACACGCTCTGTGTGTTCAGAGCAGACTTTAAACAGCTCTGGGTATTAGAAATGAAACCAGGAGGAGAAAATTCATCTAATTCATGAATCTATTATTTCTCACAGCAACGTGTTGATTTCAGAACACCCAGTGTTTCAGTTAGCTCTGTTTAATATGTCTTCTTGTTGTTCATTCATTAGAGATTCCAGGCCTCATACACCAACAGCTCTCCAGAACAAATTCAGTTTTATGATACAATAATTTTTTTTTTTTCTAATTCAGAAAATTCTGACTTCATCTTAAGTTTTCTTTTCACCATTTAAATAATGACATGTCAGTGCAAAGTTGAAGGACATAACGTGATAAATCCAAAGTTCAAGCAAAATAAACTTATTTTAATCAGTTTCGTTGGAAATGTAAAATGTGTCTGAAGGCCTGTCAGGAGCAGAGATATGGGCAGACCTTGGTGATTGAGGCCCGCACCCCAAAAAAAGAAACATTAACTTAAACTACATTTATTATAATGTCAATTGGCTCTATCTTAATAGATAAAGTTTGATGAAAGAAAGAATTTTAAGTTGAACTTAGTTGACCTTAAAATTATTGCTTTCAATAACCCTAAAACAAACTACATGGGACTGATTGACATATGTAATTCAATTAAGTCAGTGTTTTTCTATTTATTTATTTATTTCTATTTCAGAAGATTTTGACTTCATCTTATGTTTCTTTACACCATTCCAGTGATGACATGTCAGTGCAAAGTTGTAGGATATGATGTGATAAATCCTTTGTATAAGCAGAATAAACTTATTTCAGACAATTTTGTTGCAAGTGCAAAATGTGTCTGAAGGCCTGTCAGGAACAGAGATATGGGCAGACATTGGTGTTTGAGGCCTGCACCCTAAAAATGAAAGATTGACTTTAACTACATTTATAATTTCAGCTGGTTTTATCTAAGTAGATTAAGTTAGTTGAAAGAAATACTTGTGAGGTTAACTTAGTTGACCCTAAAGTTATTGCCTTCAATAAACCTAATACATTTACATGAAACCATTTGACACAATTAATACAATTCAATTCAAGTCTGTTTTGTACTTTTTTAGATTTTTTGTATTTGTTTTGGTTTGATTTTTTTTTAGTTTAATGTGATGACATCATCATCTGGTGATGCACAACATATGAAAATGTAACGGTTTTAAAATATGCATCAGTTCAGTCTGAACAACAAGCTTTGTCACATTACATCAATGTTTATGATATGGAAAAGCAGAATACCTCCTCTTTAATCGACATTAAACAAACTATGCACAATATTACAAGAAACATCAATTAAGGCTGAAAGTGTAATTAAAATTTAATGAGATGAAGACTTACCTCCACTGTAGGAGCTAAATAAATAAATGAATGCTCTGAGGTCTCGAAGACCCTCTTGTTTCTACATCAAGTCGGCAATAAATAAACAACTAAACTCACTACTATAACACTTGATTTGATAAGTAATCTGTCCCATGTTCAATCCTTTCACTTCAACATCTTGTGTCAGATACGAGTTATGGAAGAAAATAAGTAAGAAAAGGTTTGTGAACAGCTTCTGTCAGTTTTCTCTTCATATTTTAGACCAAACTTCTCATTTCACCTCATCTGCTGTGTTCTTTTTTCTGGGTGCTGAAGGTGTTTCTGATTACAGCTTTTTAAATAGGTGATATCAGTGCTTAAATCTGTTAATATTCGTTATCAGTTCATAATTTAATTTCCTGATGTCTCTTCGGGCTGCAGAGTTCCTCTGTGGAGTTCATGTGTTCTCTCTTTGTATGTCTGGGTTTTCTCTGACCTCCCTCCACAGTCCAGAGGTTGATTGGTCTCTTTAAAATGCCCTTTAAAGGTGTGAGTACACAAAGAGTTGTTGTCTCTATGTGTTAGCTTTATGATTTGCTGGGACCTGTCCAGGATGTGCCCTGCTTGGAGCCCACTTAGAAAGAGAAACGCACTAAAGATGATGAATGGATGATGTTTTTCCTTCACTCTGAACAACATTTCAGTCTTTCACACCAGTGTGTCAGTAGTGTGTTCGGAAGCATTCCAGTAGTGTTAAAGGGAGCGTTTCATTAGTGTGTGTAAGAGGACAACAGTTCAGTAGTGTCTATGAAAGTGTTTCATTAGTGTTTATGAGAGCATTTGTTGTATGTTTGTGAGGTTTTTACTCTAGTGTGTGAAAGTATTCCATTTCATATGTGAATGTGAATGGTAATCCTGAACAATGTCCCATAGATGAGCTTTTTTTCTTCACTTCATGTTCTTTTGATGTAATTGACAGTCCTCGAGAGAGATCATCTCCATCCTGACAGATACAAACACATGAGTCCTCTCACTGCAGCATGAAGAAAGATACCGTTCTCTTTTAAAGCTGGCTGTCCTCCACACACTCTCCAGCTAACAGAGGTGTTGTTCTCACTGTGACAGAAGAGTGTGTGTGGAGGTTATAGCTGGGTCATGGGGATGGATGATTCAGGGTTTCATTCACAGCAGGAATCAGGAATGAAGAAAATCTGAGTGAGGGCTTTTCTGTCCCGCTCTCCCTGCAGAGACGCTGATTTGGCTCAGAGCAGTGAGGCAGAAAGTGAATCTGTCAGGAAACAAGAGCCCTTTGACAAATGAGCGCTGGCAGAACACACACACACATGCACACACACTTAAAAGTTCCTGGACTTCATTTCCCGTTAAGTTTCTTATGTTATCATACTTTGTCCTACATTAAAAGTCCCTGGAGAGATTACAGCTTCTTCACTTAGTGGTATTTAATGATGGTACTTTTATTGTGTACTCTATAAATGACATCTTAACAAATGAAAGAAATCCCTCAGGTGGACAATAAAAAAGTTAATTGTTGTATTAACTTATTTTCTTCTCTCTTCCAGGGGAGTGGGCTGTATTTTCATCGAGATGATCCAAGGAGTGGCTGCGTTTCCTGGGATGAAAGACATCCAGGATCAGCTGGAGAGGATATTCCTGGTGAGTCACCGATGCTGATGCTGTAACGTCACTGCATATGCATGAGAATGAGTGTGTCTTATTTCAGATTCAGAACCACAAATATTTTACTTAAGCTTTGGGGGAAATTAGTCTCACAGTCGCTCTGATACAGAATACAACCATGGAGTTATAAGCTTCACACTTTGAAGAGGTAATACATGATTGTCCTGTAAAAACTAGGACATTGGTCCATCTTATTTTTTATCAGTAAAATCTTTGAACACTTCTTTTAGGCCTCATTCACCTGATAAATAAACATCTGATTTTCAGGTATTTAAAGTAATTCTGGGCTTATGAGTGGCTTTTAAATAAGTGCAAAGACCTTATTTTTGCAAGAATTTATTGGAATTCATTGGAATGTCCGCACTGACCTTGGAGTTCCAACTTTAAATGTCCAAAATAAACAGAAGCTTGAGGAAACAAATATGTTTCAAACCTTTAAGAGCACAAGCTGTTTATTTTGGATGAAAAAGACCAAACTTTATTCAAAGTGCTGACATTTCTCTCCTTGGAAATAAAATATCCCCATATTTTAGTGACTTAGGGGAATGTTTTATTTATTTGAGGCTTCAGGTTTTCAATTTTTTATGAGCTGTGAGGCATAATCATCAAAACGCTTTTTTATTTTTCCAAAGTAAAATAGCTTGATTTCAGTTTGTGTGTCAGAATTGCAGTAAGCTTGGGAAGCTTGATGTTGACCATGCTCATGTTTTTTTTGGCAATGTGCAAAAATTACTGAACATTGGGAAGAAGTGTGGAAAGGAATGAAAGCAATTTTAGGTTTTGAACTTCTTAAGACTAGTGAAGTACTTTATCTTGGAGATTTGTCACTGAAAAAGAGCAAAGACAGATACCTGGAACACTTTTGGTGGCATCAAAGAAAGCTACAACAAGAAAATGGTAGAAGGATGATCCTCCTAATCAGAAAGACTGGTTGGAAATTGTGGAAAAATGGCATGAAATGGAGACTTTTACTCGCAATTTAGGACTTCAACAAAGGAAATGGAACAAATGGACTGACTCTAACCCTGTGGTGCATAGTGGTCACTACAGTGGACACCTATTTAAAAATTACTTCCTCCCAAATTCAATAGTTCATGTGGTGGAAATTCATACTAGCCTGTGTCAGGATATTTTTGTTCTCCTTAGGGCCTGAAAGAATGTTTTCAATTTTTTTTCCAAACATATATATTTTTAAAAAAGTTATAGACAAACATTTGAGCGTGAAAAAGCTCAAACACTATGAATTATTCAGTGTTAAAATGGATAAAAGAGAGCTCAAATGTTTCACAAAGCATTTAAAAAGATTATTCATGAAATCACCAAGAATAAGAAAACAATTAAAACAAAAAAAATGTCATATTTACATTAAGTTCACATTATTTAATGTTGGATGCTCAGTGACAGATGTTTGGGGAAAAAAATTGAATTTTTTTTTCGTGCCTTAAGACAAATAAAAACACTCAAGGGAAAAATCCTGACACTGACTTTCATAATTCATGCATCAAAGGGTTAAAACTCTTTAAAAAATCTGAAGAGAATAGACGACCTGTGAGAGACTGTATCAACTATTATTAACTGACAGCAATGCTTGTATAATATGTTTATTTTCATGTTACTGCATTGAAAACGCAAATAGAATATAAATTTAAAAAAAAGAATTGCAGTAAAAATATGAAAATGTATCCTTTTAAGTAAAATTGCAAAAAAAAAAAAAAATATATATATATATATATATGATTTTTGCTGAGCATTACCCTGGACCATGACACCTAATGTCTTGAGGCTCATTTTGAGAGAGAGATTTTCCTTTAATTTCCTATCCCAGCCTAAAAACATATTGATGTTTGTCTTATTTGCTATAGTGTCATATTAGACAGAAAGAATAAAGCTCATTGTGGTTTCAAATCATTGCCCTGAATCGTCCAAGAGGCAGATTTCCTGTGTGCTGAACTCACCTGCAGGGCTGTGTGACAGACTCAGTAATATCTATTATGTCTCAATCATGAGCCAAAGCACAGAAACACCATCACTGCAGCTGACCAGGTGCATCTCCCAGCAGCCAGTGGGGGATCGGAAAACATCCATCAGCTCCAAATGCTTCCAGGAATCATGCAGCCAACCGACTGAGTGCTGTAAAATAAGATCAGGCTCCGAGTATTCATCATAAATATGTTAGGACTGCGTGTTGTAATCGATTCAGCTCAGACCAATCTCCTTAAAAACAGAAGCGGAAGCTCTGACACTTGACTGGCGAACAAAGCCACACAGCGCTGGGTAATTTCATAAATGTAGGTTTCCCTGCATCAGGATGGAGAGTTGCATCAATATTTTAAAGTGAGGTCTCATGAATCCTTTAATCACCTGATCTGCCATCCCCCTCCATAATTCCATCTCCAATCTCTTAATTGAAGCAGAGTGTAGCAGGGCAGACATAATGGATTTATATTCATAGGCTGGAAGGCCCTGAATAATTAATGCAGAAAATTGCAAAGATGAGAGTCAGAGAGGGGTTTGGCCAAGGAAGAGTCAAGTCTGGAGACAAAGCAGGATGCTCTGGGCTGAAGGCTAAAGATACCCATCAGAGAGCGCATGAATGTGGGATGAAGGGATGAGGCTAGGTGGAGGAGGCCCTGCAGGCATGGGGGGCTCCCACAAAGCGTGAGAGCCAGCCAGGGCAGAGGGAGATGAAGAAAAACGCTCCTTATTGATTGTCTTTTATGCCAGAAGGAGAAAGTGGGGCTTCCTGTGATCCCGGCTCCCCTCTTAGACACAAAGATGCATCATGATAGGACGGAGGGGCCCGACCGTGAGATGGCCACCGGCCAGACTCACGATGAGCCTCAGCTGCACACGGCTCCCCCGGAAAAAAAGCTTTCCAGTTTGGGGGGGAAATCTTCTCTTTTGTCTCTTTTTCTGATGCTTTCCTGGAGGTTTATGCTCTCTATGCAGATATCCTCAAACATATCAGTGAGGTTAAAGAGACAGACCGAATACCTGGAAGAAACCACCTGATGACAAATGGGACTGGACTTCTATTGAGAGACAGTCTGTAATAATTCATTGTGACAGGTCTGAGGAGGGAGATTTGTCAAAGCAGCTCCCATGGGACAGAGGACAGTAACACATGAATGGTGCATAAAATCTCCTGCAAAACTCACAGTCTTATTGGTTAGAATGCTGAGACTGCACAGGTAGCTGAAAACAGAAAAATGTGAAATATCAAGTGCCACTTTAAGAAAAATGTGATCTTTAAGAATCCCCTTTCATTCATTAATAGATTTTTTGTCACACTGATTGAAGTAAGTGTATTTACTGTTAATCAGAATCAGGAATCATCTATTTATAATGGGGGTAAACTCATATTTTGCAGTTGCCCTTATACACAATAAACTAGGAGTATCAGAGTAATAGAAAAGAGATGCTGGGAAAGTCGGGAATATCCTGATACAGCCACGTCTCTGTAAAGCACAACAAAGTAGATTCCCTAAATTCCCTGACTCCTGGGTAGTTATGTTAGCTCCTCCGCCTTATTAAGCAGTGATATCACGTTGTCTATAGGAAGAGAGGGAGGATTCACGGCTTATATCTACTCTCTCAAAGCCTCTGTTATCTTCCCCAGCTCTTTTCCCACCGAGGTTTATTTTATTTATTTGCAGATTTTTTTTATTGCCTCCCTTGCATCTTCTGTGCGTCTCAAATATCCAGAATTCTGCAAGTTTCTGGTCTCGCACCCCATGTTTGGGCTGTATTGTTGGGAAGTCAGTATGCCTGCCGAGGCTATTCTAATTATCTTGACTATAAAACGGTCAAAAAATGTCCCGTGCATAAGTTTTAGGGCCCATTTTTTCTGGAATACTTTAAACTTTCAATATCTGGTGTTATTTCCAATTTTCTGCATGTTATGTGAGAGAAAAACACTTTAAACTGAAGAAAAACAAACAGAGAATTGGATGTTAGAGGTTTAGTGGCGAAAAAAAAACACTTCAAAGAAACATCAAATAAAATTTCCACAGTGGGCTAAAAATTTGAACATTAACAAACATATGTACACTGATGTTTGTGATGTTTTTTCCTCTTATTCTGAATAAAACTAAATATTGACAGAATAACCAGATATTCCAGCATCTCACAGCTTCTCTCTCTTAGCACAAAAGCCACTGAAGGATGTTTTCTCCTCTTCATGACATAAAAATTGAATCTGGAAATATAGGAGAAAGATATTCAGCCACTCACTCATATTGTACAGTAAAAATAAGGCATGGTGCAGTGTTTATAAAGATTAGTAACAATTCAAGCCTCAAATCAGGCTCACACAGCACAAAGAGGACTGGAAACACATTTCTGAGAACGCAGAAAAAGGTCATGCGCTATTTTGCTCACGCCGCATAAAATCCACATACTTGCATACAGTACAAACATAGGATATAACTTCATTTTAAAAAAGTTACTACATATTGTCAACACTGAAATGCATATTGTACAAATAAGACTTGGTACATCCTTCCAAAAGCGTCAACACAATACAAGCATCAAATTACGCATATGAAGCCAAAACTAGACAGAGAGCTTTGTTCATTCTGACATTCATCCAATCTAACGTTACCTTTTCTCTCATGAAGTTGCTCTTTTTTTCTCAGGGTCATGCAGAAGCTTCAGTGGAGGTTTTATAACCAGGGATGATCTCCTTTTTGGCATTTTTGGAGAAACCCTGCTCTGTTTTCTCTGTGTTTCCCTCTCACCCACCGGCTCTGCAGTCTGTGTGTTTATACGTGGGTTCCCTCAAACGCTTGAGTGAAATTATCATAATAACCCCGTATCATTTAGTTTGGTACAGATGACCAGTTTGGCCCTCAGTCTCTGTCTACTTGGAAAGGTGTTCTCCCACATCTGTGTCATTCCACCAATGTGCCGATGCCCTCTGGTGGGGGCCAAAACCGAGCTAAAACACAGCTTTCATAACCTCAAAATCAACTTTTCTTGCTTTGATTTCCCTGACGTTTATCAGTGATTCTCATCCTTATTGTTTATTTGAAATGATGGGAAATATATTCCATAACCGGAAATACTGATGGGCAAGCTTAACCTTTGCTAGTTCTCAGCCCAATCACATCCAGTGTTTTGTATTCGTCTGTATTCAGCTGTCAGCCACAGGCAGAGGAGACACATGAATATGGAAATGTGGAAGTTTGCCGTTTAGCGAGGCACCGTGCAATCACCAAACTGGCCCACCTGTCACAAAGAGCCGTATGTTGACATTTCCATCCATCCTGCTCGCTCCGCGGCTCTGTGTGTGTCCGCTGTTAGGCTGTCAGACGGGTCAGGGTTTGGATCCACAGCCTCAGAGGCTCATGTGAAGGGCACCATCAATGAATTATGCGGAGTCAGAAGCATCTTAAAGGCCATGTTGTTTGAAGAGAGGAAGAGAAAGGTCAGCCTCCATCACTGTTTGAGAGGCACCATGCCAGGACTTCAGTCAGCACATTGAACACAGTGTCTGCAGAGCGGGGATGTCACGAGGTGGCCTGGAGTTTTTCTCCTGTTAGTCAAACATTCAGTGTAATGAGGCATTTGAATTATTTCTGGACTGTGTGGACGTCAAGATGAGGAAACAGTCACACTCTGAAATTTTTACACCTTCTTCTTCTTAACCTCTGATGTCCCACTGAGCTTTTGTCAAACATCAGAATGTCATGTTTCAAAACTTTAATTCTTCACATTTCAGTCACTAAGTTTGTTTTTCAGTTTTACTGATCAATAAAACATCGTGAAAAATGGCTCAGATAGCGATCACAACGACTCGAACATCCTACCTGTTAGGGGTCATTATGTCACATCCAAATCCCATACCTCAAATATTCACTCTCTTTTCCAGCAGAGGAATTCAGAGTTCAAACATATCAGAAATGTTCTTTCACAAAAAATTTCCAAGTGGTGAAATTTCTCCTGCAAAGTCCGTTGTTTGTCTGTTGTGTCCGTTCTCATAAAAAAACAGCAGCTTTTCACAGTCTTATAGCATTTCCTTCTCATTGTGAATCTATTGAAGATGGGTGGGTTTGGTTTCCTTAGGGTTCTAGCTACAAGACAAAAGTTTTTTCATTTTCTGTTGACTTTTCATTTCAGGACAGCTTGTGATAACCAACCAGTAGTCCCTGCTTTACTGGCATAGTGCACGGTGTTCTTGAGTACAAGCTTTTTTGGAGGATTGTTTATAAGCTAACAGGCCTGACACTCAAAAGTGCAGTAGAAGATCACCTAAACCCTTCAAAAGAAGCCAGCTGTGGCCATTTAGATCATTGGCGACACCTATTGATTGTCGTGCGTCCTAATTCACATTCATGTGCGCAACTAAAGAGGTTCAATCTGTTCTTGGGAACTTCTTTTTTTCTGTTTTTTTTGATGAAACTTTCCATTAAGAGTGCAAAGTTGCCCCAAAAGAGGACACTGAGCACTGATGAAGCTGGTTTTGTTTGCACAGAGTCTTTGAATGAGAGCGTGGACAGTGAGTAATCTGCCTGTTGTTTGATCACCTGAGACTAAAAACTCTACAACTCCTGCAAGGTTTTACCTAGTAAGCTTAAATTTCACCCAGATGTAGATGACAAGGTGTAGAAGTGATGCAGTGGATTTGCGATGTCTGGCATGAAGTATCTTACAATAAAGTAGTTACAATAAATTGATTGCCCTCAGTTTACTCAAATGATATCATGTGTACTGATGTTTTTGTTTTTGATGGATGGACGGACCAGTACTTTTACAGGTCTTTTCTAGTCTTGGTGAGCACTCAAAGCTTTTTGTACTTCTGGTCTGTTTCACCCAACCACACATCATTGACACACAATCTGCTATGGTAAGAACCAACAGTTTTAGCTAAAACATTCTTACTCATCCATACACCACTGACCAACAGGGGGAGCAATTTGAACTCTAGTAATATCAGTAAGTGGGAAAGTTGACAGCGCTGTTTGGAACATACTTATGTGGTATTTAAGCACATGATAAAGACATTAAAACATTGTCCTCTGTAAGATTTATGTGAAGTAATTGTAAGTTCTTATTGGTCTACATGTAGAAGAACGTGCTTGCCATTATTTTTGTTGTTTTTAGGTGGCCCTCTTAATTTTTTTGTCGTACCCCCCCTGTGCCCCCCGCGCCAAAATAGTCTGGATCCGCCCCTGCTAGGCAAGTCTAAGTGGGGTGAAAAGGGTTAACATGGCAATGACTTCTGACAGAAGTGTTTAATCAGCATGTTAGCTGCACGGTTATCAGACTGAACATCTGAGCGTGGTGCCAATGTGAATAAGAGATCGGACAGGATCTGAAAGGAGCCTTCACACTATAGATATCAAGTGGGATACAGGCCCCTTTAACCCAGCGTACATACTCGTACAGAGTTCTATAGGTCCCATAGGTAGAAAAACATGTTTGTCTTCACACACCTTTGCTCCTCACTAATGAAGACATTAACATTTAAACACAGTCAGACTTCAGGGGCGAAAAGAAGATGGATAAATCTTTGAATGGCTTCTCTGTTCTCTACTTGTTTGCTGCATCACTTATTTTCTTTGTGTTATTTTCATGAGCCAATTTCCCTCTAATACTCGACCTCGACAGCATTATTATCCCTGACAGCATTAAGGCTCTGCCTCCTCTGGGCTTATCACCATTCCTTCAGAGCTGCACCGGCACGCAGAGGTGTAAATGAACTCTTGTATTATTCAAAGTATCCGCTGCTGATGCATGCTGGTGTCTTTAGTAATGAGATAGCTGCTTTAATCCATGGGCAGAAAGTTCAGCCCCTGTTCGTCTTAATGTAGGTCTTAGCATGACTTTGTGTGTATCTATAACTCTTCCTCATACACACACATACACACTCACTGTCCCCTGTCTGTGTGAATTAAAGTCATGGTGTGTGAGGGCAGGCTCAGGCGAGCTGGTTAACTGGCTGTCACCACACAGAAGATTACATCCAGTGGAGGAGGTGTATGAATATGGACAGGTCTATCTGCAGGAAATGGCCTGTCAGGCAGATGTTGGCGTACAAGTGTGTATTTGTGTTTAAAAGACAACAAGCTGCCTCCTTCTATTAGTGCAATCAAAGTAACATTTCACGGTGAGAAGTGATAGAGTCTGACAGGAGTAAATTGTATGATGGCTTATGTTTCTATATGTGAGATTCAGTATTTACACCAACACATCAGGTGGGTGTGTGTGATCATAATAATATGATTATAGTCGTTAATCAGAGCAGGGTATTACTCTAATCAAGATGTTTATGTGATGTCTAAATTGCTGTTTCATTGATATTCTTATCACCAGGCTGCACAGCAGAGTCTGATTAGTGGTTGTTACCCCTATATAAAAATGTCATCCTTAAAGAGGGGGTGTAATGCTTCTTTTTAGGCTTTATTCTGTCCCTCTGGTGCCCCCGTAGAAGCTTTACAGGGTTTAAAGCTCTTATAAATCTCAATTTTTCTCTTGCTATTCTTTTGTAGGAAGCCCTCATTTCAGCTTCTGTCTTAAACACTTTATTTAGCTGCTGTCTCTTTAAGGCTCCCTTCTCCACAAATCCCTTTCCCTCTGATTGGCTAGCCCTATGGAGGCCTGTCAGGGGCGGAGCTTGGAGTTTTTGGACTGAGATCCTTATGTGATGACCTCATCATTTCATCAAGTCAGATTCATAGATTTCTGTAACATAAAAATAGAGGTTTGAAAATCTGCACATATTTAGTTTGAACATCCAGCATTGTTAACCAAAAACAGTGTCACTCATAGGGATGGATATTGATAAGATTTTATTGATTCAGTTACCCTCATCATTTCTACTTACCTGATTCTTTATCAATTCTTTTACCAATTCCTCCTTTAAATTCTCTGTGTATAAAAAGTAAAATTTTATTGACTTTATAATAGGGATGCACAATGTTATATTTTGGGCCAGTATCCGATTTGCCAATATTTTACAACTCATTTAGGTGATAACCCATACCAATATTTTTTCTGCACACCAATTTACAGAGGTCTTCAGCTCTCCTCTTTATTGGAATTAGCGTATAACACATTTGTTACATATAATTTTCAGTGCAAAACAATAAAAAATACTTGATTACTTAATGTTCTCATTGAGTCAATCAAAAAAATACCCACAACCAGGGTCAAATTGGCCAATTTGCCAGTTGAGGAAACGGGTAACACTGCACTTGAAGGGGTCTGAATAAGACTGAAATGACACTGTCATAAACAGGACATGACATCTGTCATTAAGATGAAGGAGGCTTCATGCATGTTTATGACTGCTGTCATTAAGTGTAATTCGATTCATTATGTCTCCTTTAATGCAACGTTGACATTGTTTGAGAATGTCTTTCTTATGATAACTTGACAATTTCAAAGACAACATAACCTGCCACTGATTTGCCAACGTTGTTAAGTCGTTGTTAAGTTAACAATGTCTGCTTTGCATAAAAGGTGACATAATTCACTGAATTACACTTCATGACAACATTCATAAACATGCATGAAGCCTCCTTCATCTTATGACAGATGTCATGTCATGTTTATGACAGTGTCATGTCAGTCTTATGCAGACCCCTTCAAGTAAAGTGTTACCAGGAAAGAACCTGTGTTCACATGTTGCACTATGCATGTCTTCTTTGCACCGGGGTCATGGTGCCAGGTGCGGCATATGATTAATTTGTATTGGCTGATAACATACTTTAAGCCAATATCGGCCGGCACCAATATGCATATATCGTGCATCCCTGGTTTATAAGTAAATAAATGTGACATTGGCCAATAGATTTTAATATCTCTGGATGAAAACAAATGAAAAATAGGTGATTATTGCAAGAGACAGAAAAAAAGAGAGAAAGAAAAACAGGATAAAACATCACGCAACATTGATGTACTGTTTTGTTGTATATTATTAACTGAAGTAGTATCACCTTGCAATGCTGAGTTGTCTGGAAACTTGAGTTTATAGTAGTTTAAGCTGAAGTCAGCCATGACACTCCAGCAACTTCTCTTTTATCTCCCTGTTTAGAAAATATTCAGGTGTCACTTAACTTTAGTTACCTGTCATACACAGTAATAAATGTATGGGAATCCTTCATGAGCATTACTTAACCATAATTAACTATGACTGAATGCTTTTTGGACCCTTATTGTAAAGTGTAACACATGTAACCCTAAAGTAACACATTATAAATCCTATAAGAGTAATGCATACATAAGGATAATTAATTACAATATGTAACTGTTCTTAATACTTAGTAATGTAGTAATTAACTTTGAGCAGTGGACATTAATTAACTCCTTATTAATCCATTAACTCATATATTAGAGAATGTTATGTAATGTATTTAATACAATAACTAATTATTTAATTGCTAGGTAATGCCTAAAAACTATTAATGAACATTTAGCAAAGGATCTTTACTGTAAAGTGTTACCCAGCATTTTACCATCTGCCAGATTATTTGTTGTTTCTTTGACTAACTGCAGACCAAATGAGCTGATGGAATACAGCTGCATGAAGGTCCATCATTACAGCATCTGGAGCAATGACAAAAATCTGACAAGTATATTGCTCTAAGTAGCAGGCATGTACAGTTATTGCTATTTTTTATGTCTTTCTGACACAAAAAGTATTATATCATGTGTTTGCTTCTGCTCTCTGCTGCACATTAGTGGATTTCTCTACAGCATAAAGTAATGTTATGTTGATGTGGTGTCAAAGAGAGGCATACAGGCTTCATTAGTGGAAAAATTCACAGCTGGTTTGTGCATCTTCATGGATTTCATGGAACAAATGATTTATTCTTTCAGCAGACGCATTATTCTCAGGAGTGTTTCTGCCTGTGTTTCTAAAAGAATATGCTAATGTTGAAGCTTTTTTTTGAAAAGAGGGTCCCCTCAGCCGTGCCATTTGAATACAGCACTCCAGTAAACGGCCCTGAAAGGACTCGTAGCAGCACTAGCAGAGTCCTCCTGCATGGTGCAAGTACCCATTTTCTCCCCACAGAGACCAGACTTATTCCGAGTGTATTCCTGCTATGAAGAGTAAGCCGGTGCACATGCCAGCTGATCTTCCCCCAGGAGAGAGCCAGAGGCTGCTGGGAGATAAATAATGCCATTTCAGTGACAGCCGCTGTGTCAGTGACATGAGCATCCATCTGCTGGAGCGCAGACAGGATAGACGGGGCTTACCAAACGCATTCCGCCCAGTCGCAGCGGGAGACAGCTGATCCACTGGCTCTGGTTCTGATCCGTTTGACCCCTGCCTGGAGGTGACCCCAATCTGCTGGGCTCTGAGTGGGTTTGGAAAGCAGCGATGGGTGGGACTGGGATTTCCAGAGCGGAGTAAGAGATGAGGGCCGGGGTCAGCGTCTGGACAAAGACGGGGAGCGAACAGGGGAATGTGGAAGAGGCAGGAGAGGGATAAAACTGAGGCCGGGGTCAGAACCAGTACTTAAGATTGGATTAAAGGATTGATCTCTGTGGAGAAAAATGCTCCTTACATACCTGCAGCTCTCTGAACGTGATGTCTGGATCCCTGATGAAGCAGAAAGTAGAAGATTGAAAGCATTTTAAGCCGAAACAAATGGCTATCTCAACTGTGGATGTTTGGAATCTGTCAGCTTTCAGAGACAGCAGTCACAAATTTGTCATGACAAAGACGGAACTATTTTTAGTAGAATAACCTGCACAGCAAAAACTGACATCTGCGCAGGTTTATCTGTCATTGGCTATGAGGAAATGTCTTATTCATCCCAATACAAGCCACATTCACCTGACAAGTCCAAAAAATGTCTTCTTCAAAATAATAGAGGACAAAAATGATGCCTAAATTGCTTTAAAAATAGCCTTTGAGGTAACATTTACTAAAACTGGATTAAGAACTGTGCAATGCATTATAAAAAATATTAGGGATGGTGGGGAACCATTATCTTCTAAGAAGAAATGTGGTTGGAAAAAATCCTGAATGATTGTGATCAGCGACCACTCAAACCTTTGGCCAAATCAAATTAAAGACAAACAACTGTAAAACTCAGGAGAATGTCTAATAGTGAAAGTAAGAGTGCTTCCACGCACACGAGGAGAAAGGAACTCAAGGGATTGTAATTGAACAGCTGTGTACCTTTAAGGAAACCACTAATCAGTAAGGCTAACTGGAAAAAAAGGCTTCAGTTTGCTAGGGAGCATAAAGATTGGACTCTGGAGGAGTGGAAGAAGGTCATGTGGTCTGATGAGTCCAGATTTACACTGTTCCAGAGTGATGGGCGCATCGGGGTAAGAAGAGAGGCAGGTGAAGTGATGCAACCATCATGTGTAGTGCCTACTGTACAAGCCTATAGCAGTGGATGGAAGAAAATCTTGTGACATTGCAGAATCCGAGTGAAGCAATGTCACAGTGAATGCGTGCGGTAATCAAAGCTAGGCAGTGTACATGCACAGGTATAAGTGCAGAAAAATACACATTTGGGCACCAATGACACCTGATCAAACAGATAGCATGTTCTACTCCAGTAATACATAAATCAAACATTAAAGCATGACTGGTCTAACTAAAGTCTATGTGCTAGAAAAAGTGGTGCGATCTGATTGAGATGAAGTCATAGACTCTCACTGGAAAATGTCAGCTGTCCGCGTACAGTGGTGACTCTGCGTGACCTCCTTTAATCTGTCCGCTCCCTCTGACAGAAGACGTATAATTGGGGGTCTTTGTGTGTTTGTGTCTGGTAGCCTGGGTGGTCCGTAACTCTGTAAGTGAGCCGCTGAAGGTCGACGGTTTGTGGATCCAGCAGAATATGCACCAAGAGATCAGGGTCGTGACCTCTGACCCTGCAGGAATTCCTCTGTGACAGATCTCTCTCTCTCTGCACACACACAGACATATGCTGAGGGAAACACAGACCCTCCCTGATGGATTGTGGGGACCCCCCCCTCCTTTCAACATGCTGATGTTCATTACTCCCTGAGTTCGGATTTCACTGTCCAAGCTTGTTTTTTTTTCTCCTTGCACTGCAAAAACTGTACGTCCGAGAGAAATGTTTTATTTCAAGATATAAAAGGACAAAAATGAGGCTTAAGTTGCCTCTAGGTGGTAAAACAAAAACACTGTATTTGTTTACTATCTTGTTCTCATTCCATAAAACTTGCAAGGCAAATTTTCTTTGTTTCAGAATCTGTTTCAGGTGGTGGAATATAATCCTGTTTTTCAAGATGTGTAATTACAGTTGTTAGGCTCTGATTTGTGATTACATGTCATTTAGTTTGTAAACAGTTTGTGCACTGCTCAGGAAAATGCTGCAGCTGATACAATAACTCTGACATTATAACTGAAAACAAGCACGGATTATTTAACACTTTCCTTTTGTTTCTTGGCTCCATCGCCGAGTTTCATGTCAGTGTTTTTAAGATTATAGTAATTATCCAGGGACTGGTTTCTGGTGAAAACAGGGAAAGACAGACTGCAGCGAGAAAGACGTCTGATGCTGACACAGCTGTGTTGTCTTGGCTCCACTCCCACACATTTTCTCGTGAGTTTAAAGAAGTTAATGCTTCACGCCAGGGCTGACCCACTTTCAAAAACAGTTGTAGTGAGGAAAAAATAAAGTAGCCCAGATTATCAAAATGAAAATAAGTTAAACCGGTCAGCTCACATTGTGTTCGTTAAGCTTCATTTCAGCAGGACAGTTTGTCAAAGCCTGAAGTTCCTCACTCCTCAGATGAACTTCACATAAAGAAAATAAGGAGGACACAAGGGCAGAAGTGACAAAACAGAGAATAGAAACACTGCAACTTAAGTTGACCCATGTATTTTTAGATTCTTTCTTTTAGCTTATGAAAAGGATTAGAATCTAATGTCAGTAATATGTTTCAGTAAAAAATGGGCTGGTGAAAACTCAACACTGGGTTGTGAAATACTAAATAGAAAGCCTAACAAGATCTTCACAAAATCTTCATGAGACTTGCTGAAATAATGAGTTCATCACATACAGTTGTGCTCATAAGTTGATATACCACACATAGAATTTATGATTTCTTGACCTTTTTGCAGAGAATATGAATAACTCAAAAGCTTTTCTTTCACTCATGGTTAGTGGTGTGATGAAGCCATTTATTAGCAAACAACTGTGTTTAATCTTTTCAAATCATAATAATAGAAACTTCCAAAATGACCCCGATCAAAGGTTTACACACCCCGGTTCTGAATACCGTGTAACTTCCCCTTTAATATCAACAGCATCTTGAAGTCTTTTGTGGTCGTTGTGGAAGAGGGTCTTTATTATCTCAGATGGTAAAACTGCCCATTGTTCTTGGCAAAAAGCCTCCAGGTCCTGTAAATTATTGGGCTGTCTTTTATTTTATATATTTATTTTTATTTTTTTACCGGGAGTTAGCCCATTCAGATAAAAAAAAAATCTCTTTTACAAAGGGGTCGTGAACTGCAGGTTTGAGATCTCCCCTCAGTGTCTCATGATATTGAGGTCTAGAGACTGGGATGGCCACTTCAGAACCTTCACTTTATTCTGCTGTAGCCAATGGCAGGTTGATTTGGCCTTGTGTTCTGGATCATTGTTATGTTGGAACGTCCAAGTACGTCTCATGTGCAGCTTCTGGGCTGATGAGTGCCAGTTTTCCTCCAGTATTTTCTGATGCATTCTGCTGCATTCATTTCGCCATTAGTTTTAACCAAATTTCCTGTGCCTTTGTAGCTCACGCATCCCCAAAACATCAGTGATACACCTCTGTGTTTCACAGTAGTGGATGTGGGTGAGGGTCCTTATTTTCTCAGAAGGTAAATTTGCCCATTCCTCTTGGCAAAAAAACGCCAGTTCCTGTAAATGATTGGGCTGTCTTGCAGGAACTACAGATTTGAAATCTCCCCGAAGTGGCTCAATGATATGAGGTCAGGAGACTGAGATGGCCACTCCAGAACCTTCACTCCACTCTACTGCAGCTAATGATGGATCATCAAGCACTGGTCTAGCACTGGTCTAGAACCAGCACTGGCACCAGCTCTGTCAACAAGGGGTATAGAAGATTCAGAGAAACAGGAGAAATCCCTTCAAAAAAAAAAGATGAGGCTGATAGCTGGTATTGGTCCTCATAGCTGACATTACAGTGTCATTGATTGCACTAAATTATCGTTTGATTTCTACCGGATAAAGCTACAGCTTTGTTCTCTGTTACAAGCAGTGGTGTGCTTCAGCAGGGGGGTCATCACTGTCCCCCGGGGCCCAGTTGTGCAAAAACGTGCCAAATTGTGCTCTAAAGTGCCTCCCTGGTTGGCAAAGCAAACTAAACTGCCCTCTAGGGTGGAAAAACACACTGAACTGCCCTCTTGGCAGGTTAATACATGATAAACTACTCTCTGGGAGGCAAGACGTGTTTTTTTCTTTTTGCCTCGTCCTTCAAAAAGTCTTTGCACAGGACTCTCCAAAGTCATGAACCTTCTTTGTTTGCCCTTCATCGTCCCCTAAACCACTCCTGTTCTGCACCCTAAGCTCCCACACGCTGAGTTTGGAAGAGTTGCTCTCAGCATCTCATCGTGCTGAAGTTGGTTTTACATTGCAGAAAGCCTCATGTAGAAGCTAAACGGTTCCTTGAGCTTCTGTACAACACGCTGAAGGACAAGGAGATTACACGGGTTACATAGTTCAGTACTTCTCAGAAGTGAAGAACGAACAGTGAATAACAACTCGTGGTTCTCCGTGAGCGGCTTTGAAGGCTGCTGACGGGCTGCGCAGTGATGTTTCAGCTCTTTCCCCTCACTCCCAGCTCTGCTCTTTCCCCCGCTGATGTCCTCATAAAGACTTTGACATTCACACCCAGCTCCAAACCCTCCCTCCACTCAGCAGCACCCCTCTTCACTTCAAAGGCCGCTGAACATTTCCATCAATAATGCAGGCAGATTTCAACTCTGCAGACCAGATCCAGATCCACTTCCATGCCCCCTCATTCCCCCCGTGTGACCCCCGTAACACTCCTCAAACCTGCCCCCCCTCACTCATAACTCATCCGTCTGCAGAGGGCTCACTTTGTCCTGTCATGGTCCTGTTCATTCAGCCCAGAAGATTTAACACAGAGTGCATCACAGTGTGGCAGTGACACCATCTCCATTATTTCTCTTCCTCCCACTTTTCTCGGTTCAGCTCTTCTTACAGTAAAAGCTATCTTCAGTGTGGGGGTAGATCTTCTCCTGACTGTCATCCAGACCCTTTTACAGGCCGAGCATGTTGGTGTTAGAGCAGGCAGGTTCTCAGAGAGGACAGAGACAGTTCACTAACACACAGAGAAGCTGGCAGCAGTGACCTCTGAGACTCTCAAAGAGAAACTAGAGGGGAGCTGCAGCTCTTTGGTGATTTTAAGTTGCTTTAATGAGCTTTCATATGTGAACAAAGCTTGAGTATCCCCAGATATAAAGCAGTTTGGTGTTTTGTGAAATTTTGGGGAAAAGCGAACAAAGAAGAAATGCGGTTATTCACCAGTCAAATGCATACGAGCTGAAATATCAGGCACTGTAACGTCTCAATCTATTTTTTTTTTATTTCTATCTTTTTTTTAAGTTATTGATTTGGCTTTTCATGCCTTTAATTTAGTAGTGGAGGACAGTGGATAGGATAGGATAGAGTAGGAAAGGGGGAGAGAGTGGGGAGTGACATGCCGGAAACAGGCTGCAGGTTGGATTCAGACCCGGGCCACTCACTTGAGGGCGAACCTTAAGGTGCGCGACCTAATCCACTAGGCCATCTGCGCCCATAATGTAAACATTTTATAGAGCACTTTTCACATGTACTGGAGAAGTATGGAAGGATATTTGTCTTTATTATGCTAGCAAAAATAATGAATTTGAGAACAAAAACAAATTTTTGCAATCAAAATTGTGATTTCAAACATCTAAATAAGTTTTCTTCTCACAAACAACAGAAGCATTGGTGTTTCCAGACTTTGCGTTTGCGTTTCATGAAGTTTTGTTTGCATCTCTACATGACTCTCATGGGTGGGGCCCAGATGCAAGAAGCCTTCTGATTGGTCAGCATCACTCAGAGAGGCGTTGTGACAACTCCTGATTGTAGGCTAAGGGTATGGCAAGCCATTTTAACATTTAAAAGCTAGACTGGATATGCAATGCAGATATCTGTAATTTAATTTTTCTATCTAATATAAGACTTTGATATGGTGTTTTAACATAGTGTAAGATGCTTTTTTGGCGAAATAAACAGGGATAAATGCTCCAGTCAATGCACTCATCCACCAATATCTGATAAAAGACTAAAATACAGCATTTTAATGTAGTATAAGTTGCATCTTTGTTAAATAACAATATATGCAACTGTTAACTTCCTTGTCTACCATTGATATAAGACTAATATACAGAGTCTCACTTCACTCCATAATGCCATACAGGGATTAACCTGGGCTAATACATTCACAAGTAAATGTCTTCATTAAAATAATTTTGAAAACCTTCAAAGTATTTTGTTGAAATTTTATTCATCACATGTTTAGAAAGTAGCTACACTGATACTTAAAATCTAGTTCAGTCCCTTGCATTAAATGGAAGATGGGATTTTTCAATAGCCAGTAAATATGACTAATTGATAATGCTAAGATGTTTTTGGGAGTGAGCCTTTGAAATACACATTATGTATTAGTTTAAAAACACCTCCCATTTGCTTCAGTTCCTTATTTTCATTTTTTGTGTTCTGCTCCTTTGTCTTGAATCATATTTTGGGTATTAAAACAATTTGTGTTCATGTACAATATATATCCTGTGTATATCAATGTTCTCACTTCATGTATCAGCAGATATATGAGATATCGGCCAATATATCGGCTTTTCTTTGCCCCCAGTATCAGCATCAGCCCCAAAAATTCCACATCGGTCGGTCTCTTCAAATTACATAGTTTCCCTGAATTTTAGAAAAGGCTTGACACGTAAAAGAATCAGTAACTGTGACATAAAATAATAACAAACAAAGGAAAATAACATAGATATCATCTAGTCTTGTTATTTTCTATTTTATATGTAGTGCTGCTGATGTTCTGGGTAATACTATGACATCACGGATTGCAAAAGAAAGGCAGATTTATACTTTCTGCTTCAGCCTTTTTCTTTATTCATTTTTTTTTTTTTTTTTTTTTTTTTTTTTTTTTTTTTTGCAAAAAATTTTATTTATTGTTTTTTTTTATATATACAAATTTTTTTTTTTTTTTTTTTTTTTTTTTTTTTTTTTTTTTTTTTTTTTTTTTTTTTTTTTTTTTTTTTTTTGTGAATTTTGATTTGGCAAAAAATCTCAATCAATGATTTTAGTGAAATATACAAATTGATTTCTTTTTTTTTTTCCCCAAACTCTTTTTTTATTTAATTTTTTGGTAAAGATACAGATACATCTTGTAAAAATAGGCATTATATAAAATCAATACACATAGTGTTAAACACATAAATAAATAATAGTCAAAGAACCAAATAAAACAAAACAAAAGCAGTAATGACAAATTGATTTCTTGATAAATCAATCAATTCTCTGTTTCACTCAGGTTTCGTCGCCCATCCTGCAGATTCAGCTCTTTGTTCTGATTCCTCTAATTGACGTCTCACTGTTTGGCCTGATGGTGCTTTACTGCCCTCTTGTGTTGGTATTGTGTAATTACTTCAACTATGACTGACATTTGCATCAGGGACATACACGGATAAAAAGCCTCTGAGCTTGTTAAATTCCTCTGGTCTTCATTAAATGTCAGCGTTGCTTTAACCTAATGTTTAGGTTTTATTCATGTGACCTATATACTTTGTTGTTCTGACGCATCCCCTGATTCCCTAAATCTCAGCTGTAACTCTCTTTACTCATCTTACTGGTAAGGATTTCTGTCAGTGGAACCCCAACACTCCTACATCCAGTGTTTTTATGAACTGTAGCCCTCCATCAGAAATCTTTCCTGAACGTTGACTCGACTGCAGGAGTGAGCTGCAGCTCAGAGACAACCGGACAATCTGGAAACTATTACGCTGCTTAGCTGTGATGGATCATGTGGAAGGCATGTCCGCTGCTCTGGGTTTTGTCATCATAAAGCCAGACTGTGTGCGTGAGAACTCAGCCAGCCTTTCCATAAAAGATGCTCTTATCATGACTGTTGCACAAGCAATGAGATGCCTGCAGGAGGAAGTTCAAGTTATTCATACAGACATGCTCTCTTTCTGCTCTGCCACGCACGATCCTTTCTAAAGGAAGCTTTTCTGTGACCTGTTTCACCTTCACATGCCATGAAGATGCGTCAACCACTTTTATTTTGAAAGGATTTTTCATTGATATTTGATTAAATGTGACATTCAATGATATTTTTCTCACACCATAAAGGAAATTGTTAAAGAGGGCTGATCATCGTGGGACTGTCATCAAGGTTAACTTTAATAATAAATCACCACCTGGGGCCTGTACAACGAAGCTGGATGAACACATCTGGGCTCTCTTTCCATACCCTGGATTGACTTAACGAGTCATCCGGAGTCTGGATAAACTGTGCTGAGAAGCTGGATATCAACTAGTGATGTGTTGTTCATGAACGATTCCTTCAAAATGAACAAATCATCTTGTTGAACGAACTGAACCGAATCACTTACTTGAAAAGATTTGTTCATAAATGTACTGCAGTTGCACTGCCCTCTCCTGTCTCTTGTCTCTCTTGACTGTTAGAGTCGCCCAAGCGCCCCGCCCCCCCACAAATCCCACTTTGCAGTTCAGGCCTCTGTACAGTTTTTCAGCTAATTACCCTAAAAACACAACTGATGGTGTTTTGCTGAACTTAAAAGGTTCTCAACTGCTTCACTCTTTGTTTTTTGTGTATTTTAGGTCCTCGGCACCCCATCAGAGGACTCCTGGCCTGGTGTTAACTCTCTGCCTCACTTCAAACCAGGTGAGACCGCCGTGTGATTGTGTGTCGTCAAAACTTCCTCTTTCAGTCTTCTCTGAACTGAGCAGTGTAGTAATATAACTAGGTACAAGTACTTCATCACTATACTTGTGTACAATTTTCACATATCTGTACTTTACTTTGTTATTTATATTTCGGGCAACTTTTACTTTTAGTTCACTACATCTCCTTAAGCCATTCTTGTCACTCGTCACTTCAAAATTAATTCAGAAATTTAAGTTGGTGACATTCTGCCCGTTTGTCATGTTGACTGCCAAGTGCATCATGGAAACACCTGCTGCAGGCTTTACTGCTAACCACTTCTGTATAAAGTACTTAGAAGAAATAGTTGTCTTGGCAGAAAATGACTGTGGTTTAAGTTAAAGTCACCTTTTAGAATATTAGTGAATTCTCACAACTTTGAAAACCAACTTCTTGTGAAGAGGAGCAGATACTTTTTCAGTGTCAGTTAATAACTTCATGCCAGTTGAAAGACAAAGGCAATTTTTCCCTGAAATACAAAGGGGGGCTGAGAGAGAGAGATGGATAGTAAAAAGGAAGAAGTTCAAACCTCTTTCTGTACCTGGATTTTGTTTTTTTTTACTGTGAGGAAGCCACAATAAATTCTAGAATCAAAAATTGAAGTGCTCATTTAAAGAAATATGTTTACTTTACTTCCAATACATAACTACATTCCATATTAGGAAATAACTTTCGATACTTAAGTATGATAAATATCACATACTTCAAGATTTATACCCAAATAATATTCTAAAAGATGATTTTAACTTCTACCACAGTCATTGCTGGTAAGAAACTTGTAGTTTTACTCAACTACTGCTTTCAAGGACTTTATACAAGACTGAAACTGAGTCATAATAACTTTGGACCATTGTAAAGAACAGAGTTCAGGCTAAAGGATTATCAGACCAGATACAAGGTAAACGACCATGAAGTAAAAGGTGTTCATGTGTGGTCTGACACGGTTGGGTAAAGACATTTATTAACACACATCTGTGTTTACTCTTTTTAAATCATAATGACAACAGAAACTTCCAAAATGACCCTGATCAAAAGTTTACATACCCTGGTGATTTTGGCCTGATAACATGTGCACAAGCTGACACAAATGAACAGGAAACTTGGTCAAAACTGATAGCGAGATGAACATTGGATGTTTTAATATGACAATGATCCGAAACACAAGGGCAAGTCAATTTTCCATAGGCAAGAGCAGAATAAAGCGAAAGTTCTGGAGTGGCCATCTCAGTCTCCTGACCTCAAAATCAATGGGCCACTCTGGGGAGGAACATTAAGTTTCTACAAGGCAGCACAAGAATTTACAGGACTTGAAGGCTTTTTTTGCTGAGAAGAATGGGCAGTTTTACCATATGAGAAAATAAAGACCCTCATTCACAACGACCACAAAAGACTTCAAGCTGTCATTGATGTTAAAGGGGGAAATACACGGTATAAGAACTGGGGTATCAAAACTTTTGATCAGGGTCATTTTGGTAGTTTCTGTTGTCATTATGATTTAAAAAGAGTAAACAGTTGTTTGTGAAAGAAAGGAGAAAGAAAAGTTTTTTTGATATCACTCATATTCTCTGAAAAAAGAGCAAGAAATCATTAATTCTGCCAGGGTATGTCAACTTTTGAGCACAGTTGTATGTCAAAAGTAAAAAAATCACAAGATGAAGTATAAACAGTGAGCCTAAGGGATTCAAAGAGCACCTGTGTGTGTGATTAATACAAACACCTAGAAGAGTTTTTACGTTCCTGTGTCCTCGAACCATTATACCTCCTCACTTAAATGAGAAACAGTGAGTCTCATCATTTAACTGAAGCTCCGGGCTTCACCGTGACAACAGGTTGTAAAGAGATTAATGCTGGCTTCAAAGTGACCATGAGCCCAAACTATTTTAATAAACAGAGGAACCTGGATAAAGTTTCTGCAAACAGTGTTTATAAAGTCACTTAATGTGCTGTCACTCAACAACAGAAGCTGGTCTTCTACCTGGACATTAAAATGAAAGAAAGGGGCAGCCTCATGAACCCCCTGTCCTCCATAATACAGCAGCTGCTGGAGGGGCAGGAACAGAGTGGGGTGGGGTGGGGGTGGGAGCTCTGCCAGGGCAGCCGTGCCCTCTGGGAGCTCATTAGGGCGTTTTAGGGAGGAACATGAAGAGTGGGACTGCACATTAGTGTTCGCTCACAGAGGGACCAGGAGCTGGAGAGGAGGAGAGGGGACGAGCAAAGATGGACATGAAGAGGGTCAGAGTGATGGTGCGGGGCAAAGAGGCATGTGACCCAGCCTCCCATCTCCAGTGGCCAATTAGAAACCAACTGGGGTGACTGTCACTGACACAAACACACACACAATCACACACATATAAATGTAATCTCTCATCCTGTGACCATGGTGACAGTTGGCTCTTGTTTGCCTCACACACACTGTGTTGAGCAGCCGTGCAGCTGTCTAACACACACACACGGGCAGCTTTGCCTGAGTCCAGCCTCGGAGCGCTGCATCTGTTCATAAGGACTCTGTAGATCTGATGCTCTTTCACAGGAGCAGTGAGATGTTAGAGACGATGCCTCTGAGTGGGTCCAGAAAGTGTCAGAGTGACAGAAACAAAATAATCATGTACCTTTACTACAGTTTTTCTCAATTGTTAACACATTTTCTGGTACTTGACATGAAATGACCACAACATGTAACCCATGCACCAACTCCCTGAACTGATTCTTCTAAACTACAAACACAATTCCTGCTTTACACTCAAATTTCATCTCTAAAACACACTTTTTTTTTCAGAACACTACACACAATTCTCATGAAGAAATTTTCTTTTTTCTCACAATGAACACACTGTCATTTAATATTCTAAAGTAAATTTCCATACTATCCACACTGACTTATCACATGAGCAAACACCTGTAACATAGTTTTACAATCAGCAATCAGAGTTTTAGCACAAAAGGAGAATAGGTAAACCTTTCTGATTTTTCTCAGTCCTATTGAGGATTTATTTTCTCCCTAGTGATGGAGGTGTTTGACCAAAGTCCACAAATGTAGAAGTGTCTTCTCTGAGCTATAGAAGGCCCATGTGGAGATGAAGGTGATGATGATGTTTTTCATGACTGAAGTCACCATGTTTGGTGCTATTTCCCCCGCTGCTTGACCAGGGAAAACACTACATGGGATGTGGATGAGGTGATGTGGTCTGTTATAAACAGAAGAAAGGGAGGAGCATAGTTTTTTTTTTTTTACTGTAACCTTATAAAGAAAAAAATCTTCAGTTGTTTTGGATATAAACTAATTTATGTAGAACTTGGTGTTGGTTGGGATGTTCACTATGTACATTTCTTTATTTCTACATTTCTTTACTTTTTTTTCTGTTACCTCATATTTGTGTTCAGAGTATGAAAACAACATTCTAAAATAATTTACAACATATTCATGTATGTACCGTTTTTAGTCAGTGTAACACTAAATGAGAAAAGGTCTAAGTCATTATTTGTCTTTATCATTTCATTTTCATGAACAGAGTTGAAGTGTTCTTCATTCATCTCAGTGTTTTACACTGTGCACATCAGTGTTCAGCTGGTTCTTATAAATATCTGTTCATCTGGTGGTTTGTGTGTGACATTTGAGATCAAAATACCATTTTGAAAAGAAGTAACATCATTTTGAATGTATGATTTCATTTCGCAGTGGAATTGTGTGTGTATTTTTTGAATTGTGTGTAGAGTTTTGAGAGTATGAAGCATGCTTTCAGAAAATGTGATGATGATGTAAACAATCGAGAGGAACTTTGAGTGACACGTAATATGCTAAATGTTCACTTAGCATAGACAGCACATGCATAACAGGGGTTTTAAATGTTTCAAAATATTGTTTTCATACCCTGAACACACAATTGCAGGGTAACCCCCCCCCCCAAAAAAAAAAATGTTTACAGTAAAGATCCTAACCAACAAAAAGTTTTGTATACAGTGGTGTACATACAAAACAACTGAAGGTTTTTTTTTTTCCAATATGGTTCCAGTTAAAAAAAAGAAAGAAATTCTCTCTCTGTTCTGATTGAATCTGACCACATTGCTTCATTTACATCCCAAACAATGTTTTCCCTGATGAAAACAGCACCAAGCACGGTGACTCCAGCCATGGAAAACATCAACTGCTTTATCCCACCATAGGCCTTCCATAGTTTGGAGAAGACACTTCTACATTTGTGGATTTTGGTCAAACACTTCCATCACCAGGCAGAAAATAAATCCTCAGTAGAACTGAGAAAAATCATAAAAGCTCACCTGTTCCCCTTTTGTGCTAAAGCTCTGCTTGCTGATTGTAAAACTGTGTTACAGGTGTTTGCTCATGTGATGAGTCAGTGAGCATAGTATAGAAATTTACTTCAGAATATTGAATGACAGTGTGTTCATTGTGAAAAAAAGAAAATTTCTTCATGAGAATTGCGCCGAAACGCAGAGTATTGTGAGTAGTGTTTTGAGAAAAGGGTTTTTTAGAACTGTTATTTGAATGTAAAGCAGGAATTGTGTTTGTCGTTCAGCAGAATTAGTTCAGGGGTTTGGTGTATGGGTTACATGTTGTGATCACTGTGTCTCAAGTACCAGAAAATGTGTGTTAACAATTGAGAAAAACTGTAAGATAACAGATGTAAAAGATGTGAAATTCAAAATGCCTTTGATTTATTTAACTCTGGTTCATTGAAAATAGACTGATGTTACTTTGAAACTCTGCTACGTCTACTTTTACAATTGACAGAGCAAAGAACTAGAGGGATTTTTTGTTTTGCAGCCATCATGGCCTCTGCTGTAGTCTGTGAGCTGAGCAGCAGGTGGCAGTGTTGTGTCAGAGTGGAAATCCTCCCTCTGGTGGAGGATGAGTTTCCACAGCAGCACTGAGCTCCTCTGAGCTGACTGTCCTCTGCACACGTTTCTAAAACAAAAAAAGACTGTTTCTCTTCTTCTCCTGATTCATCAAACTCACCTCATCCTCCACATGCAGAAGATTTTCCACTATATTTTCAAATCTCCATCCTGGCAGCGCATGTTTTACAGTTTGGGTTTCAGACATGTCTGTGTGGTCTGACCTCAGAGCGGAGACGCCACTTATTTTTTTCACATTTTTGAGGTTGTGAAAAAGTTCTCAGATACCTCCTTGGATCCAATCATGTCTCCACTGAACTGTTTCTGCTCTGTAAGGTCAGATTTATGCGCTTCATTCTGGAAGAGAGCAATGTTCAAGTTTAAATAGCATTCTTTTTTCTTTTTTTGCATGTGCTGAGTCAAATTATCCATGGATGCTATTATTCTGCAGGTATTGATTAGTTTTTATCTTTGTGTACTCATCTTACACCAGTTCTGAGCTTATTTAACCCCTGTTTTACCAATGTAAGAGTATTCAAACCTGGAGTGAACAGTATCAGCAGCATACGTTAACACATCAGTGGTTATGTAACTTTTTCAGAAACGTCTCACACACACCTACATTTGAACTGTGCACAGCTAACTTATTTAAAGCTGAATGTCTGTAAAAACTCAACAGCTCTTACAGCTGACCTCTTTAAATTAATGTTTTAGGGTCATTGATGGAGAAGACTTTTGAATGGGCCATTTTTAAAAAAACTTAAATTAAGGATATATATTTGACCATTGTTCAAATATTTGGAATGAAGTGTACAAATGCATTTATGCAAAAAAAAAAAAAAAAAAAAAAAAAAAAAAAAGAGAAATTTAAGTGTTTTTAAAGTTGAATTAAAAGAAAAGCCTGAAAAAGAAGCCATTTGGAGTTCCTGTAATTTATCTCAAAATTAATATATTTGTCTAACATTACTAATAGCTTTACAATAATCAGTAATTAGATAAACAGTTTCAGAATGATAGGCTTATAGATTTTCAGATAAAACTTATGACTCACTGTTTTGGGGCGGTCACATGACCCCCTAAAGTGACTCGTACATTACAGTAGTTAAAAAACTAGGTTTACTTGCAAATATGAGAAAGACTTAATGACCTTACAGGTGTCTCATTTGGTTCCTCAGATGTGTCTGGTTGATGAAATTCTCTGTCCTTGAACTGGCTTCAAAATAAAAGTCCCAAATTTGTGTTTTCTTAATGGTCGCCCCAGATGATATTTCTTATATTGAACATAGCCGAACAACATTTTTTTGTTTATTATGATGGAAATATAAGTGCAAATGCTTCATAATTGTGTCAGTGAATGCAAAACATGTTAGGAATAATGCCTAAAATTTGCGGTGGAAAACTTGAATTGATTTAAAGCAGTTTTAAACCAGTTGGCCAAAAAGAAGTTGAAGCTGGACGGTCACCTCACATTATGTTTTGACGCTTCAGAGCAGAAAAATGACCAATAACTGAAAATTCCAGAGAGGATAAAGTGGTTGTTTATATGAGGAAGGTAAAAAACATACGTATTGTCTTTTTATTTAGTTTGAGGGTTTTTTTCAGTGGGAAAATACAGTTGGACAGAAAAAGTAGGCGTCAAATCATTGACCCATAAATTGCGATATGGAAATGTGAGAGCTCAAAAAGCATATTAGAAGACAGGATGAGATTAAAGTCATGAAATGGAGCCGAGAAGTCAGAAATTCTTGCAAAAGACTGAAGAAATCAGAAATATTTGGGTCTAAGACTGTTGATAAAATCCTGATCCTGACACATTTTGCCCACATCGCCCCCTAATGGAGATTTTTTTCCATTTCGGTTTGTTGATGTTTACACACAACACTGCAGAAAACTGACCACTGATCATTGGTATCAAGAGACACTTGAGGGACAGGTGAGGTTCGATTTCATCACTGTAGCGATGGAAGAAGGAGGCTAGAGCTGTACCTGCTGACACTCACGATTTAAGGAGTCCCCTGATTTTTGACCAATTCTCCTGCTGAACTTTTAATTTTCTTAAAATGTTTCACGTTCATTTTTAAATGGCTGGCATCTAAAAACCATTTGTCCAATCCAAAAACTGCAAAAAGAAAAATAAAGTTGCGATTTTCAGTGTCTCAAATTTAGAGGGTACCTGAATATATCACAAGTGACGGAGGCATGTGTATAAACAGAGCAGAGAAGTGGATTTCTGATAACATTTATTTCTAGTTTCTTTTCTAACATGCGTCAATTTTGGACAAAGAAATCAGACTCAGTGTGCAAAGAGCTTTAGAGTCAAAGGTTTGACCAAAAAGAACTGTGTAGAAAACAGCCCAAATATTGAAGGAAGTGGGGGGTGGGGTAGTTATCTCCCACTTTGTCAAAGTCAGATGTTGGACGGTGTGGCGTGATCACACTTATGCCTCGTTTCCACCAAGCGGATCGGTTCGGTTCGTCTCTGTACGGCACGCATTTTGTGGCGTTTCCATAGACTAAAACCAGGACGGGTCCCCAAATAAGCGACCTGTACCGCTCCACTTTTCAGCACCCTTCTGTTGGGGTGCCAAGCCGCTCCAAACCGGCCCCAGGGGTGGGGCTATAATCACTGCAGTACGTTGATTGGTTAAAAGATCGGTAACTTCCTGTGTGACAGCGGTAATAAAGAATGACACACAACCCTGCACGAAGCCTTTCCTGAAACAAAGCTTCATTGCGTTATGGAAAAAAGAGCCACATGCTGATCACAAAGTAGAAGAGTTGCTGGATGTTCTCCATCGTTGCTCTTTGTTTACAATGCTGCTAATTTCTTCTTCGTTGTATTTATTTGCGGGGTACAGTGACGTCACGCTGTTACGTAGCTGACGCGGCTCTCGACATCCGACCCATCAAGCAGGCTACGGTTGGCTGTGGAAACGCACACAAGATCAGGCTTTACCGATCTGACCCGTACCAAACTGTACTGATCCGTACTGCCTGGTGGAAACGAGGCTTTCGAGGGCTTTCACACCGAGACAGTTCTGGTTCAGGAACCAGTTTTGTCCAGGAACCTTGGTTCTTTTGAGTCAGCGTTTATACAAATTTGAGTGGAGTGATACTCAAGCAAAAGTTAACAACACTCCTGTGAGTTAGAAGAATATTTATGTAGTTTCAATTTTTGTTCAATAAAAACATCTGCACTGTTGTGCTTTTACTTCATTTCACCTCCATATATGGCCAACTACTTTAGTTAATGGGCACTATTTTGAAATATAAAGTGGCTGAGAGAGAACCACATTTCTTTTGGTTCCAGACTTGAACAAACTTGGATTCAAGAACCAGAACTGGCAATGAACTCAGCCAGTAGTGATGTGCAGACTGATTTTGAAATATCGATACTACTGGTACCAGATCTTTATGCTTTAGTATTTCTATTCTTAATTCTTAAGAAGAATAGAATTCTTAAATCAAGATATCAATACTTTTGATATTGTTTTTTTTTTTTTTTAAGTGATGTTGAAAAATGAACAGGAACACATTGGAAAGAAACAAAACTTTTTGAGCTCTTGTTTGAATCATACATGCTTGGGAACTACTTTTTCCTCCACCTGGATAAGTTCATGTGTAATCACAACAGCAGACTGTTGAGTCAGTCACTCAGTCTGAAAACACAATAATTGAGTGTAAACAGTCATGTGTGGAGCTATTTCAGTTCCTACATTTATTCAGGTGGGGTTTCTAGTGAATTGATCATTCTAAGTGAAATACACAGAGAAGTCTTTGATAGATTATTAAGAACAATTGCATTTAAAAAAACATGATAAACTCAGAAAATTCTGGAAAAATTGAAAAAGTAACATTTAATCTATACAGCCATGATTAGTTACTCCAGTCTAATTGATACAACTTGTATCGGTATTGGATCGGTATCCCCAATACCAGCCTGAATGTTACTCAGTATCGGACCAGTAAGGAAACCAGTGGTATGGAACATCACTACCTCTTAATGACTGAGTTTTACAGAAACCACTAAAAGAACTAGTGAACACCAATAGCATTCAGGCGTTACTTTCACAGTCAATATTCTTCATAAAATATAAATGTGACCCTCTTTGAAAGTGATGTTTGGGGAGGATTGATTGGTCCGACACCCGGAGTCTCCCCCCGCCTGCTCAGAGGAAACAAACCTCACTGTTGAGTTAGCCTCTTCACCCTCACAGTGGTCCGTTTCCCAAACTGAACCCAGCATTTTCTCTCATTGAACTTTAGCACACTCACGGTTTCAAAATAATGTTGTCTTGGAGAGCAGAAAAGTGGACTTGTCATCGAATAATGTCCGCGTCCTCTCACCTCCACTCTGTTTATGTCTGAGTTCTTCAGCTGGCAGCTTTCACCTCTGGTTTCCAGGAAGCTTTGGCCAGTTCAGACCAGCTCTGGCACTGACCCGGGTAACTGGGCCCAGCGTCGGCGAGCTGGCAGGCTGTGAGCCCAAACTGAAAGGCTGTTGGGTGGTTGGCTGCGAGGATTAGGCTGGCAGTGTGGGAGGTGGACTAGCTCGCTGGGTGGTTGGCTAGTTTGTGTGGTGGCTGGTCGGCTGGCAGCTCAGCCCGACTGTGTGTCCACATGGCAGTTTTGGCTGAGATTAAGACAACACTGCAGAGCTTCACACACTCGCAGCATAATAAACATAGCTGTGGAAATATGGCGAGGCCGTCTCACCAAACCCTCTCAACATGATGACAATTTAATGTGGTCTGGCTCTGGAGCACGAGCACACGCCTCATACAGTAACACTCAGAGGCGTCTCTGGGTGAGCCTCTCTGTAATTAGTCCAACTTCAATACAAGAAATTCAATGCTCACCCAGACACGTTTTCAACTATTCAGAATGGTTTGAGGATCTATTTTCTGTGGAGATTTCTTCCCTTTAAGAATATCTTTGAAGCTTTTTATTTTACAAATCATGAAACTAGTGCAGCTGTGTGTGTGTTCATGGAGCGCCCACCACCAACTGAACCATACTGATGCCCCATAAACAAGACTTTTTAAGATTTAATGTTCACAGTAAAGCTCCTGTGAAGAGTTGGACTGGTCATGAAACAGACTGAATTTAACAGTCTTGGTCCTGTTACTGAAGAAAAAGTAATATATTGCTCATTACTCTTTTTAAAAGTGGTATTATTCCTTTACTTATTGCTCCCTGCCAACAATAATGTGGTCAGACTACTGATTATATTACTTGGTTTTTTTTTACACAGTGTAAAGAAAAGTAATATAATCAGTAGTCTGACTTTATTATTGTATTGTAAATTACACCCCACAAAATTGTTAATTGTGTCCTTTGACTGGACGTCGCTGGTGCTGCCTATTCGCTGCTTCTCCAGTCCACAATTTTCATGATATCAATGTATCTTGCTGTGTTTTTTCTCTTCTTGTGATATCTTTGTTTGCCAGCAAGATATCCACCATCCATGCCCTGGATACTTGACAATATTTAAAGTGATTTTCACCTGCCTTTTTTCCAATCTGTGTGGCTGTGTTCTCTTTTTAATATGCCCATGTAGCAGAGGTGGGTGGATCTATCCAAATTATCAATATATTGATACCAATGTTGGTATCGGTATTAATCAATATTGAGATCGATACTTAAGTTTCACTTTCACTTTCTCTTCTGCATGTGCTCCTCTCACTCACTTTTCTTTTGAGCACTCTGCCGATATATTACATTTTGCTTAACAAATCTATTCGACCATGTGCCAGTGCAAGTTGTTTTGCACTGCTGCTCCACATTGTTCGTAGATTGCTCATTTCCTAAATGGTTTTTTATGTTTCTGTGATGGTTAATCTACCAGTATGTGCAAGCTGTTTAATCAAAATGATGTGTTAAATGCTAATATAGATTAATTGCTGTAATCCACAAATACTCAAATTTACAGTTTTACAACAAAGCTTGGGAAAATCCAAGCACATGATTTTTTTCTGACTGAAAAAAAAAACTTTCATTCATGAACAGGAACAGCAGTTTTAGTGAAATCATATCGAAGGTCAAAAACTTCAAATATATTTTATTCTGGTAAATACAATAATAAAATGATTGCTGATACATCCAAATAGACAACGTAACAAAAATTGTGGGAGTTATTTAACCACGTTAGAGCATTATTTATATAAATAAGCTGCTAAATGAAAAATACTGTATAAGTAACAAGATTGTTGAAATTTCATTTCTGTGCATATATTTCAATTTTTTATCACTATTACCCCAAATTATGTGTAATGGCTCAAACTTGATTCATTCCTGATTTTATTTCTGTTGTGTATTCAAGTTAACAATCTACACTTCATTCAGCACTTAAATGCAAATTACCTTTTACTGCAGCTAACCAATCAGAATCCAGTATTCTGAACAGGCTTTGTAGTTGCTAGTTAAGTGCTAGTGTGCTACCAACTGACAAATAAGCAAATGGTTGATGATAACTGCTGAATGATGAACAGAAACTGATAATATGACAATATCATGCCAAACGATGTATTAAAAATGTCTATAAACAATAATCGAACAAATCATACTTTGAGTTTCCTATAAGGTTTTGTTCTCAAGTCCGATTCTCTGTGTAGTTTATAAAAGTGTTTGTGGTACTCATTGGGTATGATGATGTCAATTTGATGTATCATTATTGTTTAAGACAAGTCGTCACGGTACATTTCTGTGAGGAAACATATGAATTGTTGTTCTTTGCTCGGTGACTTCATGGTTGTGTTTTTCTCTCTGCAGAACGCTTTACGGTGTACAGCGCTAAGAAGCTCCGACAAGCGTGGAATAAGTGAGTAAACTGTTTGATTTTCATCTGTGTGTTTGAGGGAGTGTGTTCTTCTCTGTTGATAAGTGAGATCAGTGTGATTGGTTTTGTATCTGACAAACACAGTCATGTTCTTCAGCCTCCACCCTTCCTGTATGTGTGTGATTCTGCTCTGAAACATTCGTCACAGCTGGCAGGAAAAGGCCACGGTGACACGGTCAGTGCCTCTTCCCCCAAGATGTGTGCCACAGTTTGCTCCAGGCACATCTGCAGGAGACCATGCCGGGGGGCAGAGGGGCATTTACCTCAGACCTTTGAGAGTTTTAAAGCAGCCCTGGGAGTCTGATTTATGAAAATCCTTAGCTGTCCAATCAGCAAGAATCACAATGTAAAGCTCTGCAGCAAATTTGAAACCACAAATTAACTTTGAATGGGAACCACTGAATAAGTGATAAATAAACGCTTTTCTGCTTGGATGGCAGCATGTGTTGCTCCAAAACCTGGTTGTACCTTTCAGCATTGATGACGCCATCACAAATATGTAAGTTGCTCATGCTGCCATGCGCACTATCACACCCCCATACCTTCACAGAAGCTAGCTTTTGAACTTCGCACCTCTTTTGCCCGGAGGACACCACGTCCATGATTTCCAAAAAGAGTTTGAAATGTGGACTCATCAGACCCACAGCACACTCCCCCACATTGCTTCTGCTCTTTTCAAATGAGCACAGGCACAGAAAAGGGGGTGGCATTCCTGGATGTTGTTGATGTATGGCTTTGTCTTTACATGGTTGTAACGCTCAGATTTCTTGTCTTGCGCTACCAAACAAGGGGGAATCTTTTAGGGAAATTAATAGTTTGAGCTAAGCTCAGGATAAGTATTGAATTTCTCTGATTCTGTACAAATCACAGCCAATATCCACATCAATGAAGCAGCGTTGGGTATTCAATGACTTTTCAACCCGAGAGCATAAAACCACAATGAATAAACACAAAATAACACCCCAAATGCACCTTTAAGATTCCTAAGAAAAATAAAAATATAAAAATCACTTTTCTAACAAAAAAGAAATTTTCAACAAAAAAAAGAGTCTTTTTAAAGTTATTTTTCCAGCTTTTTAATGCCTTTATTAAGATAGAGGAGGACAGTGGATAGAGTAGGAAATGGGGAGAGAGTGGGGTGTGACATGCAGGAAACAGGCCACAAGCCGGACATGAACCCAGGACACCCGCTTGAGGGCAAACCTCATAGTGCGTGACCTATCCACTAGGCCATCTGTGCCACTAAAGAGTCTTTTAAATTAAATTAAAGTTTTTCAGTGCAAGAGCAACTCTCCTGCCAAGGGAGTCTTTACGCGTGAATCAGTCTGATCTGAACGAATCAATCATTTTGAACAAATCGTTCCCGAACGACACATCACTAGTAAGATCCTTTACACAATGATATCGGTTTTTGATGCAGTGCCTACCTGAGGGGTCAAAGGTCACGGGCATTCAGTGTTTGATTTGGGCCTTGCTGCTTACATGCAGAGATTTCTCCAGATTCTCTGAATCTTCTGATGATGATATGGACTGTAGATGATTGAATCCCTAAATTCCTTGCAATTTAACATTGAGCAACATTGTTCTTAAACTGTTGGACTATGTTTTCATGCAGTTGTTCTCATAGCTGGACTTCTACTGTGATTTAGAATGATTACAAAGGTTCTTCCGGTGCCTGAAGAAATTAGAAAGTGAGAGTTAAATGTGCCAAATTTCTGACACCCCCGTAGCAAAATGTCCTCTTCTATGTGAACCAGAATCTTCTGGGATCATAGTTTCATTGGTCCATTGAGAAACCACACGTCAATATAACACATGGAGTTATTTTTGATTTGCTTGCGTGTTAAGCTAAACTTCATTTCTGTAAATATTTCAAATCAACTCCAGCGTGTAATTTTGAAAGACCGTTACGGCTCATATCTGGCTCTTTTCTGTTCTGTATTCACTTTAAAGTTATCAAATAACATCTGACGTCTGAGTCTAAAACAAGCCAGGAAATGTTTAAGAATGACTCATTATTGTACACACAGCATTAAATATCGGATGACGGATGAAAAGTAAAGTCATATGAGTTGAGGCCGGCTCCGTCTGTCCCCTCCCTGTCCCCTGGCCTTGATCCAGTCCAGGAGGAAATAAAAATGTGAAGAAAGAAAATGAGGAGGAATGTTAATGACTGTCACTTCCTCTCTGTGGCCTTTTATCGTAGTCCAGGGAACGATGAATTTGATATGAACTCACACACTCACTTTGTCTCTGCTCGGAGAGTTGGCTCACCCTCTCTTGCTCTCTTGTTTCTGCGCACAGTCAGACGTTTTTTCTGTCTCCTCTGTTTTTCTTCCTGCAGCTGTAAAAATGTGAACGATTGATGTGCAGTAAATCGGTCAGGGACTGTAGTTTTTACATTCTTTGATGTGGATGATAATAAAACTGTAGGTTTCTGTTAACTCGATGGAAAATACAGAAGAAGACGGTGTAGTTGAGCAGGTTTATTGATGTATCAGATTTATTCATTTACTCGCTCCACCAAGGAGACCATGCTGTTCAGACTTTTATCTAAAAACTATTCCATGTTTGCTGATTTCTGCTGGAAGAGGAACAGGAACTACAGGATGGAGAGTTTCACAAACTTTTGAGAGATTTTCATTTTAAAGCATTTTGATTAAATATTAGCGAACCATCTACCTAAAGACTGAAAATTATGTAGTTTTTTTCGTCTCTTAATTTTTGTTATGTGAGATTATTTCTTTGGCCAGGGACTCCTGCTCCTTTCAAGGTTACAACGTTAAAGGCATAATGCATTTATTTTTATTGTTTCTATCTATTAATTTATTTTGGGGCTTTTATGTCTTAAATGTGGTAGAAGAGGACAGTGACTAGAGCAGGAAATAGGGAGAAAGCAACATGTGGAAAGAGGCCACAGGCCACCCGTGTAAGGGCAAACCTCATGGAGCATGACCTCGACCAAAAGGCCATCTGCGCTCAAGCTTGATGTATTTTCAGTGAGTTAAATAAGAATGACCAAGCACAAGTGTTAGTTTTAGGGGGATGTCAGGGGGAGTTCTATCTCTGCACCAAACACTAATCCTTCAAAGGTGTTGTGCATAAATGCGCTCAGTGAACAGCGTGGATGAGGTGAAGAGGCAGATCTTTGGTCTGTGCACAGTTTGCCATTCCTCTGACGTCATCAAAGTAGAAACAACAACGCCTGCGTCTTACAGCCTAGATTGTTCACATTTCATCTGCTAAGTTTATTTTACAGTTTTCTTGACCAACAAAACAAAATTAGTGAAAGAATCTCTCATATGGTGATCACAGCAACTGTGACGTCCTACCTGTTTTGGGGTCTTTAAGTCTCGTCTGTAGCCCCCACCTTAAATATTCACTCTCCTTTCCACCAGAGGAATCCAGAGTTCAAACATATCAAAAGTGTTGTTTCATCAAATTATTCCAAGTGGTGAAATTTCTCCTGTAAAGTCCGTTGTTTGTCTGTCTGTCGTGTCCGTTCTCATCAAAAACAGCAGCTTCACAGTCTTATAGCATTTCCTCCTCAATGGGAATCTGGCAAAACTTGGCATATTGTATTTACTCAGACTACTGGCTACAAGACAGAAGTGTCCCCATCTTGATACTCAGAGATTTGATGCCAGGAGAGCCTGATTTATGCAACAACTGCTCTCCGCCTCACAAATGAGCAGCAATCGTTGTAGTTGCGTCAATCCCTCATCGTTTATCAGCCATCGGCCTGGTCAATTACTTGTACAGTAACCAATAGCCTTACTGTTCACATGAAGCCTGCTGTAGCAAGTTAGGTTGTCGGAAAGCTCTCTGTTATGCTGCGCGACAGGAGCAGAACAATCCGTAACAGGCAGCCATGATTTGAGGAGAGTTAGTGAACTTTTTCACAGAGAACAAAGTTGACTACAAAGAAGACACTGAGTACTGATAAAGCTGTTGATAAAGCTGTTTTATTTACGCAAAGTCGTCAGAATAGTGCATGGAAAACATGAAGGCATCTGCAGGTGTTGGCCACCTGAGACTAAAGACTTAAAGAGTCTTAAATTTCACCCAGATGTAGATGAAAAGGTGTAGAAGTGATGTGGTACATGTCTTATGTCTTCATGTAGCATCTTGAAGTGAATGATGCTCAAAAATTGTTTATAAAAAATGAAGTGGAAATAAAAATGTTTTAGCTGGTTTTTATCCTGATGTGGACTTTAGCTACATACAAAAAACATGACATTTTCTGACACGAGAGACCTTAACTTTTCAAGTGAGGTGTCACTGATGAATTTTGGCCTCATGGCTCTTCAGTTATAAGCTTTAGAAGCATAGCATGGCATATAGGCCAGAATTGGTTTGGAACTGAGGGGTTAAATGGTTGTGTGTGGAGTTTGAGGTGTTCCTGCAGCAAGCCCCAAGTGGACATCTGACGAACTGCACCTTCATGTTTTTAGACTGGAGATGCTGCTTTATAGATTAAATTTCCAATAACCGTTTTAAAATGTAATATTTGTTTTATGTAACTTATATTTGTTGATGCTCAGTAACTCTTTTAGCTGCACGCTAAGGCCTGTTAGTTCATGCTTAGTTCCTGGATGCCCTTATGACACCCTCATCCTCAGATGAGTCAAACGTGGTGAAAGCTCCTCATGAGACGTCTTCAGACAGAAAACACTGAGTCGTCCTGCCAAAGCAGCTCCCGCTCTCTCCTTAAACAAACAGACCACTCCGTTTCTCTCTGCCGTGGATGGGGACAATACAGACAGGTGCTCTCCTCTGTCACGCTTCTCCCGCCCTCTCAGTGTAGTTCTCTGATAGGCGTGAAAAAGCAAACAGCACGCACCGCTGGAGAAGGAATGCCTCTCTGTGCTGTAAATGTGTCATCACCTGCAGCTGTTTGATAGCTCCAGAAGATACTATCCATCTTCCTGCATGTGTGCGTTTATTCACTCTGCACAGATGACAGCGATAGCAGGAAGGAATGTGCGCGGCCCGCTCCACATCAACACTTATGAAAGGCCGGCGCTCTCGTATCCAGGTGATCTTTTCAAATCTAGCTAGCTGTGTCCGTGCATGGAGAGCAATCATGGAGCGAGGCCGGAATCAAGCTACATTCACATCCTGTTTACGGGACAAGATTTATCTTTCAGGTTTCATGTGTGGATAAGAGACAGACTTGTCGACAACCCATTCGCATATCGTATGATGTCGTCTCTGTATAAGCAGTAAAACCTTTGTCAAATGTTGGGAAGCTTAACTGCATTAGAAAGCTTAGATTCTTCATATTTCAGTCACTAAGTTTGTTTGACAGGTTTTTTGGACCAAAAAAGTGAAAGAGATGCTCTGAAAGCGATCACAACAAATGGGAGGTTCTACCTGTTTGGGGTCATTACGTCATGTCTATAATCCGTACCCTGAATATTCACTTTCCCTTCCACCAGAGGAATCCAGAATTAAACATGTTAAAAAAGTTGTTTCATCAAATTATTCCAAGTGGTGAAATTTCTCCTGTCAAGTCTGTTGTGTCAGTTTTCATCAATAACAGCAGATTCAGTCTTATAGCATTTCCTCCTCAATGTGAGTCTTGTGAAGCTGGGGACATTTGGTTTCCTTGGGGTTCTAGCTGCAAGAAAAAAGTAACCCCATCATTTTCTGTTGAGTCGTCATCCCAGGACAGCTTGTGATAGTCAACAAGTGCTCCCTGCTCTACTCGGCTAATAGTGCACAGTGGCCTTGTGTAATAGCTCTATTCGAGGGTTCTTTGTTTGTTAACAGGCCTGTTTATCACTCAAACCTTATCATTCGCACAAAACAAGCTGTAGCCATTTAGATCATTAATGAGACCTGTTTGTTGTCATACGTCTTCATTCACATTCATTTGCGCGAGGAAGTACGATCTGTAACTGGGAACCACTTTTTCATGATTTTTTGCTCACCTTCTCACAAAGAGGGCAAAGTTGACCTAAAAGAGGACACTGAGAGCTGATGAAGCTGGTTTTGTTCGCTCAGAGTCTTTGGACAAGACCGTGGACGGAAGGTACGACTCTGCTTGGTGTTTGGTCACCTGAGACTAAAACTCCACAACTCCCAGAGGGTTTTACCCAGGAAACTCAAATTTCACTTAGATGTAGATGACAAGGTGTAGAAGTGATAGGGATGGGTACCTTTCACATTTGAACCAATTTGGTACCAATGCAATGTAGCTAATTAATATTACTACTCAACTGTACCAATTTTTGGTAATTTTTGCTGTGTTGGGTGAGGTTTTAAATGTTAATGGGTTTAATAATAAAATCTAATAAAATAAAAAGCAAATGTATCAAAACAACTTTTTAGCTGTTTGTGCTGTAACATTGACGTTGTTTCATGTCTTCAACATGAAAATACTTGACTAAAATTAAGTAAACCTTAATAAATTTACTTCAACTACTGTATGCAGTGTTCTTTCTTAATAATGCACAAATTAAAACCCAGCTCCAGGTACTCCATGCCCATATATGGCACGGAAAATGGCTCACTCGCTCAGTCCCTCACAGTCACATGGATGAATTTGGGTACTGAAACATGGTACAGTTTGATCTTATTACGAAATTTGATCAGTGCTTTGAAAAGTCCCAAATTTGGTACCCATCCCTAAGAAGCGATGTGGTGAATGTCTTATGTCTTGCTTGAAGCATCATGAAGTTAATGAGGTACAAAAATGGAAATAGAAAAAAAAAATAGAATAAAGATTCTTCAGTTAGCCTGATGTGAACTTTAATCACATATTAAAACATGACATTTCCTGAAATGAGAGATTTAAATCTTTCAAATAAGGTGAATTTTAACCTTGGTGTTCTTCAGTTATAAGCTTTTAAAACAGTATAGTAGATAAGCCAATATTGGGTGGGATGTGAGGGGTTTAATCACCTTTCTCCCTCATCCTGTTGTTCAGTCTGAACTCCAGCAGCTCGTCTTCACCATGTCTTGCAGCAGACCTTCACTTTATTTCAGCTGTGTGTGAGAAGCGCTCCTGATGGACTTCATTATCTTTATCTCTTCCTCTCGTCTGAGTGGTGTTGATGAGTTGAACAGAGATTTATCCTCCTCTCCGTCTCTCCGCGGATAAATCCAGATCCTCATTCAGAGCCATGGGAGAGTCTGTCAGAGTGCTTGACTGTGGATCCGACCATGAGAAGTCTGCAGAACTGGAGAGGATGAGAGGCGGTCTGAGTGGCACGCCGGCGAGCGGCGCTGAATAACATCATGTTTATTTAATTCAGGGGAAGCCTAATTACTCACTGAGTTTGTTGGCCCTCGTTTATTTTCAATCACTTCTGGCTCTCAGCTCGTGAGGTACGACTGGTTCAAGAGTTCAATGACTCCCAGTACAAACACTTAGACATCCTTAAATACACACACACACACACACACACACACACGTTCAGCCAGACTTTGCTTCTTTCTTAGCTCCTGCTTTAATCAACACTCTTTGTCTGTCCCTGTGACCCGGCCACCATGTGCAGGGGAAGCTCAAAAGAGAAAGGTGTAAGCAGGAGTGTGTGCTCCTCTGCATCTGTGTGTGTCTAAGAAGCCTTTTTACTCTGGAGTCAGCAAACCTTCAGCATAATTAAAAGGCTTGTTTTTTTGTTGTCAGCAGCTCTGTGAATTGAAGAAAAAGTGAAATTTCATCCTCTGACTGCTTGTTTCATGTATGTTCTTGTTTGTGTTTCTCAGGTTGGGCTACGTGGACCACGCCGAGGAGTTGGCCTCCAGGTTCCTCCAGTGCTTCCCAAAGAACCGTCTGTCAGCTCAGGCAGCGCTGAACCACGAATACTTCAGCAACCTTCCTCCACGGCTCTGGGAGCTGCAGGACAGTACGTAACAACATCGTCTCTTTAATCAAACACGGTTATCCCTGAAGCGCTGACACCGGCCACTCTCTGAAGGCATTAAATGTGCCGCTTGGGGAAGATTTCTTTGAACAAAGAGCTTGAAAGTGCCTCTGCTGATTCTTTCATCAAGCAGCAGGAAAACTAGTAATGACCACAGGTTATTATCTGAAGGAAAAAGACCACACAAGGTGCAGCGGGAGAGTTTGTCTGCCACCTTCAGAGTGATTGTTTCTAAAACTGTCGGACAACTTTCAGGTAAAAGTCCCAGAAAAACAAACCATGCAGCTACATTACATTCATACTCACCCCACTGTGAAACTTTGATGTACAGCAGAAACCCCTGAGCTGTATTTTGGTACAACCATAGACTGTAAAAAGAATGGACGATGTAGCTCTGCATTTTACCATTGCATAGTTTTGAAGCCAAAAAAACCTGTTACTGGAGCCGCCATTGTGCAGCTAGAGTCTGTACAGTGGAGAATTTGCGCGGAACTGGCTAACAAAAAAGCAATGAAAGTCAATGGGAGCAGTAGTCAGCTGACCTCTTTCTGTGGGCTCATGATGTTGCTGAACCTAGACCTGAGCAACTGTAGCAACCCCAGATCATAGCACTGCATCTACAGGCTTGTACAGTAGGCACTTGGCATGATGGGTGCATCACTTCACTTGCCTCTCTTCTTACCCTGATGCGCCCATCACTCTTGAACAGAGTAAATCTGGGCTCAGACCACATGACCTTCTTCCATTTCTCCAGAGTCCAACCTTTATGCTCCTTAGCAAACTGAAGTCTTTTTTTCAGTTTGCCTTATTGATTAGCGGTTTTCTCAAGGCTACACAGCTGTTAATCACAATTTCTTGAGTTCCAAGACCACAGGATGTGTCTTTCTCCATGGTTGTTACTCTTTGCATCAGCTGGGGTTAATAACTTGTTGCAAGCTGAAAAATAATCACCCATGTAGTAATTTTCCAATAGGAGGCTTGAGCCTATTTACTTGGTTAAATCCAGGTGGTGACTTTTTTTTGGCCAGTAATAAGAAAAGAAGAGGTGTCAAAAGACCAGTTGGGCAGCCAATAGACTGGGAAACTTGGTTATTTGGAAATTTGATGGTCTGTCAAACAAAGGATCTTTTTTTTAAAACTTTTTTTCTGTACAGTGGGGTACAGTAATCGTGCCCAGAAGGTAACATGTCAAATGTTTGCCTTTTTTTGTCTTTACAGTTCTGTCTTTGTGAATGCTTCCCAAGCTTGGAAATTGGAAATTGGTCTGGTTTGTGTCGCCAAAAAGATGGCTAGCTACTTAAAGTGTCAAGACTTTTCAAGAAAGTTGTTGCAAAAAGCCCTGACTTGTTTCCTAGTTTTCCCTTTACCTTAACCCCTCCCAACTGTTTAGCAAAGCTGCAGCTCAAAAACTATGTCCAGAACAGTCAGCACCCTTCATAGCTACAAAACACACTGGGATGACGGTACACAGAACTTCAGAGTGTTAAATACTTGTCTAATGAGGGTATTTGATTCCTAGGGACTACTTTTATGTTTGAAGAGCTGTTGTAAACTGGATATCCAATGACACTGACAGTTGTTCAACACCAAGTGCTGACAGGGATACGTTCACACCATCAGGCTCAAAGAAGAACATTGTTTAGGAGGCACTAAACCAAGTCAGTCACAGCTGGGGGTCATCTTATTGTAGACCGAGGGAGCCAGGGGAAATAAAAACACTGGATCTTCACTCTGGTGACTCAGACTCGGTTTGAAGACTGTGGATTATTTATGGGACCTGGTGACTTGACTGCCATGAATTTATTCAGGAGCATTTTCAGGGGCTGTTCAAAAAACCTGCCATGCACTTGGGGACTTTTCAGGAGCTGATTAAAAGTCAGTGCAGAAACAATGTTAAAAAGAATCACCTGTCATCACTCCAAGTTGAAAATACCTATAAATGTGAAGATCTATTTTTACCTTTTTAAAATTATCATTACCAAGACAGAAACATAGCTTCTCTTTGTTTCACTTTGTCCCACTCTCCCTCTTTTTCATTTATATATATCTCGTCTCTATTTAGATCAGAGCCAGCAGAGACAGATTTAGTTCCTTGTGTTCATCCTTATACTTACACAACGCCAGACCTCTGCTGACCGCAGAAACATGCTGAACTGGACTGTTCTCCATCTTGACCTTTTTGTGTACAACAACAAAAATTTGTTTCATAACACCAGCTTAATGGTTAAAAGTCTTCAAAAAAGAAAGAAACAGAAACACGGAAAAAAGAGAAACAATAGGAGAAATTCTTGAACCATCTATCATCCCCAACATATGTTACAAGAATAAAGTTATAGCGTTTGTTTGATGGACAGTTGTTTCAGAATCCTGATACTAATGGGGCCTCACTTACACTGTCAAATTAAATAGCTACTCCTAGGTTAACTTTACGAGGTTATCCACAAAATGCACTTCTTACTTGCATTTGACTTGCACGGTGAAAAAGAAGGAACTTAATTCCTTAACAAATCTTGTAACCGTGAGTGAGGAGGGCACACAGTGAACATGAGACCCTGCTGTACATGGGTTACTCACACAGGTGTCACAAGCTGTCTTGGCTTCATGGCGAAGACTGGCTAGCTATGCTCTATGGAGTATGAATTACAGCTCAGTTCAACATTTAGAACACGATGGGCAGCTTAAGTGGGCAAATGAAAATGTCTGGTCAAATTAGAGGCTAATGCAAAACATTCAAAGAATGTTTCATCAAGAGCTCTACACAACAATATATTATTTATTGGTACACTTGACATCCAGTCTATTCTGTAGACAGCAGTACTAAGCCATGGAGCATGGACAGTCAGTCCATACCAGCGCAAAGACAGCATGTCCCCCCCCATGTAAATATCCATGCACAGCAGGGTCTCATGTCCACTGCTTGCCCTCCTCACACATGGTCAACCTGAGTAATGATTTTGCATTGAAAACATTCATAGTTATTTAAACTCATATGTTAGTGTACTCAACTTAGGGAGCACTATTTAGTACAACTTAAAACACTTAGGTCTCTTTACTTATGTTTTAAAGTGCAACCAGTTTGCATGCTTTTTTCAAGTAATGATAGCTAATCGGATTTTACAGTGCAGGAGAGCAGGTAAAATAGAAGATTTTCTACTATTCATTATTGTTGTAGCACAAAACAAACAGTCAAATACACCAACACCATTGGTCCAGATGTCAAACTGGCTAAGGTTAAACGAGGTAATATTCCATCTACTCTTGGTATAAACTCAGTTTAAGAGCTGGAGGCTGTAGCCAAAGCTTCATGGAGTATATTTCAATTAATCCCACTGAACTGTTTTTTTTTCATGCCAGTGTGTCAGATCTGACAGAATATCCATAATATGTGACAGGCTACAAATACACACATCAACAATCCACTGAGCCCTTATTCATTACAGATGTGTAAAGCATGCTCAGCAGACCTGAATGTACCGCCGCCGCTGACATGGTGGTAATATTAATGGAAGAATTCCATTTTTAATTCCCCCAGATTAAGATTTTTCAGCATTATTAATCCTGTTATCAGCTCCCAGCAGGTTGTCATGTCTGAAAGCTGCGGTCACTGAGAGAGGGAGAGAAGAGAGATGGCTCATTTTGATTTTTCTCATGCTCTCTCTCTCTCTATTGCACACTTTCTCTCTCTCTCTCTCTCTCTCTTTTCCCTTTATCTGTTTCTCTCTGATTCTGTCTTTTCCGCACGCACATGTGACACACTGGCAAAGCTGCAGAGCCACAGAGGGACGACTGGCAGTGAATTAAAACAGTTTCCTAAAACGAGGACAGGAATGGATAAACACAGAGTATCATCTGTGTGTGTGTGTGTGTGTGTGTGAGAGAGAGAGAGAGAGAGAGAGAGAGAGCGAGAGAAGGCAGTGGAGAGATGTGTCAAATTATGCAAATGAGAAATAAATGTGAGTTTAAAACTACTGCCTAATTACTCCAGTGTTGAGTTTTTGGATACAACTCCAGCATTATTCTTCCTTAATTCCAGAACTAGAGCCAATGAGGACAGCCCACTTTCCCCATACTGCTCTAAAACAACAAACACAACCAGACTTCACCAAACACGACATCGACTGACCAAGACAAAGACTCACATGTCGTGAAACTGACGAACCTTTCAAGTTGACGTCTTTGTGTCCCCCTGTAGGGATGAGCAGTGTTTTCTAAGGCCAGCTGTGCTCTCCATTGTCATGTGCTTTATGAATTAATCCCCACAATGCTCCGACAGATTACCCGGGACAATGGCAGAATTATTGAGACAATAGCTCCCCTGAGGTTGCTCTTGCAGTGTGGATTTGATTGTGACCTTTTTTTAATTTGATTTCAGTGAGAATGTGCTGTGTGGGTGTGTCCAGTGTGAGGAGTGAGAGCTCAGGCCTTAGGGACCTGGACTCAAGTAGGTTTGCATGGGGAGTGGAACAAAAGCGAGCGTTTGATGGAGTGTGTATTCACTATTTCCCCCTCACTCTTTTGCTAAACCCACCGCTGATTTTGTTGTACTGTTAAGTCCCATGGCCAACCCAAACAGCATTTCCACCTTTTATGAAGGCTCTTGATCGTAACAATGCTGGCACTTCCTACAACACCACTTGGCTCTGACACTGGAACTAGATTTCCAGTGAAAAATACATAAACAAGGTTATTAAATGTGCTTTTTAACTGCAGGAACTAGGGTCTTGATGAACTGAAAGTTCCTAGAACCCCTGTTGATATTCAACAACACATTTAGCTGTACATAGTCTATGTGCTAAGATTTGTGCCGCTCTATCATTTCAAAAATACAAAATTCAAATTAATTTGCACTATTCAGATTCACAGTTCAAGTTTTACAACTCATTTGAAGTTCAGCATGGAATGACTGTCGGATTGTGCCAGTTTCAAGGGAAGTAATTTCAATTTAAAAACATTAAATTCAATTTCAGATCACTTTCTTCAAACTCAGTATAATAGTCGAAATTCAGTTTCCAGTGGCACAAATTTCAGCCCATTGTCGCCAGTTTGCTTGGACACTCTTAAAGTGCAGTTGTTGTTTTCTCTTTTCATCACTGGCCTGATTTACCTGATCTTCATGGAACTTCAGGCCTCTGTGGTTCAGTATACAAAAACAATTGAAGATCACTTTAATCACTGATGGTTGTAACTCATTGGTTGCCATCGTCATCTATGGTTATCAGTTATGTTTTTCAATTGGGCGGCCATGTGGACGGTCTGATGGCGCTAATCTGTCAACATCAGGCTTATAAACTAGTGACCTGACAAACTGAGCCCTGTAGGTGGCAGTAGTGCTCTCTTTGGATGAGAGATCAGCAAAGATTATGAGAAGAGACGACAGAGTCAATGGCAGAAGTTGCTAGTTAGAAAAGTTTGGGCAACTTACATTTTAATTAAGCATGCCAGAGACAAGCACTCAAAAGTAATCAAATTTTCTCCATTCTTTTTTTTTTTCCTTGGTCAAGCGAGGGGTGTTTTCAGTAAAACCAGTCTGCGTTCCACTGCGGATTACGCAAAGGGTCCTCAAGATCAGTGATTGGAATAGTGAGGCTGTGTTATGTGGGTTAGTCGGTTAAAAGGTTCTTTACTTAGTGAGTTGGCTCAGTTACAATGTTTTAACCTGCTTACAAACACAGTAACTCCACCACACGACTGCTTATCAGCTCTGAGAGAAACTTGAGGGAATTTCTTAATAGCAAGGCAGAGTTCACATGAAGACCCAATGTCTCAGGTCCATGTCAAATAAACATCCTTAAATGCACCATCCATAGAGATAGATATATTTATGGAAATATAAATGTGTCACAGCTACAGTAGCAAACAAGAACGTTCAAAATGTCACATTGAGCTATTAAAATACAGCCAAACTGTATTTTCCTACTGGCAAGATTTAAAAACAACTGAATATAAATATTCAGATATGTTCAATTTGAAGTAACTGTCTCCATCTTTAACAACTCACTTGGAAATGTTCTCCTGCCTGTCAGCCTCCGTAGCTCTAATCGGCTTGCGTCTTCTCCCCCTGCAGTGTCTTCTATCTTCACCGTACCAAATGTCAAGCTGCAGACAGAGAGCGGGGACAGCATACAGGTGTGTGCACGAAGGAACAGTCATGGGAAGGCATCCTCTGGCAGCAAACACTGACCTGAGGCAGCATCCTGCACATGACTGCCTGACAGGTAGGTGCTCATTACCATGCAGGAAACATACACACACACACAAACACTATTCTGCAGCAGAGGCAGCAGAGGCAGGATACACTCAACACACACACCAAACAAAGACACACTGACGTTTATTTGAGGTGAAAGTTTGATATAAATGCAAAGATGGATAATTATTTCTTCTAACCATTATGTACATTTTAAACAGCTCTCACCATAACTAACATTAAGTCAGATATTGCATCGCTTTGAATGCATTGTGTTACATTTTATTTTTTACTTAGAGTGTTTGAAACATGCTTAACTCTTTAGGGCCTGAGCTGTAAGACACCTGACTGAACTATTTTGCGCATCTTAACCATAAAATAGTCAAAAAATTTCCAGTGAGTAAGTGTTTAGGACCATTTATTCTGGGATACATTGCACTTTCAATATCTGGTGTTATTTCCAATTTACTGCATGTTAAGTGAGAGAAAAACACTTTAAACTGACAAAAGACACAAAGAGAATTGGAGGTTTAGTGAAAGAAAAAACACTTCAAACGAACAGATTGAAAAATTTTAACAGGAGAAATTGAAAATTTGAACATCAAAAAACACATGTACTACAGAATTTATTAGATTTTTTCTCTTATTTGGTAGAAAAAGAAGTATTTGACAGCATAACCAGATCATCCAGCATCTCACGGCTTGTCTCTCTCTTTGCACAAAAGCCACCGAAGGATGTTTTCTCCTCTTCATGACATAAAAACTGAACCTGGAAGAAGAGACAGATATTCAGCTACTCACGCTTATTGTACAGTAAAAATAAGGCATGGCACAGTATTTATAAAGTTTAGCAACAATACAAGCCTCAAATCAGGCTCACACAGAACAAAGAAGACTGGGAACACATTTCTGAGAACGCAGAAAGACTCCATGCGCTATTTTGTGCAAGGCGCATAAAATATACAGTCTGGTATATAGTGCAAACACAGGATGTTACTCCGTTCTGGGTATCGTCAACATTAAAATACATTCAAATTGTACAAATAAGACTTGGTACATTCTTCCAAAAGAGTCACCACACAATACAGGCATCACATTATGCATGAAAGTGCTTATACGAAGTAAAAACTAGATAGAGAGAGCTTCATTCATCCTGATATTCATCCCATCCAACAGTACCTTTTCTCTCATGAAGTTGCTCCTTTTGTCTCAGGGTCATACTGAAGCTTTAGAGGAGGTTTTATAACCGGGGACGATCTCCTTTTTGGCATTTTTGGAAAAACTCTGCTCTGTTTTCTCTGCGTCTCCCTCTCATCCATCCGCTCTGCTCCATTAAAAGTCCTCAACAAGTCATGACTCGTAAAAACAAACAAGATGTTTGAAACAAAAATGGATGACTATGTGTTAATTTTATTTCACTCTCCCTGGGAAAATAAATAGAAAAAGAAACTTTATCCATCCCAAAAGGAAAGTTCAACATTATCACTCTGTTGAAACTTGCTACAGTGAAGGGTTTACACCTCAGGCAGGTTTTAGGTCACCTCAGGGTCGAAAAAAAAAACAATATTGACAACTTCAAAATTACAAGAAAACCCCAGAAGACTGTTTCTCACTCTCAATCATCAATAAAAGTATTTGTGCACTGCAACTTCCAAGAAACAGTGAAGCATTATAAATTGGTAAATTAACCAATTTGGGAGCTGACGCAACAGAATAGTCAGCAGTTGTTTACGCAAAGTTGTGGCAAAACCACCAAAACAAGTGAAGGGAAATACAGAAGCACTGAAGGGACCATGTTCAGACGGAAAAGACGAATGAAATAAAATAATATATCATTCCAGTTTAAAAAAATCAGTATTAAAATACCGTAAGACTGATAGTTAAAATAAGTGGTGTAACAATGTGTAAAATTTTCCCCAAATTTTGGTGTTTCTCCTTTACAGTGAAGTTGTTCTCCAACATATTCACATAATTTAACAATTAATTTTGTAATATATGGTCTGATAGACCTCATTTACATATAAGTTAGCCTCATTTTTATGTAGAAAAAAGCTGAGATTTTGACTTTTTTGTTACTCAGGTTATTATCAGAGGTACATACTGTCTGTTGATGTATTATCACAGACAGGTTTATGTCACAGTTTAGACAGGATGCTTTAAATTTCAATTTTTTATGACAACAGGGGCCATAATTTTTTTTATTAAACATGTATAGTTTAAAAAAAATGGTCATGGTTAATTTTACATGCAAATAGCATAGCTTAGAACTATCCATGTAATTTTCAAAGACCTTTATGGAAGAATATTACAGTTATGACCAGATAACTTTTGAAATGGGGTCAAACAGGAGGGTTAAGCTGTGATAGATTATTGCTTTATAAATATTATTACATCTTGGTGTAAAAATCTGTTTTTATGGAAGTGTGATGTAGAAAACAGTGCTAAGACTGATGTTGAAATGGTGTCTCCATGCTGGTGTCCAGCCGGGGGCGCTCCAACTCAATTTGTTGAGTTTTATACTTTCAGCACTGTCTGCACTGTCTGTCCATTTTCAAATAGATGAGGATTTAGGAGAATTACTGTAAAAACTAACATCCCCACTTCTTCTTCTTTGATGAAAGCTTCCATACTTTTCAGTATTTTTTTTAGATTTCGAATATTTAGGTCTTATTCCACAGAATTCAAGCAATGTTCTCTGAGGTGTTTGGAAGCACTTTTTTTTTTTTGGTAAAAACAGGCAAACTCTGAGTATTTTGGATCATGAGCTCTTCAGTTGATCAAGTAGTCACGTTGACAACTCCAAGCCCAACGCTAATCTGCATCCCGCCAACCACTACACTCTTTCTTTTAACTCTGACGCCATGAGATCTGTTCTGTCCGCATTCAAGCAGAGAATGCAGTAATAGATGGAGGAATGGCTTTGAGTGGCCGAGGAGGGTGTCCCATTCTTTAGAAACGGGGGTCTCATTCACTCCTCACATAAAGCTGCTCTATTTGCATGCAATGAGAGGAGCAGAGGCCAGGCATGGGGATAATGGTCGGACTAATGATGGACTCTGGATTGTGAGGGCCAACACAGGGGCCACAACACAGCGCTGTGCTGCAGATTAGATCTGTAATTACTGACAGGTGTAGAGAGACACCAGACGCATCAACTCTTCCACTCAGGGAGGGAAACTGCTGCGTTTTATCTGCTTCACTTTCCTTCTGCAAAACCTGCAGGAAGAAAATGGAGGCTAACTGCACCCTGTGTTTACTATCAGGTTGAAGTGTGTGTATCCTGGTCTGGAGGCTTGTCCGTATGTGTGAGTGTGTGAGTGTGTGTGTGTGTGTGTGTGGAGGGTGGAAGTCACCCCACTGAGAGAGCTGTGTCCTCTCAGCTGCTGCATTTACATTGAAATGAGCCTCTTTGTCCGGTGTCGTCCTAAAGCCTGACAGGCTGTGAGAGCTGCACTGATAGCAGCCTAATCCCCGCGCACACATTCACATTAATACACTGACAAATTACACCAACACATGCACACAGTCTCTCACAAGCTCCTGCAATCACAGCTCACACACATATTTGAGCTGTTTCACGTCACAGTTTTATGACTGTGATGATGGAGGGAGCGAACTGATACAGAAAACACAGGACGTGCAGGATTGGAGTCAAATATTTGTCATTTCACAGATCCTGTTAAGTTAGGGAACTTCAAGCAGTGGATGCATTCAAATCTCCACACAGCATTTATGTAAACTACACCACTTTGTTGCTGTTTGCTTTTGGATAAACTTAGATGATGTGTATGAACACTTCTTCCTCTGCAGGACCCTCCAGACTCTTAGGACCACATCCCGCAGTAAAAACAGTGGCCCCAAAATTTGTTGCATTATATCAATTTGTCACATAACTTTAATGATACTATTTTTTCACTTGTTTTGCAAAAGTTGCCTTGATTTGTTATATTTTTTTTATTTTTTAGAAATGCTTCTTAATTCTTGTTGGGCCACTGGACAAACACTTGAACTCAGTCACTCACTTATTACACATGACATTTGGTAAAATAAATTGATTCCAAACTAGTTATAAGCTAAGTATCTAAAATACTTGCATAATCATTCAATAATGAAAAAAATGAGTGGTTCATTGAACTACTACTACTACTTTTTCTAAAAAACAAAACAAAACTGTATTTCTGTTGTTTTCATTCGCCCCTGTTTTAATGTGATATAACACTGTCAAGAAAGAAAATTATGGCCCCATGAAAACTTTGCTGATGGAAAACTATTTAGATCTTATCTTACAAGTCTTCAACATGTTTTTAAGGTCATTAAATGGATATTATTCATTATTTCTACATTATGGGGCGAGGAAATATTTATAGTTAGTCAAGTAGAAGAACTTTAGGAATGATCAAAAATGGGAACACTCCATTGGAATTTTTGAGAATTAAGAAAAACTAACAGGTTCAGGAATTTGTCCTAAGACTCCTTGTCCACTGTGGAAACTATGTTTCTGCCTCTCAGACCCATGACACTGTTTTTTTTGTTTTGTTTTGTTTTGTTTTTTTGACCTATTGGCCACATTCAGAGGCACTGCCCACATCATCTGTTGGTGATATCACATTACACCCATTTCAGTAAAATCATCATCAACAACAACAGTGTATTTTTCTACAATCATACAAGTAACTTTACACTAGTGGTTTACAAATAACACTAAAAACAACTTCTTGTACAAAGAAGAGGTTTATTTACTATACTTATTAGGTTTAACTTTTCCAAAGTAGCAAGGAGAAATAAAAAGTCCACATATACATGGTCATACACATGTATATAAGTATTAAAAAATATGGTGTGTTGTAAGCAGACATGTATTCAAATATGCCTCATGCAATATTTTAAATTAAATTATTAATGATTATTTTGGAATTTTCCTAACTGAGTCTAGCTGTTGTGAATATAGGCATTTGTCTTTGGCAAACATACATGTACATATGCTACATACAATGTTAATAAATAACTCTAACCAGTTTTTAGATCTGGAGAACGTCAATGTTTTTTTTTTTTGTTTTTTTTCACAGAACAACTAAAACATGAATGGTAAAAAATGAAAGAAGATTCACGTATTTACAGATAGATATAATCCTTATGTCCCCCCAGTGACTCAAAAATGTCTCATTCTAAAGTGTCCAAATATTTAGTTTAGCTTTTCTTTAGGCTGTGTTTTCTACTCATCAAGGACCTGGACTTTATTATCTTCAATGGCTGCTGTCTCCTTATAACTTGTGAAAAATGAAAGATTATTTTTAGTTATCCAAATTGAATTTTGAAATTTTACAATATTCCTGAGCTTAAATTCCCATGGAAACTTTCCTGAAAATTACCAGATATTTTCCACCGCTTTGTCACCTTGATGATACTGATCTGTGCTTTGAGCATAATTTTTCTACAACAACTTTAAGAATAAAATTTGGGTTTATAATTACTTCTGAAAGACTTTTGCATTGTTTTTCTGGAACAGAGGTGAGAGTTTGTTATTTTTGTTCTTGTTTTTGGTTGTTTGTGTTTTATGTTTAAGTTTAATGGTCAATCAGGAACCAGGGTAATGAGTCAAAGCTCTGCTCACAGATCCAGTTGAAAAAAGTGTTTTCCTCCGTAGTTTTCCTTTCACACTACTTTTGTGATACTGTTTACACGCCGGATTCTGTGATAATAAGCAGACAAAATTCGCAAAATGCGTCCGGTTATTTAACGTTGATTCTCTGCGTTTGTGAAATCAGAGGTAAGAGAGGTGACAAGGAGGGAAGCAGAGGAATAAAAGAGAGAGGGAAGCAGAGGCTGGTGGGAGCAGGGCTGGGTTTCTTTTTGTGGAGGCAGCGTTGTATTATTTATAGGAGGTGGTGGAGGCAGGCCGCTTCAGACGGAGCGCAGCAAAGAAGGCGAGCAGCCCCTTTCTCTTTTGTGGGTCTATTCCCAGTGGGCAGGCTTTGTGCTGGCTGGATGGCTGTCTTTGAGGAAACCCGGGCAGCTATTGAGCCCAGAGTGAAGGCCGGGACTGACTCGACTGCACTGAGACACAGCAACACTACAGCACCACAATGTCTGTCACCGCTGCGGCCAGAGAGGAAAAGAAAAGGACGGAGAGAGAGTGACAGAGGATGGGGGGGAAATAGTGGGAGTGTTTGATTTTGGCAGGGAGGGAAGGGAGAAAAGAAAAGATTGTTTTTGTGGTGAGAAAAGAGAAAGCCAGAAAGGGATGGATTGAAGAAATGGAAGCGGTGGAGAGGAGAAGAAAGGGGGAGAGGGGAAAAAAGGCAGGTCTCCTTTACAGTACAGCACCGCATTGATCTATGTTTATTCATGATTCTGCATTATTCACAAGATTAGCTGATGCAACTCTGTGCCGAGGGGAGGCAACGGCTACCCCCCCCCATCAATCCTCTCAGTGACCACACGGTTCAACCACGAGTCCCAACAACAAGTGGGAGACAGCTGCCCTGTCTCTGAGCTTCAACACTTCACTGCCTCTCCAGGCGAGAGAGCGGGGGAGCGAGGAGAGCGAGGAGAGCGAGGAGAGCGAGGAGAGCCGGACGCAGCGTGCTCACAGTCAGAATACATAACAAAGCATAAAACATTGATTCAATCAGGGAGCAAAAAGCAACATGAAAGAGGGAAAATCAACAGCTCTGTGCCCCAGTCCAAACAAGAATTTAGTCAGTTTTATTTTGAAAGCAAATCTTCAGAGGCATTTAAAGCAGTGTTACAGATCTATACTGAGATATCATTCAGTCCTCCCCAGCGTCCCTCTGTTCAGACTAACTCTGCAATTAAATTGATCTGCACATGTCGGCACAAGTTTTCTCGCTCATTTCTGAGTTCTGCAAATGAGGGTCTTATAAAATCTGAACAAACTTTAAAAGTTATACAAGTTTTGAAGTTTTGCTCAAGCTTATATGTTTTTTAACTTTCGATTGATTTTGACAGATTCAACCAGCGCTGATGTCCTCTTGTCAGATCTCAGCTTTTTTTTTGCCTTCTGTGTGTTTTCTGGTTACTTTGTTGAGTCTGTTAATGATATCTTTAATCAGCGTAATGTGATGAGGGTGACACAGAGGGTCTAGTTTTCCCTGCAAAATGAGTGGGTGCTCGAACTCTATGTTTTCTCGACATCAACAGAAACAAAATGACAAAATCACTTGTCTCTCATGGTTAACATTTTGATACAGTTGATGTATCAAGTATCCAGTGCAACAATTCTACCAGTATGAAATGCAAAGAAAGCAATTTAATGTGACAGCACTTTGATTAAAAAGATGGTGCTGACCATAGACTGTAACTAGAGTGGACAGCGTGGCTCCACCTGTCACCTCTGTACGATGTTGAAGCCAGTAAAACCCCTTTCTGGCGCCAGATTCAGCCGCCATTGTCTGCGCAATAGAGAATTTCAGGTGGAGCCTTGTAAAAAAAAATAATAAATACATTTATTTCTTCTTCTTTCAAAGGTGTAGTCTCCTTTTGGCTCTCTTTTCCGAAGTTCCTTATATCCCCTATAAAAACTACTCACAAACAGCACCTGTCAATCACGTCAAACGAACTTATAACTCACTTTTTAATATCTAGTAACTAATGAAAAACCCAACACCTCAGGAAAAAAAAAGACTTGAACACAATTACGTCTTCATACCACCGCAGCATTAGGATATGAGAAACATTTCTACAAACTGTAATAACTTTTTAAAAGTTTTCCAGACTCGTATCTAGAATGCATGGGGAGGTGGGGTTTATGACCTATACTGCAGCCAGACACCAGGGGGCGGGGCATGTGGTGGAAACTCCAGTTGGAGCTGACTGTGATCACATCCACTGATTATACAGGCTGTGGTGCTGACATATTGCTAAATGGCACGGTCAAACTGGCTAACTGTGCTTGGGCACACTTCAGCTCTAAAGTCCAGCTGGTTGGGTCAGTGTGACTGCAAGTACACCAACAGCTTGGCCATAATTCTGTAGTCAGCCTCCACCTCCACAAGGTCCAGGACTAAACTGGACTTCCTCACCAGTCTGTTCAGTCTGTTTCCTGTCTGCTCACAGCTGGTGGAATCCTTCCAATGAGGTGTTGTGTCTGATGCTAGCTCTGATAGCCATGTCTCTGTGATGAGCATGATGCTACTCCATCCTCTGGTATTCTCCCAGGAGCTAGGTTAGAGCCTTTTGCTGGTTCATCTTATTGAAGACATATCACCTCATTCTTTGGGAACATAATGTTGCAGAACTTAGACCTGAGCAACTGTAGCAACCCCAGATATTATTATTATTGTAAGGTCAAATTGCAGCTTAATCTAAGAAATCAAAGATTCAAAGTAAAACAGGGCTGAGTCTAGACTTAAATAAATTGTTCCCTTTAATCATTGTTTGCCCACTTGTTCTTGTGGTAAAGTCAAGATAAGTGTCACATATTGATTGAAAATTATCAATAAATTAATATCCATCTATTTTGGATAGTGTTAACCATTAAATCAACTTTCTAATTACTTAATTTAATCTTTAATCGAGAAAAGTAAATATCTAATTTAAAAGAAATATTAAGATATTAACAAATATTAAGAATGAGTTCGTTATTTGTAAAGAAAAAACATAAATTTGAGCTATTCTTGAGTTTATTAGTTAAGGTTGCAGATTTAATGATTTTCTCTTTTTCAGATGATTATTTAAATGTCTGCTTAACTTGTTTTATTTATCTGTTTATTTTGAAGGGTTTTTTTTTTTTTTACCTTGAAATGCATTAAAAAAGACAAAGGAAAATAAAAGGTGAACAAAAGAAGACCTGTCTGATGTCTGTTGCTTCATGAGTAAAATCCAGATCACTTTGGGCAGTTTGTTGAAACCTCTTTTTCAAGTTTGGAGTTTGCACAGCCAGATGAAACTTGACAATTATTATTATTATTATTATTATTATTATTATTATTATTATTATTATTATTATTATTATTATTATAGAGTTGTGAAATAAACCAAAATTATTTATTGTTTACTAAACTGCATACACAGGCAGTTACACTGATATTTTCAAAAAACAGTTGCAGAGAAAACGTCTTAAGATGTGAAAACAGTTTGCAATGAAATGAACTTAAACCAGCAGCCACTGCACTGTCTATCATCTACGAGAATAATCGACACATTTTCAACTTTCTATGTGTCCAGCCTTGATGTATGTAAGTGCAGCAGCCTACAGTCTCTGTGCCTCTGACAGCTGATGTTATGTGTATGAGAGCTGTTCTCTGTGCTGCTGCTGCTGCTGCTGCTGCTGCTGCTGCTGCTGGACTCATGGCCGGGCTTCACACAAAGCCTCTCCTTTCTACAGTGTGTCTGTGCAGTCAGCCATCACAGGTCAGTGACAGGACACCCTGGCCCTGGAGCATCGCAGTGTCACTTTGAAGATAACAGCTGCAGGCGAAGCTACGCTGCAGTGTCCACAGTGTAGCCATGCCAGCTATTTATCTACCTACACACACACACACACGCACAACCACACACACACGCGCGTTTACTTGCCGTAGGTACCATCGCAGTGACCACGCTATACTGTGGGAAGGATAAAATGCAGGAAGCCTTCTTGCCTGTGCAGGCATTTCTCTTGAAAGTAAAAGCACTATTTGTCCCCTGGTGTGTTTCTGCCGTGATGTCTTTCTACTAAAGCCATCAGTGTCCAAAACTCACTAAGTCAGCAGGACTGAAAAGAATATTTTTGGCTCTGTAACAGGAAGAAATAGATTTGTGCTGTCCATAAAAACGACCTGTCAGAAAGTTTTTCTAGGTAGAGGACAAAGTGATTTAAAGTGTATCCCTGCTGTGAGCCGGAGGGGGGAATAGGAGGTGGGGGGAAGGAAGGATAACCGGAGGCGTAGCCTTGAGAAATGGAGAGCCTTCAGTCAAATCAGCCAGTTTTACTCTCCCACCGCCTCTTATAACTTTACAGCTTCAGTGGCTGCCAGTTATGTGGGCTTTCATTTCATCTTATCCTCCCGCAGAAGCAGAGTGAAGGCTGGAGACGTTCGCAGCAGCTCTGCAGAGCGTGTCAGAACGTATGCAGGCTTTTTTTTTTTGGACACCGTGCTTACAGTGAAGGCTCTTAGGATTGAATGTGAATGTGAAGCAGCAGCAGTTAACTATCATGTTTTTTTTCTTCTTATATGAAGAGATATCTGTGTAGATACTGTCTCTTCTCTTCAGTTTTTCCTCTTATCATAACCTTGAAGATTTAAACATGCTGGAATATTTGCTGTTTTCATCCTCAGGCTTCATCTCCATCAACTTTTAACACGGCAGACTTCAAATATCTCTAAAGTTGGGATGAAATGTGCTCAATTAAAATCTCATTCATTTTTCAATAAGTGACAAATAATGACACATAGCTGAAATGTCCTTTAATATGGTCATTTATCTGAGTTATTATAAAAGTTATGAGCATCAACAGCAAAGCCAAAACCATTTATTTCCAGAATGTCACCAGATTCCTGCTGCTGGTTTCGAGCGCGGCGGCTCATTTCACAGACGACCACTGCCAGACTTTATCAGTCTGCTGGGGTCTAATTATCTTCCGCTCAATTCTGGATCAGGTTTCTCCTTTTTTTTTTAAAGGTAGGTTTCCCACTACTTCCACCTCTGTTTAAGTATGATGAAACGAGTAAAGCAGGATTTCCAGCATAGGAACTTTCCCCAGAGACCAGGAACCTTTAGAGGAACTCTGTGTGTTTCCACCACAGGGACCAGGGTTTAAATTAGCTCCTGTCAGCTCAAAATAGCCCTGAACATGGAGTGGTGTTTATTTTGAAGCAGAGAAACTGTGGGAGGTGCATAACTAAACATTTCTGAATGGTTTAGGACTCTAATATTTGAAGGGACTGTGAGGAGTTTCTAAGTGATCTTGAAAAAGTCTGATATCTAAATAAATGCTCGATCGATGCTAACATGATACACTGCAAAAACTTTTTGTTTGCAGTAAACATGACCTTAAAGGTAGAGTATGTGGGATTTTCCTAGAAAATGAAATGACAATTTTTGAAGTTATAATCCTGCTCATTTGTCATCTATGGGCCTCTAAATGTGTGTCAGTGTATGTATCTGCCTCAACCCCCTCCTCATCTTGCACCCCTGTCTGTATGTTAATGTTTTGGTGTACTCTGGATGTTTTGTCGTGGTGACCAGCCAATCACAGTGCCCAGTGTGCAAGTGACTCTGTGTGTTGATAATGAGTGGGAGAAGCTATCCTGAGCGGCTACAATAGTGATTATAATACGGAGAATGATGGTACAATATTTGCAACGTGTCTCATTTATCTGCAGGAAGTCAGGTGTATGGCTGTTGAGTTTCTCTCACGCGATGCTGCAGGTGCTCGCAAGGCTGTTTTTTACAGTCTACGGTGTGCTAATGAAGCTACAACTGTCAGCCACGCTATTAGCTACGATCAGAGGAAGTGAGCATGCGCTGCAGCAGGCACTGAGCCACAGAAGAGGAGAGGAGTTTGGATGTTGTTTGTAAGCAGAGAAACAAACCTTAACGAAATTCCTGCATACAATGCCTTTAATAAGATAAGATGAGATAAGATGCACCTTTTTTCATCCAACAACAGGGAAATTTAGACCCTGGTGTTAACTCTGTTAGACATGTTTCTGTGAGTACCATAATGCTACCCTGCTTTCTGGTGTTCCTTGATGCTGGGTTAGCACGGTTAGCTTGTCCATCTTATGGGAGAGAGATCTTTAATTCCCCATAACGATGGATTGAAGGACAGGCTGGTGTTGTCTCTTGTTAGCTTACACCTCAGCATCAGCATGTCATCCTCGCCTCCTTTCCTCAGCTCATGGGGAACATCTGGACAAGCACTAGTTAGCATTGACATGCTACAGGCTGCTGAAAGTTAACCTTGTGTGTAAAAGCAGACCATGGTTACAGGTAGGATTCCTGGGCACACACAGGAACAAAAATAGTAAAAAAAATACCCTGGAGTACATAACCAGTTTGGTGTCCATGGTCAACTAACAAAACATAAAAGTAATCACAGACCTCACATACAAAGAAAACAAAAAGAGAAGGAAAAAAGAAGGAGGGAGCTGCAACTTGTGAGGCTCTTACACTGCAAAAACTGAAATCTAGGCAAGTCCTCATGTCTTATTTAGAGTAAAAAATGTCTTATTTTTCTTTATTTGAGCCACATTTACCAAAACCAGCTCATAAAATTTCTTGTTTCAAGTTTTAAAGAAAAAAATGAGGTCTGAATTGCTTGTAATAAGTCAAAAAAATCTGCCAGTGGGTTAAGAAAAAAGTTTCTTGAAATTAGAAAGATGTATTTATGCAAGAAACGTTTTTCTTGTTCCATTGGCAGATGTTTTTGACTTGTTACAAGCAATTCAGACCTCATTTTTTTCCTCAAATTTCTTGAAATAAGACATTTTTCTTTATCAAGAATAAGAAGACAATTTTTACTACAAAAAAAATAAGACATAGACTTGGTCAGATTTCAATTTCTGCAATGTGAAGTTGTCTTTTTTCAAGATAAGACAAAACAAACAGCAGAATCATTTGCAAAGTATACAAAATCAAAACAATGAATTGCCTTTAAAGACTATTTAAGTAAGAATAATACCTTTTACTTGATAGTTAACAAGTATGTTTTCATTACCCCATTAGTGAATTTTTAGTTTATGTTTACAAGTTATTTTGGCATCAATTCATATTTTAATATCTTGAAACAAGACATTTTTCTAGTCTTGTCAGGTGAATGTAGCTCATAGTTAGTCCAATAAGACAACTTTTTACAAAAAATAGGACACAAGAACTTTTTTTAGATTTGAGTTTTTGTGGTGCCTCAACACAGACACGTTAAAACTCGTACTTTTGGTGGCAATGCACCTGAATATATCCATGTCTATTTTGCAGCTTGATGAGCTGTAGTGTTGATGGTGAGAGAGTGTGAGTGATAGAGGATTAATATAGGTGTGATTAGTTCCCCTCTTTAATTAGATGACTAAAGTTCAGAGAATCAGACGTAAGGCTGCACAGAGAGAAGAACAGAGACAGTAACTAGAGGAGAAGAAAGCAGCAGACAGGTCATAGAGTGCTCCCCGCTGAGGTACCAACTTCTCCAACTTGTTATAAACCACCAGAGGTGAGAAAGGAGAAGAAGCCAGACTAAAGGAGGAGGAATAAAAACAAAAGTTAAAGTCTAAGAAGCCAAAAGAAGAAAAGAGGCCGTGGAGGAGGATGGAGGGACGACTCCTCCAGGAGGTGCACGAATTGATTTCATGTATAATTTGTTGATCAGCGCATGCAGCAGATGCCATCAGGCTGACATGTAGGAGGAGATCTGACTCCCATTATCATAAGCTCCCCTCTTCCCACAATGCTTCGCTCATCCCTTCAACCTCCCCCCTTCACAACAAGTTTGTCACGGTGATATTAAAAAGATTATTGATAGACTTCAGATGCTTCATCACGTCAGGCAGACGCTCAGAAAGAGGAATCTTCTGTGTCTCTTTGCAGAAATGAAAATGAATCAGTTTACATTTACTCCTCTGTTGAAGAAAAGGAGGAACTGAGCTGTGGAAATAATGTGACAGCAGTCAGGTTGGCACCGTTTTAACAGCTGTAAACAAACCCAACAATGGAGCATGTTTTCTAGTAGAAGTGCCGTACCTTTATTTTTCTCCATTTATCTAACTCCCAGTTTTTTCCCCCTCTCCTCTCCTCTCTCTCTCTCTCTCTCTCTCTCTCTCCCTCCACCATATGGCTCTCCCTAATGAGCATTGCACATGTACCTCCTTCCTTTTTTGCTCCTCCAAAAAGAAAAGAAAACCCGGTTCCTTCTTATGTGGTGCAGCCAACAGCTCCTCTCCAGCAGCAGATCTGGAGCTGCTCGTCTCAGCTGAGTGAATTAGTGTCAAATAAGTATGCAAATGAGTTTAACTTAGTCAGTCTGAGGGATAATGAGTGGAAGCTCGGATGGATGTGAGAAGAAATGCTTCAAATTGTTATGCATGTACCGTTATATGTTGCTCCGGCAGAACGTGTAAGAAAGATTACAGCGACTGCATTTTGTTCCACTTTCATTTTACTGATTCCTGCGAGACAAGATGGAGCGCCATTAGTTTGCAGAAAACCTGCATGAGAAACCAAGAAACCATTTCTTCTGTTACTTGTGTTCAGATAACACTCAGTATGCAAAAAAAAAAAAAAACACCCATCATGATGAAGATTTGTAAAAAGTAGAAATGCAAGTCTTATCAGGTCTGTCCTCCAGAGGAGAAAACTGTCTTTCATGACCCAGCATCAAGCAGATTTGCAGCCGGAGTTAAAATGTTTGATCTAGAACAAATTGTGTGCTGCACTTTGCATGCAGATATCTGTTTAGAGAGATAAATAATTAGTTCTCAGATTAGCGGGAGCTGGGGTGTCCTGACCACAGATTCAGAATGAGTTCAGTCTGCTTTTCCTTTCCACACAGACGCTTTTTCCTGCAGATACCAGAGTCTCGGTACTTTAAATATCCTAAATTGAGGCTTTGGGTCATGGCTATCACCTGTGAAATATCTGTTTGTCCATGTTGTCCTTTCAGCTAGTGTGTGTAAGGTTTCAGTAAGGGGAATCACAGCCTTGATCTTTGAAGCATTTTTATAGGGTCAAAAACTGTACGCGGTGTGTTTAAAGAGGGGTATGTTGCTTTTTCATATTGTAGACATGGATGTAAAGTAACAATGCTGAGTGTTCAAACTAAGTGTGTGCACATTTTCAAAACTCTACATAACCATATGTTGTAGATATCCCAGCATCTATCTGTAAACTAATCGAATTCTCTGCTTTAAAAACAGCACCGGGTCTTTTTGAGATCTTATCAAGACTTGCTGTAACAATGATGTCATCACACAAGGATCTCTTAATTGGTTGATGACAAGCTGTTGGTGCAGGCCTTAAACATCAAGATATGCCAAAAGCTGTGCTCCAGATAGGCATTGAGAGAGCTGGCCAATCAGAGAGAAGGGGCTTAACTTAAAGCAATAGCAGCTGAAATGAAGGGTTTTCGAAGGAAGTTGTAGAAAGGGTTTCCCTAAAATAGTGTTTCTCAAATTGTGGTCCACAGACCAATGGAGGTACCCCCATTCAAAAGAAAATGACCAAGTTAACTGACCCCATTAAAGAGGGGGTATCCTGTTCTACCACAAAACTTAAACTTGGACATAAAGTAAAAACACTTGTTTTTAGACTAAAAATGCAGAATTTTTGAACCTCAGCATGTTCATAGGTGGCAGAAATCCTTAAATCTGTCTGTAAACGAATCAAAATGCTCCTTTCATTTAAAAAAAAAAAAAGAGAAGAGCTTTGCATGTTTTGCTAAAACAATATGATCATTGCATAAGGATTTCCTAACTGGTTATGACAAGCTGGTGGTGCAGGCCCCAAACACCAACGTCTGCCAATAGCTCGACCACAGACTGGCCATCAGAGGGCTGACCAATCAGAGGGAAGGGGGTTTTGCTTTTAAAGGAACAGCAGCTAAAATGATGTATTTAAGGTTTGAGGTTTTAAGAGCCTGATTTGTAGCAATGACCCAAAATGTAACAACAACCTGAAGTTACAAAAATGTAGAAAAACCCAAAATGTAATAACTGGTCAGTAATGTAACAAAAGTGCTGAACCTGAAATGTAACAAAGAAAAACGTAATGTAACTCAAAATGTAATAAATTGTTTAAAATTATTGCATTTTAGTCCCAGCACTTTTGTTACATTATCAACCATTTATTACATTTCAGGTATTTTTATAAGATTTTTTTAATGACATTTCGGGTTGTTGTTACAAATCTGGCACCAACAAGGCAGAAACTTAAGAAAAGACTCTTTGAAACAGAGTTTCTCAACTTTGGGTCCATCATGATTGTGAGTAAATTGAGTTATTATTCTTTATGGGACATTTAAGGGAAATAATAAACGGGGTAATAATCTCAGAAAAAGATAAGCTTGTCGGACTCACAAAACTTTCCCTGAACTTCCCATCTAGAGTAAACAACCACTGATACATGACCCCACAGGCCAAAATCATCATGTATCAATGGCTTAAGATAGAGACAGTGAAAAGAAAATCAAATGAGGAAAAGAAAACCTCACACTGGCCAAGTAAAGGTACAAAGGTGATTTGATTCGGCTGCACTATATGTACAAAAACATAGTGTTAATTTGCCTTTGGAGCCAGATATGAGACTGAAACTCTCCAGTTTTGGGCCAGACATCATGTCTCAGCAGAACAAGATACATTCTTCCTATTAAGTCTGAGAATGATGGGTGAGAGGGCCTACCTACGCAAGCAGTGCTATTTATAATGTTGGCTGCAATGTTTACGATACTGTTGAGGTGTATGGGGAGAGAGAGGGAAGGAAAGAAGAAGAATCATTTGAAAAACATTGTGAGGTGTGATGTGAGTTTATAAAACATCAGTATTCTTTCTGGGCTGCTGTCCAGGGCGATTAAGCTTGGTGGTCCGTGTGTTTTTCAGGGGGATAAGTAGTCCTTGGTGTGAAACAGTTTTGAGAAACACTGTTCCAAAACACCAGTGAGAGGAAAATATGGGATTTTTTAAGCTGTAGATCATGAAAAGCTACTAAAAGGGGAACCAAAGGCTCAAAAAAGCACAATACCTCCTTTTTACAATGAAGGAAGTGGTCTCGCTCGCTTGGTCTGCCTCACCCTCTATCCAAACTCTACGACCTGCTTTGAGTATTTGAGCCTTCAGCATTAACTCTCTTTTAAATATCTCCTAAAATGTGGCGTGTTGTGGAAGTTCTGAGTTTCAGGTCTAGATTTCCTCTCTTGAGCAGAAATATGTCAGTGATGATGAAGACTTTGGGAGGAGATGAGACAGCTTTTCAGCTCTGATCCAAAAGTGCAGAGTCATCCTTCAGTGTCTCACTCTGCGTGTCGGCTTCAGCGTGAGTGTACTCCGATTGTACCGCACCAGCTCTGTTTTCCCAGCATTCATCAGCGAGCCCAGGCAGGAAGTCAGCAGGAGACTGACTCGATCCGAATTGGACATGACTCACAAATTATACACTCGCCGGGGAGTCTGCATGTTAACAGCACACTGCAGCCCTGTATGGAGAGTCCTGGAAACACTGGGCCCAGTATACATGAGTCCACACTGCAGGGAGGAGAGCTGAGAGACATGAATGTCAGTGCATGAAAGGAGGGAGTGTTGGTGGAGAAGCAGGGGGAACACTTCCCTACCATCTCAAGTGTTTAGAGAAAGTGCACAGAAATATTATGATTATTAAACCTTTTTTTGAAGTGGTGTTGGGTTGACCTGCTCCTGCAGAGAGATAAGTGTACTCACTCTGCTGGTAGGAGAGGGCCGCCTTCACTCCCAGGCTTTCAGAAACACCAAACCTTTTTATCAGACTGGGACCTTACGCTCTCAGTCTGTGTGTTCAAGATCTTTCTATAGAATAATATCTCATATCTACACAGTGAGGTCCTAAAATACATCTTTTAAACAAGTTTAACAGATGTACTTCCATGCAAGTGACATGTTCGATAAACTCTACACTGAAAAAACTAAAATCCCAAGAAAAATTTGTCTTGTTAGACTTATATGAACCACACTCAACTAAGAAGTCCAGGAAAATGTCTTACTTCAAGATATTAAAAGATGTAAATGATGCCTGAGTAGAAAAAGGGTTAATGGAGTAATATACATTTGCTTTTTTTTCATATCTTCACTGTAAAATGTGATTTTGCACATTTGTTATCCTAGCCTATTATTTAAGACAGTAATCAGAATCAGAATCAAAATACCTTATTAATCCTCTAGGGCAGTGATTCCCAACCTGCGGTCCGTGGCCCCCTGGTGGGCCGCGGAGATATTGCAAGTGGGCCGCCAAATCATTTTCAAAATAGTCTGAGTTATAATGAAGGGTAATTATAGAAAGATACAAATGTACAGAATAATGTTTAAATATTAAAACTTGGTTACATTTGTAAGGATATTCAACATGTTCAAACGTTTGTTTATAAGAAAAGTCCTTGAAGAGGGCAAGTTAAAGCCCAACATGTAACATGACCCCAAATTTAACAAAACCCTGAAATTTGATCAAACAAATATTGTATGTCCCAAGACTATAATCACTGACACAACATTTAACAAGTTCCTTCTCGGCTCAAAATCTGTTACATCATTGACCAGTTATCACATTTCGGGTTTTATTACATTTTTTTTCTTACATTTCGGGTCTGTTACATCATTGACCAGTTATCACATTTCGGGTTTTATTACATTTTTTTTCTTACATTTCGGGTCTGTTACATCATTGACCAGTTATCACATTTCGGGTTTTATTACATTTTTTTTCTTACATTTCGGGTCTTTGTTACAAATCAAGCGCTAACAAGGCACCATACAGCCCCCATAATTATATGGTCAGAGGTGGGCTGCGAAAAATTTTTGAGACTTAAAAGTGGACCCTGAATTGAAAAAGGTTGGGAACCACTGCTCTAGGGAAAATTGCTTTTTAAGTATACAGTTACTCCCATTCAAAAAGTGTGAGAAATGTAAGAAAGTACAGTATAAGCACAAGTGTCTTACCTCAAAATTGAAATCTAAGCATAAAAATATAAAGATATTAAATAAAATATAGAATGGAACATTAAGTATGTACGGTCTACTTGAAATGTATGGTATATACATGATGAGTATGACAATATATTACTGATGTCTTTGTAATAACACCTAATCTTGAGTTGGTATTGTCTTGACTATAAATTATATGTCAGCTTAAATTTTTACATCCAAATAAATTAGTAAAAAATGTCAACTTGACAACCACCTTTGCCCCTCCCAGCTGTTTAGTAAAGCTACAGCTTTACTTAAGTTATCGCCAGAATGCTTTTGTGGATTGTAACGGGACCCTGCTATATGTGAAAAAATGTCAAGATGAAAAAATGTCATCATTTCAAACAGCTACCTGAAAAAGGTTAACTGAATTGACAAGTCTAAATCAACCAAGGTTTAAAAAAAAAAAAAAAAAGGTTGACACAAGACATCTTATCTAACCAAGCTAACTTGTGTTTGAGCGGCCATGATACCGTCTGTAACACGGAGAAAGAATGATGCAATTTTTGCAGCATATCTCATTTACAGGCAGGAAGTCAGGTGTACAGCTCTTGAGTCTTTACCACTTCGAGACGGGATGCTGCAGGTGCTCACTGGGCTGATGAGTGTGTTCACAAAACTATAGCTTCTTAAAAGCAGTGAGCATGCACTACCTCTGGCACTGAGCCATGGAGGAGGAGTCCTGTTCTGGTGTAGTGTATTTAATCATTAGTGGAAAAATTTCTGCAGCCTCCACCTTTGAACAATCAATGAGGTGAAAATCATCTGAACATGTGCCTGTTTAAAAAAACAGGGATAGAAGCAGGGAAATGTGTATCTTCACTGAAGCCACCCGGGGACCCATGACACTCAGACAAACGCAAAAGAAAAATGAAGATACTGTAAAAACATTTGCTCTGTTGAAGCTCAGAAGTAGCCTTAAAGCAAAACTAAAGGTGTATTTATTTATCAACCAAAAAGTGACACACACTCCTCAGTGCTCCTCAGTGCTGGCCTTGACTTGCCCTTTCAGAGCAACGTGTCCTCACACACCTGCCCGCTCCTCCATCCAGCCCCAGCATGAGGCCTGACTCTGTGGTGGAGGATCAGGCTGCCAGTGTGCAGCTTTATCAGGGCCGTGCAGAGCTGGGCCACTGGCTGCTACAACACACGGCTCAACCTGGCTGGCTCGATGCAGAAACACATTCCTCTCCCAAAAAAAAAAAAAAAAAAAAAACCCACCACAGCTCTTCTTCCCCCTCCATAGCTACACCATCCTCCTGAATCTCTCTGCTTTCTGTACACCAAAAACTCCTTCAAGGAGTTGTTTTCTGATCCCCTCCATTGACATTCTGTACACAGAATAATGTGGAAAACACCCATGCACACAACTGCAGAGATAAACTAAAATTACCTTTTACTACAGATGTAAACGTTTGATTTTTATTTTGTAATATCCCTTTATCTTTACCAGTGAACACTTTTTTTTTTTTAATAATCCCCCTGAATGTCTTTGTCATTATGAGGGTTCATTCTCCTTCTTCCCTCATGGTGATCCTGTTCTGTGGGAGAAGGTCAATCCTCCATCCTCCATGATTTTCCTAGATGTCCCATTTTATGCTGCTGGTGTTAAAGGGTGGGACAAAAGTGCAAGTGACAGAAATCAATTCACTAATCATGATAGTGTGATCAGTTATTGACTTCACCCTTTACCTTGAAAAGTGATAATGGGACAGGAAGCTCAAGAGCAGCAAGAGCAGCATGTCAAATACGTTTGACATTGTCTTCTTATTTTATCCTCTTAGTGACGGCTGGTATTGTTCTGAAGAGCTGGATTAAACTTAAAAATTAATGGTCACCACATTGGAAATGCTGAAAAAAGTTTTGGGTCATTGTAGAAACACATGACAAGCTGAAGCAGACTTTCTGCATCCTGGCCACAACCTAGAAATGCAAATCCATGAGTAATTTAGCCTTTGTATCATAATAACAGATAAGCTACTAACCCCATCACAGTGTGTAGGTATAAAGAGATGAGCTTCACAGACCACAACTGTTTATTTCTGCAATAAATTTTACGCATCAAAACATTTAAACGCTTATTTTGAACTTAAGCCTTAATATAATATATATAAACATTACAGGCCAAAAGTTTGGACACACTTTCTCATTCAATGCATTTTCCTTATATTCATGACTATTTACATCATAGATTCTCACTGAAGGCGTCAAAACTATGAATGAACACACGGAGTTATGTGCTTAACCAAAAACGGTGAAATAACTGAAAACATGTTTTATATTCTAGTTTCTTCAAAATAGCCACCATTCACTCTGATTACTGCTTTGTATACTTTTGGTATTCTTCAAGAGGTCGTCACCTGAAATGGTTTTCTCTTCACAGCTGTGTCTTATCAGGGTTAATTAGTGGAGTTTCTTGCTTTATCGGTTTTGTTGTGCAAAAATCAGGTTAATACGCAGCCGACAGCCCTATTAGACAACCAACAGCTGCTAAAATCCATATTTTGGCAAGAACCAATCAGCAAACTAAAGAAAAATGAGTGGCCATCATTACTTTAAGGAGTTAAGGTCAATCAGTCCAGTAAATAGTCATGAAAATAAAGAAAACATAAAATGAATGAGAAGGTGTGTCCACACTTTTGGCCTGTACTATATGTTTAGTGGGGGCAGCTTATAATTAGGTGTGCCCAATAGTCCAGAAATTACGGTACACATGCCCGTTAAGTGTCACTCTGGCTGTATGCAAATAAAAAATGAGTTTAGGTAGCAGTGGAGAGTAATGTTCTTCGTGAGTACAGTTTCTTAAGTCCAACACATCAGCCTTTCAGTGTGATGTTGCTGGTTAGATCACACAATGAGCAGTGCTAAATTTGGCTGCCTTAGTTTTTACTTTGCTTGTACTTGTATTTTTTATATTTTCATGTTTTATCAAATGTTAATATTTCTTTTTATCCCTCTTTCAATCCTGTAATATATATCGTTTTCCTTAGATTTCCATTGACTTGAAAGTAGACCCTTGAGGGTGTGCTCTCCGTGTGTAAACGTGCTTGGACGACAATGAAGCTTCTTGAATCATGAACATGTAAAAACAAATACACAGTCAGTATGTAAAACATGTGAAATCTGTATTTACCGCAGAAGCATCCACGAACATATTGAGATAAACACCAAAATGTAAACTAGTGGGTGTTGGTGTTTTGGATGGTGGCTGTAGTGAGAGTCGCACTGGTGTTGATTTAACAACATTATAAAGTGTAAAAATCACACTTATAATCAGATTCTTTATTTGGGAACACTTTAACTTATGTCTGTTTTTATTCTCCTCCCTGCCTCCTGCTACATCTACTTGTTCTCTCTCACTTTCCCCCTCATGGGACAATAAAGTATTTGGCGCATTCAGCTTTTCTTCGGCAGTCCTCCTGGTCTGGGTTCAGTGGAGTCTGTGGGGCCAGAGGTTTCCTGGCAGAGCCTCCCTGCACTGATCCTCTGTGGTCTAAATACGACCCAGTACCTCCCCGCAGCCTCTCTCTCCGGGTCTTCCCATGCCCCAGCCAGTCTGCCCTGTAATGGGTTCACTCTCCCATACAATCCTTTCACTCCTCAATGCTCTGAATATCCCTTTTGCTGCCTTTCTCTCTGACCGGCAGCCCCCTCCCAACCCCCCTCACCCTTTCTCCACCCCTCTCTCTATCCCTTTAGGAGTGTGTCCATGAGTTTTGAAAGAAGGGGGCTGATGTTTTTCTCAGCGGCTGCTCTTGTCTGATGCAGTGAGGCCATTTCTCTCCCACGGGGAGCATGTTATGTTGGACTTTGTCTCCCCGAGTTTCACACTGAGCCCTTTGCCCTGGTAATAGAGGCTGAATCCAGATCTAAAGTTATACCTGCTCTTCACTTCCAAGTGTGAGAGCGTTTGAAGCAGCAACATGTGTAAACTTTGTACTCCACATTTCCTGCTATGTGTGTTCTGACATGTTTTAAACAAAGCAACAAAACAGCAGCTATCAGACATTTGATGCAGCCTCCTCGATCAGAAAAACCAAAACCACAGCTGCTTATTTATGCACCGCCACTTGTTTTCCCCCTGTTGGCAAAACTATAAAACATTTTGTATATTTATAATGTTGTGCAGGAGCCTTTCTTCTCTGCCATTCCTCTGCCTAATGTATGCATGTGACTGGGTGAGATGGTTTAACTCAGCGTGGTGAGCAACAGAAAAGAGACGATGGATTGCAAGGAAGCTGTTGCATTATTCATCATGTTGGATAAGGTTTAATTAAAAGTGCTGCTCTGCATTGTGAGAGGAATGAATGTGTGTTTTGCCTCGCCTGTCGCTGCCTCATTCATGTTCGCCATGCTCGACTTATCAAAGCAGCCCCTTGGCCCCTCCCCTTTGCCAGTGTAAGTTAGCATAATGCCGCAGCCGAAAAAACCTTGTGATTAGTGGGAGAGAACGAGCTGCACGGAGCTTCAATGCAGCAGCGACTGCTGGCGCTCACAAGGCTCTGCAAAGAATTCCAGTGGCACAAAAACAGAGAGCGAGGCAGGAAATGTTTCTGTGTTGATGCAGATTTTCTGTCTGACGCCGTGAATCCAGAAATGTGAGCGTATGGGGGCTTGCATAAGGGTGGTATCATTATGTTTGTTTCCAAAAAGTCTGTCATAGAAGAGCCAGAGCTGCGTGAGCATTGTCAGGAGAGGAGAAGATTACATAAAAACGCAGACAGCTCTTCATTGATGCTCTCCTCCTCATGGTGCATTGATGTTACTCTCGGGTATAGATTTATCTGACGTTAATGATTGTTTATTGTCCTGAACATACCTGAAGTATGAGGTAAGAGCAACATCCAGGTTCTGGTTACCATTTAGTGCACCATCATTCATTTTGAGCTGTATAATTCGAAATTTTCCATATTGATTAATTGGACCAACCAAGTTTTGAATTCCACTTTTGATATACCTCAGTTTTAATGCAAACTCAAAAAAAGTACCATAAAAAACAGCACTCTGCTTCATAAACAGAGACGATTCCAAAAGCACAACAAACCGTCTCTTGATAGAAGTTGAACAGGCGTCCCCAGGATAAAGAGGAAAGACAGAATCCATATTAAACAGAATATACTGAGACATCAAACAGAACTCAGACACTTCTAAAAGTACAAAGAGAAGACAACATGCTGACTTAGGCAGCGGTTACACAACCACAGTGAAATAATATTTGACTAAGATCTCAAACGTTAGTTGGAACAAGACCTGATTAAAGCTCCTCTGAGGAACTTTCCATGTGTTTTGCTTTTTGCGCCTCCTGTGGACGAAGTCGTTTTCTGTCCTCTACATGTGTTCTTATTGTTCTTTGACATAAAAATTTCATCTTGCATCATCGTTTTACTGTCTGAAGTATATCACTCAAGCAAAGACATTAAAAATGCTGTTTGTGCCAATTCAAAACAGCTTTTCTCCTTCATTATGTCATACTCGTACACTTTAAAGAGGGGGTATTGAACTTTTTTGACCTTTATTCTGTCCTTCTGATTTCTGCCCCTATAGTGGCTGTACATGATTTACAGCTCAAAAAAAAAAAGTTTGTCCACCACTGGTATTTTAGAACACCCTTTTTTTATCCTCTTGCTGAAATGCTTTTTTTTTTTTTTTAACTGCTGTCTCTTTAAGGGTCCTAGCACCACAAACCTCCTTACTCTGACTGGTTAGCACTCGGGAGACATGTCAGGGGCAGACCTTAATGTTTGAGACTCTGTCTCTTCAATTTGTCATGAATCAGTTAATCCTTATGTGATGACATCATCATTTCAGCAAGTCTCATGAAAATCTCAAGACCCTTTTTTTTTTTTTTTTTTTTTTTTTTTTAAAAGAAGGGGGCATTTTGATCACTTTGCAGGCAGATTCAGGGATTTCTACAACATACAAATAATTAGAGGTTTGAAAATCTGCCCATGTTTAGTTTGAACATCCAGCTTTCATGTGCATGTTAAAACTAAGTGAAAGCAAAGTACCCCCTCTTTAAAAAAAAAACAAAAAGGTTGGTATGCTATTGAGTGAACCATCCTTGTTTGATTTAAGAGACTTCCACATTTTAGACACTAAGTGACCAGAGAAGGGGGGTGATGGGAGTCTCATGAAGTGGGTCAGTCTATACCACACTGAGATCACCATTACCACCAGCTGAGCTCCACCACCAAACCAGAGGCTGGTAGGATTACAAACTCCACATGGTGAAACAGATGGTTGATGAGAGAGCTGGGTTCATTTCTGAACACAAAAGAAGTTTCTGTGAAGGAAAATAGTTTGAGCCAAGAAACCCCCAAAATAGACATTTGTACATATAAGTGTGACTTATATTCTGGGTTTTACGGTAATTTCAATCTTTTAATATCACCTCAATTAAGCTGCAGAATGCACCGATTTGAATAGTGAACAGTTTAAAGGAAAACTGTAGACAGAGAGCAGGCCTTAACTATCGTCTTGCATTTAAATTACCCACAATTCATTGCAATATGGCATGAACAAATTTGATTTTTGTAAAAAATAAAAATGAAATAATTTATTACTGTAAGGCAGTAGTTCCCAACCTTTTCCAACCCAGGGCCCGATTTAAAGTCTCAAAAACAATTAAAACATCTTGTCTGTTTTTTTCATTATTATATGGTTCCATCCCAAAGAAAAATTGGACTATTTTCGAAATGGTTTGGTGGCCCACTTGCAATACCGCCGCGTCCCACCAAGGTGCCTTGGCCCACATATTGGAAACCACTGCTGTAAGGGATTTTTAGCTTGTTTTGAAACAAGCTGAAATCAGTGTTGATGCCTTGGTATGACCTACAAAACCAAACAAGACCATCAATGGTGGGATTGATTATTTCTGTATAGCTGCTTTAAATGTCTATAACTGCTGCTGCAGGGCAGTGAGTTGCAGTAGACACTGCACAAACAGCCTCTATTGATGGTTTGCAAAATAAACATGCACAGTTAATGCAGGAAGAATACATGTACAGGTGCTGCTTTCAAAAGTTCCTTACAGGTGCTTTAACTAAAACATGTCCTTGAAATAGTATAAACTAGGAAGATGTTTAACCCACAACCAAAGACTTGACACAATGATGAGTCTGGGTAGTTTTACCAAAGCTGCAAGAACTTAATCCACAAGCTGTGCATTTTCTGATGTTATAACAGGCCCCAGTCTCCCCTATAGTCTATATTTCCTCGTATTGCAGACGTTTTCCTTCATATTTTGTGATGTGCAGATTCTGAGTGTGCACAGTCACAGGTGCGTGAAATGTGCTCAATAAAGACCTCCTCATTTCAAGTCGGGAAAGTTAACTTAATCCTCTGATATTGTGTTTAGGATGCACAGCATGAGGTGTGTGTTCGAGCCGAGCTGCAGAGGAGTCTAAACAAAAGACAGCCATCCCAGTCAAAGATAGAACTCTGCGCGGCCTGGAGGAAAACCAGCACACACACACATACACACACACACACACACACACACACACACACACACACACACACACACACACACATGCAGGGATGAACAAAGAGAAGCAGGAGGTATAGATTGACTCATCGTGGTGGGAGTACGGTGCAGTGATTTCACGCCTGGTTGTTGGCTAACAAGGCTCTACGCTTTCTGCACTGCAGGGCCTGTTATTATGAGAGTGTGTGTGTTTGTGTGTGTGTGTGTGTGTTAGAGTCTGTCTGTCTGTCAGCAGCTGTGTCTATGGGACTCAGAGCCCCAGCTCTGGGTTTGAGAGGAGTGGTAGTGAGGGGGATGAAGGTGGGGTGGAGCCCACTTTGTCTCAGCGGGACTCAGGGAGGTCCATCCTCCTCCCCCTCCTCCTCTTCCTCCCCCCATCCTTCCTCCAGCTCCCAGCCCCAACATAGCCCAGGATCCTGTGAAGCCCAGCTCTGGGGGTGTTTGGCAGCTTATTAACCCTTCGTGGTGTTTACCCAGTTGCAGCTATACGTCTGTTCTCAGCAGGACATCACATTTCTCTCCTGTTCAGGAAAAAGCAGCAGCTGATTATCCCCACAAACCACACTTTACCCCCCCCTTTTTTTTTTTTTTTTTTTAGCCATCTAGGGTAATCTGATTATGTTGTTATGTTATTACTCTGTTTATTTGCTTAGCTGACTTCCTGATCCGAGGCGAGAATTGTTAGCATATTTCACATGCTATGCCTCCAAGCAGCTCAGCTCCTTTTAATGAAAGATTAGAGCTTAGCACTTCTGCACTGCTTTACTGCAGCCACGTTAAGCAGCAGCAGCAGCTAATGTGAGGACGTTCATGTTGGCTGACATGAATCACCAAAAGCTGGAGAATATTCCTGCTTCTAGTTTCTAACCCACAATACGTCTCATCACCGTGGTGGATATTTTCCTGTTTTATTTATAATCTTGCCGTATGATCCAGTCGGTGTGACCTACTTCTGTTGGGATGGATTGGAACAGCGTGATTGATCATACAAAGCAGCGTTTGGGTCCAGTCCCAGTAACGGAGATGTGACATCACATAGTATCATAGTGAACGGAGATGCTACAATGAAACAGCATCACTACAGCTGCAGCCTGGAGCGTGTTCACTGTGCTCACAGTCAAAGAAGGATCTGGTAACAAAACACCGACCTGTTAGCCCTGGAGGTCCGTACGGTTCTGGCTGCATTCGGGTTTCAAACAGTCGATGACAACTAATTGTGAGAGGTAGAGGTATATTTAGCTTTTCAGGGGTAGAGTAAAAATACTACACTTTGCAGATTCTACAAAACAGATGTTTCCTAGTTAGCTTTGCTGTACTTGACGAATTTAAAGAGGGGTATCGTGTTCTTTTAGGCATTATCTATCAATGGTTACTCTGCAGTTTCTTCACATGATTTACAACCAAAAACGAAAGCCTTTTTTTTTTCTCATTGGTGTTTTAGATAACCCTTGCTTCTGTCTTTTTCCAAACATTTTGTTTTAGCTGCTGTCTCTTTAAGACGCCCCGCTCTGCAAACCCCCTTCCCTCTGATTAGTCAACTCTATGGAGGCCTGTGATGTTTGAGGCTCGCCACTCCAACATGTGTTGTATTTACTTTTTACTTCCTGTTATAGCTGAAGAGAGGTTGTTGTCACACCAGACTATTTGAAACATACTGGAGAGGGCTCATACTTAAAGAGGGGGTTTTGCAATTTTTTTTTTTTTTTTTATATAACGTACTGTCACTCTGATGCCATAGTAGTATTCTAAAATGATGAACAGCTCATAAAAATCTCAATTTTCTTGTTGTGGTAGTTTAGAAAACCCTTATTTCAGCCTCTATCTGAAACACTTCATTTTGGCTGCTTTCTCTTTAAGACCCCTTGCTCGACAAACCCCCTTCCCTCTGATTGGTCAGCCCTGTGGAGGCCAGCCCCCCAGAGGCCTGAGCTATGAACAGACCTTTGGGTCAGTTAGGTGATCCTTATGTGATGACCTCATCATTTCAGCAGGTTTACCTTTTGTTTTAGAACTTATTTTTGATTGGTTCACAGAAATTTTCAGGGATTTACACAACATATGAATGTAGACGTTTGAAAATCTGCACACATTTAGTCTGAACATCCAGCATTGTTACTCTATATCCATGTTTCAAATACCAGAAGGCAGAATAGCCCCTCTTTAAAGGCTGACCCACATTAAGTCACAAGCCTTTTGAAAACCTTGCGACTGGGTCTTATGGAGTTGAATCATTCACAATAGACCGTGGTGTTCAGAGACATACATGAAATATTACACATGATTAACTGTCAATGTTTAATGTTTCTTTTCAAAAGAGAATGACCCAAATCTGCTTATGACGCCTCTGTTCTGTTATATGAAGCATCATGACACAGTGATAGCTTTGTAGATGTTTGTTTGTTGGCTTTTAATCAGAATTAGAATCAGAAATACTTTATTAGTCACAGGGGGAATTTGATGTTATCATTGCTCAGACAACAAATACAACAGTTGGGAATAAAAAGCATATGGAAATAAGTTATAAGATAGGATACGGTTGCAAATTAAGCAACGAGTACCAGTCAAGAAAAAATAATAATAAAGATTTTTTATATTTTGAACTTGAGGAGAACAATCCAAAAATTAGAGGGCACAGCTTAGATAATTTTCCAGCTCGAAAATAGGAAGAATAAAAGATCCTAAAAAAGACATTAAGTACAAAAAAGTATCACATTTTCTTTTTCTCCATTTTTGTGAAGATATTTCCAACATTTTCACATATATTTAGCAATTACTTTGTGTTAAATGACATGATACACCTTATTGACATAAAGTACACATCTTCTTAGAAGAGAAAAAAGCAAGAATTCTACATTTTTTGCACTAAAGTTATGCCAATGGGATAAGAAAAATTTACTTGTGAAGTTTCTTGAAATTAGAAAAATGTCTCAATACAAGAAACTTTTTTCTCATCCCATTGGCAGATTTTTTTAACTTGTTACAAGCAATTCAGACCTAATTTTTGTCTTGAAATAAGACATTTTAATGACCTGGCCCGGTGAATGTGGCTCAAATCAAGAAAAATAAGACAATTTTTACCCCAAATAAGACATAATAACTTGCTTAGATTTCAGTTTTTGCAGTGTGATCAGAGGTGCATAAATTGATGTAATATCACAGTCAGGTATTTGTCAAAGTTAAGGCAGGATATTGTTTTGAAATAGTTTCAATTTCTTTAATGGCAGGAAGATGCTATAAATTTACATAAAACTTCTTCTTTATGACACCTCATCACTTAACCTGTCCTCCACTCAAACTCATATTTTATTCGTGGGGCTGACCGCAGCCAAGAAAATGCTAGCCCCGCGCTGGAAGCCCCCTTACACACTTACAATCACACAATGGCTGTAATCATATTTGAGCATACTATATATGGAACTGTCTGTTGCAAAAATGCACGAGTCTGGTCCGAAAACAATCCAAACTTGGACCACCAAACATCTACTAGAATGAGAAATGTGCACATAAATGTGACCTTTTGTTTATTTACTCATTTGTGTACATAGGTATTCTTTTTCTTGTTGTTTGCTTACCTATTTATTTGATTATTGTACCGTTCCCAGGAATGATCAAAGTACCATACACTGTATTTACTGTAATTTGTAATATAGAAAATCACGTGGGAGGGAGGGGTGTCGCCAACTGGGGGGTGGGGGGGTGGGGTTATTTATTTAACTATCCAGTGTATTCAATTACAGATCCATTGATAATGTATATATATTTTCAGTTTTGACATTGACATGTATGAATCTGTCAAAGGGAAACTCTTTTCATTGTGCCTCTGTTACTAAGTTGTATCATGCCCTTCTCTTTTTTTGAAATAAATAAAAATAATTGATCGCAAAAAAAAAAAAAATTACATAAAAGATGCACAATTTAACAAAGTTAGTCACAACTAATTTCACATGTAAACAGCATTGCATGGGACCACCCATGTGCTTTTCAATCAACTTTATGAAAGAAAACCAAAGTTATGAAAAAATAAATTGAAATCCAGTCAAACTGTAGGTACAATCCACCGTTCATTGCACACATTTGTTGGCATACTGTTAAAGCATGAGCAGATGTTTCGGAGCCCCTTCAGTCCAGAGTATCAGTCCCAGCTCTGGTCTTTCTGAAGTGTTATCAGTACAGACACAGAGTACAGTACAGTACGTCTGCCTGCTCACTGCAATGCGGCCCGCTAATGAGTCTTTTTAAGTGTAAATGGGATCTCTGGTGGTTTGTCGTGGACCGTGAGGTTCATAGAGAATTCTTCGCTCTTCGGTATCTGCTCATCTACTGTGTGTTTGTGTGTGTGTGTGTGAATATGTGTGTGTGTGTGTGTGTGCAGAAGGCCTGAAACAAAGTGGCTGCTCCAACAGAAGGCACAGTTTCTTAATGATTTCTATTTTTTTTTCATGCAAGCCAAAAATATCTTTTTAATTTTTGTGTAAGCAGCCTCAGACTGACTTTCGGGGGTCTCAGCAGGGGGCTATAAATGGAGGCAGGAGGTATCAGGAGGAGGGGGATGGAAGAGGGGGGTCAGCGGTAGAGTTGTTATCCGCAGAAAAGCTTCTATTACATGATGTTTAGGACGGGTACTGTTGATATAGTCCAAGTCTTCAGAGTATATGGTCTGAACTTCACAGGGAGAAAGTGAAAATATTACATTTAGAAAAGCTCATCTTAACAGCCTCAGTGCCAGACCCCATGCCTGCAAAATGAATTATACATATGCTTGATTAACCAGCTGAGTCCCTGTGCACAATCCCTGAGCAAACACAAGCCTTTTGGAATAAATTAAAGCCCCAAATTTCAGTTTCAACATCAGCAGGAGCTTCTAAATAATTATGTAAATATGAAACAAATTTCCCAAGCAGATTTCCTCCTCTGCAATCCTCCTCCATCATTCTTATGCATGCCCCGTAAATTAACTAAACTATGCAGATCGTTATACTTACACAAAATAGGCTAATTAATACACTTGACAATAGTGTTCTCCAGAGGGGGCGATGCTGAACTAAATCTTCATCACACAGAATTGTAAACCGCAGGCGCTGCACCGGCTCTCTTACAGAAGCTGTGTAAGGACAAAAAAAAGATGGAGGCTCTACAAAAGAATCACATTCCTTAAATCTTTGCGGTTTAGTCACAACATGGCGTTTTCTTGTACAGTTGGCGTTTTGCGGTGCTGGAGAAGACGGAGAGAGAGAGGATTTGGATCAGGACCAGCTTTGCGCTCAGTTGTTTTTGTGTTTCTGGCACAGAGCTCATTATCCAAACGGCTGGTCCTTCTTATTTCACATCCCCGCTCGTCCAGTGGCCTCTCTCAGAAAACACCACGGCGCATCCCCAAGGCCTCCGCTCGGCGCCGTACAGTGCCGGTGGTGCTCTTTGGTCGTCACGCTGCTGTTTCTGTGTCAGCACTGCATTTGAATATGGATTATAGGATGTACAGCTGGCTGGGAGGAGGGGTTGGACCGCCTAATTACGTAGCATGTTATAATGACTATCACCATCCTATCTCTCTCTCTTTCTCTCTTTTTCTGCTCTCCTTGAAAAAGTCTAATGAGGACGGCGCTCACAGCTAATGTAAATCCTCTATCTTTGCCTCTGCTCTGGTTCCTCTCGGGAGAAACCTGCAGGGATACTAATGATGCATGAATACATTCACTGGGGTTAACTAAAATCACAAGCCCTTTACTCTAGTCTTCTGTCTCTGTGTCATGTTTACACACACCTGTGGGAGAAAGGTGTTAAATTGCCAGACCGTGCAATTATTCGGAAACACAACCTCACAGGTCAAGTCTCTTCTGTGGATGAATTTGGCATCTTTGCTCCCCAGCAGCAGCTGTTGTATTTGTAATTGTTTAGTCTGCGACAGACCACAGAGCTGTGCATGATTGAAGGAGACCAACTGCAGAACCTCATAACACCAAACCGCTTCACTGGATATTGTCTGGTTGTATTCAGACTTAAACCACCAGACATACACAAGATGTCCATAAAGTCTCTTTACAAAATTAAAGATTTATTACAAAGGCAATGACTTAGATAACTTAATCAGATGTGTTCTATGTGCTGGAGCTCAGTCCTGTTGGACTTTCTAAGTGATAGACAGAAACCTGCTTGTTAATAATCAAATGAAAGAGCCTCATGATGTCATTGCAGGGAAACATCGAGGTCCCTCGAAGACCCAGTTTAATAAATAAGGCTGGTGTTGGTTCAGCTGGTGATGTTAAGATAAGGGTTGTGGCTTAGCATTTCAACATTAACCCTGTGGTGAATAGTGGTCACTACAGTGGACACATATTTAAAAGTTATTTACTCCTAAATTCAATGGTTCATGTGGTGGAAATTCATATTAGCCTGTGTCAGGATATTTTTATTCTTCTTAGGGCCTGCAAAATTGTTTTCATTATTTTTTCCAAACTTATATATATTTATTTTTAAAAAGTTATAGACAAACATTTGAGGGTGTAAAAGCTTATTATCTAGAAATTATTCAGTGTTAAAATGGATGAAAGTGAGTTAAAATATTTTGCAAAGCATTAAAATAAAAAGATTATTTATGAACTTACAAAAAAAGAAAAGAAGTCAAACAAAAGAAAAATAAGTCACATTTACATTAAGTTCATTAGTTCCATTCAGTTTTTATGTCAAATGCTTGGTTACAAATATTTGAGGAAAAAAAAGGGAAAACTTTTTTAATGCCTTAAGACAGATAAAAACACAAAGGAAAAATCCTGACACTGGCTTTCATAATCCATGCATCAGAGGGTTAAGCATTTGCTGGAAGAAAGTGCTCAATGATGAAATGGGGCTCAGCATCACAACACTAAGCTTTCCCTGCGAGGAAAAGAGAGTGGTGAACCTCAGTGCTCAGCATTTCAACATCGAGCATTTGCTGAAAGGAAATGCAACCCTCCGTTTTAGTAAGTTAGCTGAGCTTTTAATTATAATACAATTGTGTATTTTAGGTAACCTGTTGATGAAAGAGCTATGGTTAAATACACCTCTAAAAAATGGCTGCTCCTTAAGAAAAGTCACAATGTGTGTTGGATTTAATGCAACAGAACAAGATACACAGACTCAGAGAAACTACAGAAAATACGTCAATGTCTCCTTTGATTCCTGTCAAAGCTTTGTCCAATGTGCTTGGATTTTTTGGAGGTGTTCTCCTGCCAAAAGTGAAGTAAATTTACCACCAGGTGGATGTAGATATGTGAATTTGCCAAAGCTTTGTTTCCAAATCAGGTGTAGGCACTGAGAGTTTCCTGTTGTTGCATCAGATTGGTCAATCTGAGTCAACACCGGAAAAACACTGTTTTAAAATTTTTCCTTGGATCCAAAAAATAAAATAAAATGGAATTTAACAACCCAGTCATTGATATTCATCCCAGAGAAACTCTCACTAAGCCAAGCTTTCTATAATCTCGCCTACAGGTCATTAAAGTGGTCTGCACTGGGCTGAGAGGTGCAGTTCAGTTAATGTTGTAGAGTTCCTGAGAGCAATGGAATAATCCAGTGATGGTCACCTGGGATGAACAAAGACACAGAAAAAGGTCACCCAAGGTCATGTTATAAATGAAAACAGTAAAAGAAAATCTTCCAATGCACAAAATGCCCCTGAGATGCAAGTCTGGATATGTTTTTTAGGTGAAAGAAGCAGTTTTGGTTGTTTTTGATGTGTGTGCTGGAACTGAGCTTGAAGTCTGATGTTACAGTGAGACTTTTAACTGTAGAAACAGATGAAGTGGGAATGGAAATATTCAGTCATGAGACCTTGTGCATAAAGTGATACAATGACTGGAGCTTCTTATCCTGGTTGAGTTGTAAGTAGTTGGTCATCCAGTCCTTGATGTCATGTAAACAGTCAGTCAGGTTTTGTGGTAGGAGGGAGATAGTTTTGTGTGGATGGAGAGTTGTGTGTTGTCAGCGTAATAGTCAAAAATGAGACCATGTTTTCAGATGATATGTCTTTGGGGGAGAATGAAAATTGTAAAAGAAGTGGTCCTAGGACTGAACCTTGAGGGACACCTTGGGTAAAGAAGAAGAGTGGTTGCCAATAGAGACAATCTGTCGATGTGCAGTGAGGTAGGAATTCAACCAGACTAATGTGTAGTAGAGTCTCCAGACGGTTGAGCAGAAGGTCATGGGAAACTTATCAAAGGCAGCATATGAGCAGATTGACATCACCAGAGATGGTGGCTAACAGCAGGTCGTTTATGACCTTGGTGAAAGGCAGTTTCCATGCTTCTCATGCATTCGCCTTTCAATAAATTGCAGAACTATACTCCTAATTTGGCTGTCAGGGGCTTAGGTGTTGAAGTTATCATCTCTTGAGTCTCAGTGTTTTCTTTTCTCTTATACTGTTTTTTTTTTTTTTTTTACCTTTTTAAAAAGTTATTTTTAATGTCTTGTATGAATCACTTATAATTCTGTTGTTGCCAAATTTGCTGTAGAAATACACTTTCCCTGCCTGGAATAAACCAGCAAGGAGTTATCATTTTTATTCTAATTTTGAAACATTTCACCCAAGACAACAGTCGTTATCAGTCGATTTTCATAAAATGACATCATGTCCCAAACGTAACTCTACAATCGTCACTGAAAATAAATAAATAAATAAATTAAAATAATTAAAAGATAATTATAATTAAATTAAAAGAAGTAAAATAAAATTATTCTGTCAACTGGTTGAGCAGGAGTGGATAACTTTGGCTTTCTGCACTCAAAAAAAGAAAAAAAGAAATCAAACATTTACTTTCATTAAATTCATCATGTCAACTGGTTCCATGTAAATGTACTAAGTTGACCCTAAAATTGTTGCTCACAACCAACCTAATACATTTACATGGAACCAGTGGATATGATGAATTTAATGAAAGTCAATGTTTGATTTTTTTAATTTTTTGTTTTTTGAGTGCAGAAAGCCAAAGTTATCCACTTCCCAGTCCTGTTGACCCTCTAGGGAAAGTGCATACTAAGGAGTGATTGTTATCAGACCAGTGTTCCCTGATTATTTGCTCTGCAGTAAAGTGTGGAAGTTACTAACAACCACAGTAGTGTGACAAATATGTGCTCACCTAATCATCTCATATTCAAATTTGACCTTGATTAACCTTGAAGAATCCAAACAGGTGGAGTGGGCATATCCATAAACAGATTCATAAACTCATGAATGTATGCAGATGTAGGCTCTTACTCACGTCCTCTCCCCCATCTTAAATACCTAAATTTGCTGTGTGTGCCATGCCCTCTCTGTCTCTATTTGCCTATAATCCCATTAGGGAGAGAGAGGAGAACGTACAGAAATAGAATGGTATGTTCAAGCTGATTTCCTCACTAAATGCAGCCGTTTAGGCCTCAATAAAGCAGCTTTCACAGCTACCAACAGCAGCCCCCTTCTCTGAGATGGAGGAAGACTAACATGCTTAGATGGCCCATTTAGTATTGGGTACATGCTCGCAGTCCCATGAATGGTAATAATGGAAATGTAGCTCCCTTATTGTTGCAGAGTGTTTATTGGTTTAACGCCTGATTGAATGTTGAGTACAATATGTGCTGCAGGGACTGTTGCTGTTTATGCCAGGAGTGTTTGAAAAAGCTCCAGAGCGCTTTTTTAAAGTGAAACACTCTGAGAACGGATAATCAGTGTTATGTACTCTCCAACAGGAACAATGATGAATCTACAGACAAACAAGTAAAGAAGTAAGATTGGCTTTCCATACGAATGGAACAGGATACTGTGTTTATGTCCCTGAGTGGGCAACACCCAGTGTGTTCAACAAAAGCTCTACGACACAGGAAAGTGACACCACAGCTGCCAGACATCTCCACCAGTATCTGATCTTTCAGCTCAGCTCTCCAAACCAACCGTGCATTATACTTCTCTGAAAGTGAGACCAAAGCGCTGTATGAAATGTATGCAGATTATAGAGCTTAAACAGAGGGTGAGCAGCAGACTCCCAGTGACACCACAGAGCTCTAAATTTAACCTCTCGGCCTCTTGGCTCTCGACTCGGCCCCAGCAGTTGGCTTCACTGGGAGTCTGCTCTCCACACAGTCATTTCAAAGCTTTATGGAGCCAGAATGTGACCGCCCAGTATTTACTTTCACCTCATGTAGAACTTTTGTGTTTTTGAGCTGAAGCTGCTCTTCTCAACAACAACAGTAACAGTCAGCACTGGTTGCTGATTCAGACACTCAGAGGGAAACGTTGGCTTTGTTTTGACGACCAGAAGTGAAAGCTCAGTCCTGTTAAAAAGCCACAAAACCTCCATAATGGGGGCCAAGAGTCAATGATGTTGTGTTAACCATGACCCCGAATGATGTTTTCGTCCTCTCTCATTCAAAACAAATAGTGATGTTTTGATGCAGTTGCACAAAGTTTGAGTAAGGGTCGTTCATAAATCCCACTTTGCTCAGGTACATGTTGTAAACAGGAAGGAGCTCTGATTAAACAATCAGTGTTGTCTAAGTGCGCCTGCAAACCCATCAAAAGCCTCCGATCTCTTGAATTCAAATTCAGCATGCTTTATGAAATATTAACAAGGCTTAATTTGAATTTGTAAAGTCTTCAGTTCAATATAAATATTTGATGATGTTGTTTGTTTTTCCTCTTGTCAGAATTAGTTAATCTCTTCAGGAGAGAAGCACGAGCACGAGGGCTCCACAAAACCATCAGCCAACCCCAGATGAGCCTCTGTGCTTGGTTTACGCACACCTGTATTCACACCTGTGACCTGTTTAGAACATGGCCACATCATTTATTTAAAGCACAGTACTTTCACTTATCAGTGTCACCTCACTATCCCGTAAACTGATCCAAGAAGTCAAACCCAACAGTGTAAAAGGCACCTAACAAAAGCTTAAGGAAATCCAATTGTTTATGTTTATAATAGTTCATAATACCATTTAAAATTTCAAGTAACAATAATTTATTTGTGCCACATCCATCTGCTAAGTCCAGAAAAATGTCTTGATTAGAAATATGTAAAAAAAAATGACCCCTGAGTTGTTCCAATACAAGAGTAAAAAAATCAGCTCATGAGGTAAGAAAAATATACTCATCATAATTCTTGAAATTAAAAAAAATGGCTTTATGCAAGAAACCAAAGTTGAATAATTACATTTCAGCCTTGTATTGAAGTGCAATATTAAAAAATAATCTAATTAGCCGTAAAAAAATATTTTCTAAACATTAATGAATGAGAGTTTAGAAAACTTAACAGTCAGATGATCAGGTGTGATAGAAATATACTGGTCTGGATAATGGAGAAGTCCTTTCTATATTGATTTTGTATTGAATTTAAAAAAAAAAAAAACTTAATTTATCAAATTTAATGAAGCAGTTGTGCTGTTTTTTACACATTTTGAAATAAATGGTTTCTAATGTATTTAAGGGTCAATTTGAATTCAATTAAATTTTACCAATGAGCAGCTGTGAAAAAAAAAAACATTAAAAAAAAAAAAAAAAAAAAAAAAGCTGCCGTGTAGGTCGTCTGTTGTCCTGTTTACTTTTCCTCATTCAAAACCTGACGTGAGCAAAATTGGAGCAGCAATGCATTGCTTTGTGTTTTTTATCCTATTTACATGACAGGATCATTGCTGCCCCATGGTCACGTGTTCACAACTCTCCTCTGCTCTTTGTATCGCCCGCAGCAGAGTTCCGCCCCAATGCACACAAACACACAAACACGTTCTCACCCACACTCACACACACGCTGATGAGCACATCAAGCAAGAGTTGTATCACACAGGCTGATGATTCGTTGGCATATCAGTATTTTGTGGACGATCACTGTGTCTCTCCATCTTTCAGCCCTTTGACACTGGAGTTGTGAGTGACGGCTGGTTTCAGTCATTCACTTATCTCTACAGAATAATGATTGCTTTCTTTAACCTTGAAATGTTGTTGGAAGAGTCTTTTTCTGTTATCTTGTTCTACAGATTTCTTCGTGAAAAGGTTCAGTAACTGAACAAGTTTCATGGATCATTTCATGTAAGATCTGTATGAATTATTACTACTAATAACATTTTCATCGGACTCAATGATCGTAATGAGCTCCTTCATTGTGGTTTCAACAGCAGTCGTCGCTGAGGATTTAATCTGCAGATGAAGCGATGGTTGGTGACACTGAAATAGATAAAGCAGGATGGAAATAGACTTTTAAAGTCATACAAATCTCTCTTTTAGTACGATCATTTTCATGACAGATTTATCTTGAGAGAGATTAGGCGAGCCGCGGTGTGTTGATGTCTTCATAGCGAGCCTCAGTTGGGTGAGGGTTTAAGCCGTGCAATATAAATAGCCTGTCAAAGAGATCAAACTGTGCAGTGTTTCAGCAGTGTTCAGGCTTTTATGTTTTAACTGGTCATAAAGAGGCGCTGAATTCTTCCCTCCAATATTTTATGGAGGCGAGAGATACAAGAGCATTTTTAAAGCCTGGTACTGCAAGTATTGCTCACTTTATTTGAATGGATGAAACACATTTGTTGGTTGGTAAATATTTAACCCCTTCCATCCCACCCATTTTTGGCCTGTATACTATGCTTTGTTTTTAAAGCTTATAACTGAAGAGCCATAAAGTCAAAATTCATCAGTGACACCTCATTTTGAAGATTTAAGTCTCTAGTTTCAGAAAATGTCATGTTTTTGTACGTGGCTAAAGTCCACAACAGGATAAATGCAGCTGAAAACCCTCCACCACATCACTTCTACAACCTGTCATCTAAAATTTGAGCTTTCTAGGTAAAACCTTGTCAGAGTTAAAGAGTTTTCAGTCTCAGGTGACCAAACACCAGCAGATGCGTTCTGGTTTTCCACGCACTAGTCTGACAACTTTGCTTAAACAAAACCAGCTGTGTCAGTCCTCAATGTCCTCTTTGTAGTCAACTTTGCTATTTCTCTGAAAAGGTTCACCAAATATCCTGAAATTATATTAAATCTCTTGGCCATGGATTGTACCTCTCCTGTCGTGCATATGAATATATATGAATATACGCTGCAGAAAGAGCGGTCTATTGGCGACCTAACTTGCTACGACCCGCATCATGTGAATGATAAGGCGATGGGTTACTGTACATGTGATTGACAGGACTGATAGCCAATAAACAAGCCTGTTAGGGGGCTCTATGCACACTATTGGCCAATCAAGCAGAGTGCACTTTTTGTGTAATTCAGGCTCTCCTTGCATCAAAACTTTGAGTATCTAGATGGGTAAATAAAATATTCCAAGCTTTGCCAGATTCATATTCAAGAGGAAATGCTATAAGACTGTGAAGCTGTTGTTATTGATGAGAACGGACAGGACAGACAGACAAACAACGGACTTTACAGGAGAAATTTCACCACTTGGAATAATTTGATGAAACAACACTTTTGATATGTTTGAACTCTGGATTCCTCTATTGGAAAGGAGAGTGAATATCCAGGGTACGGGCTACGTACATGAAGTAATGACCTCAAAACAGGTAGGATATCCCAGTTGTTGTGATCACCATATGAGAGATTCTTTCACTAATTACATTTTGTTGGTCAAATAAACTGTAAAATAAACTTAGCAGCAGAAATGTTGACAATCTAAGCTTTCTAACACGGTGTAGCATTCGGATGTTTGACACAGGCGTTACTGTTTATACTTTGATGACGACAGAAGAATTGCAAACGGCTGCCGACCAGGTGGGTGGAGCAGAAGAGGTTAATCTGAGAAACTCACATACACTGGAAAAGGTGCTTTCTTGTCTTTGTGTTGATGATTATAAGACAGAGCTCACCTTCCTCACAGCTTGAAAAGGTCTCAGATTGACTCCTGACGGCTTGTACTCAGACTCTTGATTGATTGGTATAGGTTAAAGTGAGGAGGCAGAGAGTGCGTGTTAAGCTGTATGGATGTCGAAGTGGGAATAGATAAATCTACGCCAGCTGAGGCATTGATAAACCCTCCCCCCGCTGAGAGCATCGTTCTGTGTATGAGGGTGGGGTGTGATTACAGGACATCACTGTGCTCCCCTCTGCTCTGCTCAGCTGATGAATAAAGCATCAGTTACATCCACATCAGATTCACACAGGTACAGCTGTGAAAGTAAAAGATAGTTGTGACGATAGACATTCATCAAAGACCTTTTCTTTCACGACGGAAACAAGCGAAAACGATCTACTTCTGACATAAAACTCTGACAGATGTTTTGTTTTTGTAAATGAGACAAAAATGCTGTTTATCAAAAACATCAACTCCAACTGTTTTATAACAGACTTTTGAGTCATTAAATATATAATCGTGCAGCCGTGATGCTGTTTCAAATCAGAGCGACATGCTGTAGAAGGAACGCAGCAGAACGTTGTGATTCATGTTACACAGATCCATAACATCCCATGAGCTACAATTAGTCGACCTCCTGCAGAGACTCCTGTTAATAATGTATAGAGCCTTTTAGATTTCATCTTATGTGTTTCCATACGCTGCTGATCCTGCTCATATTTATCATATAACTTAAGGTTTTACATTCCTCGTTTGCATTAATGATGTCGTCATAACGAACACGACCTACATGAGCATCTAATGAGTACAAATGAACCACATGTAGAGCTTTTTTCTGTTTCTTTAATTTCACTATGAAAAATGTTCTTTTTGCTTCTTTAGATAAAATATTTATACACATACTGTCACCTGTAAAGTTGGAAGAGAATATTTTCAACCAAAAGTAGGATAAGATTCAGCCCATGAGGGGGAACTTTACAGTTACAGCAGCAAGCAAAAAGTACAAAAACACAATCTGCACAGGACTATTTAACCACAAGAAATGTGTAAGGAACCAATCTATAAGTATGAAATGTGCACAGACTGATAACAATTGCACTTTACCTCCTCGACCAAATGGTTTAGCACACTTCGAGTTACTATACTTCAATAAGAGGAGTGCCTAAATTAACTCAAACTGATTTAACTATTTCTACCACTTGTAATTGATCTTTTGCCTTGAAAGCATTTGTTTTGTCGCACAACTAAAGTTGAGGTGTTGAGATGGCACACTGAAGACAAACAAATCCCCCTTAATTTTGCACTTTCTATTTTTATTTTTTTCATGCAAAAGTATTTTTTTGCACAGTAGCACTTAATCACAAGTAAAAGTGAACGTGAGAATTTTTAGTTATTGCACTTTAGTCAAAAGTTTGTCCTTGTTTCATTCCATTATTTCCTTTGTTGAGATAATTTTGTTTATTTCATAGCACTTACATCAATAAAACTGTTCAGTGCCTTGGATATTTATGAGTAATTAAATAGTTAATTTATTTATAAATCAGTGTTTTACTTGACCTTTTCTACCATTTATGGTATATGTAAGAAATTGCATACAATGAAAATCCTTCTTTCTTGGTGGGGTAGTTAAAGGGTTAAGGTAAGAAGTCTTCTGAAAAAGGGTGAGATATGTTGTCCATCAGAGAAACAGCTTGGCCGTCATTTTCCTGTCAGCCCTCACCCCCACAGGGTCCAGAGGGTCCTTATGGTGATGGGGGTGGTCCAGTACTAAGCTGGACTTCTTAACCAGTCCGTTCAGTCTTGCTCTTCTTTGTCCTGTCAGTTCACAGACGGTGACATCTTTCCATTATGGTCTTTGTGTCCTGTGTTGGCTCCGTTAGCGACGTCTCTGTGAAAACCATGATAATAATTTGCCATCTTGTCCATCTTACTGGAGATAGATCTTACATTCCCCACAACAATGGATGGAAGGGCAGGTTCATAATGTCTTAGCTTGCACCACAGCACCAGCAAGTCGTTTTTGCCTCCTTTTCCTGCGCTCATGGGGAACATTGGGTCTAGCACTGATTGACATGTCTTCACCCAACCACTAACCATGAGTGATAGAAAGGTTTTTGTGCTATCATTCATATTTTCTGAGAAAAGGCCAAAAAATCAGAAAGTCTGCTGGGGGGTGTAAACTTTTGGGCACAACTGGAACTTAGGAATCAAAATGTGGTGATCTATTGAGTCAAAAACCTTCTGTAAATCAAGGAATACCCCTGTTGTATAAGTTTTCTTGTCTGTTGCTGTTGTGATTTCTTCTGTTATTTTAATTAATGCTCCACCAGCAGACTGATTAGTCCAAAAAACCGTACTGACTGTCACTCAGTTAATTATTTTTTTTTCAAGAAAACTATCCAATTTTTGAGCAAACAATGTCTTAAAAGTGAGTTACTGAAATGTCATAAATTAATTTTGTATTCATTATGGCGCCCCCTGTGGACAAAGAGGAACCTTGTGTTGCTTTGTTCTTATTGCCCTCCAAAACAAATGCAAGTCTTGGCAAGCATCATGTCTGTGCAACAGTGGATGATGGTGCTCATGGGAAATAGAGTCGTTATTCCAGAAAAATCAACACCAAAGAAATATGCCTCTCAGAGCCTTCAAGTCTCAGCCAACCAATCATTTGTCTGGACTGAGAAAGAAGTGTTGAGCTCTTAACCAGCACTTCCTAACCCCCACTTTTTCATGGGGTGGTGTTATAAGTGCAGTGCAGACCAATAAGAGTGTCAGAGAGTCCTGATGGAGGCTGGTGGTGGTCTCTGCGGTGAGACCCAGCAGGAGGTCGGTCACATCAGCAGTGACGGCTCCTCTGTAGACGCCCGTGAGCGGCCTCTCATGTTCCTGACTCTCTTACATACTTTGGTCTCCGCTCTCTGTCTCATTCCAAATGTTCTCGCCCAGCGTCTTCCCTCTGCTTTCCTTACCCAGTCACATTCTGACGCTCTCCTCCTCCTCCCTGCTGGGTCCTCCACCCGCCTCTCAGTTTTTCCATCACCTTACATAAACCTCAGCCAGGGGGAAGCCAGCCAGTCCCCAGACAAGAAAAACATGCCCCCAAACAAGGATTTATGGAATGGGAACCTGGCGCTCTTGGGTGGGTGTGTTTGAGAGTCGTTGGATGAAGGCGTTTCCACCCGGGACGCTCTCTGACCCCGCGTACACACTTATTACTCCACACCACAGCTCCAGAGAGCAGGACACAAGCTGAGCGAAGGTCTGGTGGAATTAGCTTTTACTGCGCTTTAAGTGAGACTGTAACTTGCCAAGCTGTTAAAACAGGTCACAGTGTCAGTCCACATCAGGGTGTTGGATAGAAGGGAAAGTTTTAATTTTCTGCATACTGACTTTCATTGAGGAAAGATTGTGTGGAAAAATGATATTGCTACTTTAAAAAGCAGCAGTATAAAATTCCTCATATCACTCGAACCCTTTCACGAGAAGGCTGGTCTGCAGAGTTCAGCTCTGGGTTAAGAATGAGGGTGTTGAAGAGCCAAACCATTTCAGCTCAGTGCAGACCTTAGGGTTATCTACCATGTCCTTACATTCACTCAAAACAGGAGCAACCTTCAATGTTAGTGGCACAGCTGAAACACTCACAGGTTATGAGCAGCAACATTTTGGCAGCTAATGCAACTTTTTCATGTTGTTAATGTTAAAGTTGAGGTTACACCATAAAATCTGTAGATACCAGAGGTGCAAGCAAGGTCTGCGGTCTACTACAACTTTCTTAACATGAAAGTACTTTAGTATTTTATTTTTTTGTCCTTGGGGATTTTTATAGCACTAAGACAGAAACCGAAGGGATTAGGAAACCATGACTTTTTCCAATACTTACAACTCAGAGCTTACTTTAATAAGGAAATTAAACCTCCGGAGAAACCTTATACTGACCTTATAGATATTGTTGTTGATATGTATAAAGGAATAGACTTAAGGAAGCTAATCTCAGTTTTGTATTCAAAGATTCAAGCTGCGGAGAACAACTAGCGGACCATATTTGCACATTTTGGAATTGCTCCAAAATTTGATTTTATTGGGGGGAGATAACTAAGACACTCTTGAACATTTTCCATGATGGGATTGATTGCTCATTTTCTACAATCTACATTAGGAATATTCCTTCCCACTTTTCAAAGAAGGATAAATATTGCTGCAGCTAGGAAAAAGGCTTTAACATGGAAATGGTTGCAACCAAATCTTCCAACAAAGACTGACTGGATAGATGTGACTCGAGTTGAAAATAAGGAAGGACTGACTTTTTCACTAAATCTTGTGGTGGAATATTACAGATGATGATTCAGAAATGAACCGCTCGGAGTCGAAGTCAGCTTGCAGCCTCTTGCGGGTCTTTATTGAAGATTCAGCATCACACAGCTCTCACACATCAGAATAGAAGGACGGACAGGACCCCTGTTCTGGCTTTCTTTCACATCTTTATAGTGCTTTCGACGACGCCACCCTTCTCTGTTTTCTGCCTAGTCATGGTTTGAAAGTTGGACCTGGAGTCTGGAGGTTTGCTTAGTCATGGTTTGAAAGTTGGACCTCTTTAGGTGTTGTTCACCTCCGGACAACATCCACACCAAATGTGACTTGGTATGTCTGGCTTTCTCTCCTATCCTTTCCTGGACCATCTCATCATGCTAAGTTTCGGTATTGTCTTCTGGGTGAAAAGCCCAGTTTTGATCCCGGACACTTAATCACTCTTCTCTTATTTAATGTTACGAGTCAATCTGACCCCCAGTGTTAAGCAACAATATCTTTCCACATACTGTTTCATGTCAAGCTTGGCCTACCTCGCATAGCCCCTCAATATCAACATCTAACTGGCTCGGCCAGCTCGATGTTGTCTGGCGTATCAGACAGATTCCCCAATCTTAGGAAAGAAACATTTTTGCAATATTGGGAAAAATGGATTGTGTACTTTACTTTGAAGGATTAATGAATCATTACAATATGAACTGAATGTACTTTACACAATAACTTGAGAATGCACAGATGACTGGTTGTTGGTCTTTCACTGAGCTGTATAGTTTTTTTCCTGCCTGTTAAAAAAAGGGGGGAAATACAATAAAAACAAAGTATAAAAAAGGCAGAAAACCAAAGAGCAGAAAACCAGGAAAGAGAGGGGCCTCAGGTTGGAAGTAGGGCTGAGCAATTGGTCGCAAATTAGTATATGACCTGCTGCAATATTATAATCCTAGACACTGAAATATTTCTTTAACCTCAAATGCATCAGAATACCAGGAAAAAAAGTTTCTGCAGGAGATGTTTGATGCTCTACACCAGTGTTACTCAACCCTGCTCAACTATAGAGCCAAATAATTTAAGTGGTGACAAGTGGTGAACCTGTAAAACGTGCTAAAAATCCACTTCGGGCAGAAAACATAAACCAGGCTTTAAACTCCTCCACTTGGGGCAAAGACTCTCTCCTGACCTGAAGAGGGCAGTTCACCTCTTTACGGCTGAGAATCATGGCCACAGACTTCGAGGTGCTGATCTTCATCTTGGCTGCTTCACACTTGGGTGCTAACTGCCCCTGTGTGACCTGGGTCAGTGTTCAATAAGGCCAACAGGGTCACATCATCTGCAAAAAGCAGAGCTTGGATCCCAAGACCCCCAAACGTTACTCCATCTACCACTTGGCTTTGCCTAGAAATCCTGTGTATATAAATAATGAAAAAAATTATTGACAAAGGTCAGCACTGGGGGAGTCCAACTTAGTAACCAAGTGGTTTGTTTAACGTGCCCCATAAAGCCAATGGCCTTCAAGCAGTAAGCCCAGGTTCAAGTCCAACCTGAGGTCCACTTCATGTCACTCACAAGCAACAACCTCAGGCTGTGAGGACTGAGGCTGATGCTGACATAGGCTGTATAATGAGTGGACGTAACCACGTTCGGCTCAAACTGAAGCCTCCAGCAGATGCCCCGCCCCCTGGTGTCTGGCTGCAGTATAGGTCATAAGCCCCGCCTCCCCATGTATTCCAGATATGAGCCGGGAAAACTTTAAAAAATTACGATACCTCGTAGAAACGTTTCTCTCATCCTTACGCTAAGGTAGTATGACGATATCATTTGGCTGCATGGTGTTCAGGTATTTTTTTTTCTGAGAAGTTAGTTTCTCATTAGTTATTGGACGTTAAAAACCGCGATATAAGTTTCGTTTTACGATGGTTGACAGCTGCCGCTCGTGAGTAGTTTTTATCGGGGATATAAGAAACTTCGGGAAAGAGCCAAAAGGAGACTAAACCTTCTGAAGAAGAAGAAATAAATATTTTTATTTCTCTTTTTTACTTGGCTCCACCGGAAATTCTCTACTGCACAGACTCTGGCTGCAAGATGTCTCTACTGCACAAACTCTGGCTGCACAATGGCGGATAGAGAAACAGGGTTTTTTGGCTTCAAAATCGTAGAACAGTGACAGGCGGAAGCGCGCTGTCCATTCTATATACAGTCAATGGATGCTGACAGTTGGAGATCCTCTAGCGTCCACTTAAGGCTGGCTCCAAAAGTACCAGAAACCACAGTCACACAGAGTCAAATCAGCCAATTTTTACATAAAAAAGTCTGGATAGCTCATAAACGCGAACAGTAGCTGCTCAAAGCCAACCTCTTACCCTCACACTGCCTCAACAGAAGCTAGTTTCAGTCAAGCATTTCCAATATGGCTCCAACAACAATAGGCTTCAAAACTCTGTATCAGAAACAGATGGATGACATCACAAAGAGTACGTCTCCATGTGTTATATGTTCCTCCTCTCTGAATAAAGGCATATAGAGACTTCCAAAAGTAACTTAATAGAAGAAAATAAGGCAATAGGCCTACAGTATGTCGTGTCGCTCATGAAAAAGCTCTTTAGTTGAACTATGGGATGGGCTGCTTTCTCCAGGCCCACTGGCAGCATCATTTATTTATGTGTTTTGATGAATATCAATCCAAAACAAATCAATCCTTGTGTTTTCTTTGGCTATGACTCCTGCCCTGTGGTAACCCTCAAGAAAAATAAATAATAAGCAGCATCCAATAAGCAAAAAAGCCGTAACCGTTTGTCAGACACATCAACTCTCTGTGCAGAGCTTCACCCTGTAAAGAGTCTCATTAAGGTGGAGTATCATGACTGTGTCCATGAGAACTTCAGGGAGGGTCACTGATGCAGAGAGCTGCATACATCAGTGCAGACGAGCTGTTTTATAAACCCTGTGACCTCCATGCATGCAGGAATGTGTGCATAATAACTTGCACCTGCACTACAAGACCCAAGTGTCAGTGGGTTGAGAAAGTGTGAGGCCAGTGTGAGCAGAAGCAGGACTCCTGAGTAAGTGAGTGAGTATGTTTGTATGTTGTGAATGCAGGAGTTTGTGGTTTTCTGTGCGTGCGCTGGCTTTGTTGGATGGCTCATTGTGGAGAAAGTGAACAGCAGAGCGTGCTGCCAGGACACGGATAATAGGAAACACATGAGTGTGCAGCCTGGTGGAGGCTGTCTGTGGTACAAAATCCAAAATATGTGCAGAGTATGTGTGTGTGTCTAGGATTGTGTTTATGCATGTTCTAAAGACTCATATTCACTTAGTCTGGCTCAGACAACTGAGGCAAGAAAAACAAAGAGGAGCGTGTTTGTATTAGAGCAGAGAGCTGGCAGGTCTGCAAGCTGCGAGGCTGAGTGTTCGTTTTCCAAGCAGGAGGATCTGGACCAACATTATTCCATGGACACATGTCTTATCAGCAACGCACAGATAAGAATACACATTTAAAAAGCACGGGGAGGACTTTGACTGAAACATCTCATTTGTAAAAAGTCTACTCAGTTATGTCACCCTCGTTACCCGCTCAGCTTCCAGAGCAGAGAGCCATTTAGAGGTGGCGTGTCAGGGCTTTAAGCCGTGAGCATAAAGCTAAAACAACTTTCCCAGCAAGAGCAGCAAAGCAGGGGTCATCGGATAGAGCTTCTGTTCATGTAGTGGGGGCCCTTGAGGTGCATTCTCCTGATTATCATCTTAGCACCACTTTAAAATAAAGGGAAAAACCAGTGGTAGTCTCCATTTATTGTTTTTCACATGAGCCATCTGGTCAAAACTGGTGAGAATGATGAACAGATGGGATACCAATTGATCATTCTCAATGTAGTATTATTATTAAATATATTAAAAAAAAAAAAAAACCTCACTCAGTCAGTCATAGGTGTCTGATGAAACTTGGTGCAACATAACACTGACGTGCCAACACGACTCAGATAACATGAGTGAGCTTTGCGGTGTAAGGTTAAAACAAGGTGGAAGTGTTGTATTTACTCTGGCATTTTTTTATGTGAAACTCTTTATTCTTTCATCATAGTTCACAGAACTCCATCAGCATCACCTCAAACCGTTTTCAGTCACTCTTCTTCTTCTTCTTCTTCTTCTTCTTCTTCTTCTTCTTCTTCTTCTTCTTCTTCTTCTTCCTCAAGTGATCAGCTCTGCAGCAGGCTGCATCTTAAAGGTCCTGTGAGGACTTAATCTCACTTTTACTTTTGCTAGTTCATTATCCACGATTCAAAATGAGATTATCAGAGCCACAACAGTTTATTTCGAAATGCTAAAGTATACCTGATCAGGTTGGACTTTCCTTTAGCAGTGAGAAGAGAGATCTGGAAAAAAAATCATGCCCAGTTTGAGATGCTGTGCTCTGCTGTTTGAGATGATGATCATAATGATTTCCATCCACCCTCTTGTGGCAAAATTGTTGATTAACTTGACCTAAAATGTTCTGAGAAGGCAAAACACATACTAAACTAAATTCTTAGGCCAACACGCAGGCTAAACTACACCCTTGGGAGCCAACACACGTGCTAAATTGCACTCTTCTGAGCCAAAATAGACAAAAGAATGCCTGTCTTAGGAGCCAAAACATGCCTAGGTGCTCTCTTAGTAGCCTAAACGCACTAAAGTGTCCTGGGGGAGCCAAAATTTCCCAATTAACTGCCCTCTTGGAAGCCAAAACACGTTAAACTGGATTCTTAGTCCAAAACACATACTAAACTGCACCCTTGGGAGCCAAAACATGCCTAGGTGCTCTCTTAGTAGCCTAAATGCCTTCTGGGAGCCAAAATTTCACAAAAAAACTGCACTCTAGGTAGCCAAAACACACTTGCTCAGTTGCCCTCTCGGAAGCTTAGTTGCCTTAAAAATGCTTCAGTGGAGCTAAAATGTTTTCTGAACTGCCCTCTTGAGAGTCAAAATGTGTTCTACAGTGTCCTCTTGGGAGTTTAAATTCATTATAAACTGCCCTCTTGGAGCAAAATTACCATTAAGTGCCCTATTGGATGAAAATTTATTTGTCAAATTCTCTCTTGTAGTCAAAATGTGTTCTTGTGGTCTCTTGGGAGACTTAATGCACAATCAACTGCCCTCCTGAAGGCCAAACATGCTGAGGTGACCTCTGGGAGCCAAAACCTGTCCAAACAGAACCTTTTGCGAGTTTAAATGCTAAACAGCCTTCCAATTTGTTGGTTCTCTCTTGGATGCCTTTTTGGTCATCAAGAGGCACACTTAACTGCTCCATTGGAAGCCCAAACATGCTAAGATTCCCTCTTGCGAGCAAAAGTGTTTTTAACTTCTGTCTTGGGAGCAAAAGTGCACTAAAATGCCTTTTTTGGGAGTCAAAACGCATGTTTAAGTGCCCTCTTGGGGACCAAAACTCATGCTGTTTGTGCCTTTTTTCTTTTTTTTTTTCAGCCCTGCCGTCCAAAACACCTGTGTGTGTGTGTGTGTGTGTGTACACCACTTCCTGTAAGGATTACGTTCTTTCTTTACAGCTACATGGAGTGGATTACTTTTGTAACCTACAAGATATTCGAACATCAAAACACATAAAAATAAGTCCGAGTTTTAAAAATAACCAAATATCCCTTTAAACTTCAGGTCTTCTGGTGACTTATGTTGCTTTAAAAAGTTAATACAGACTGGATTACCCGTTAAACCAGAGCAAACACCATCCTTTCCCTGTAAAATGACTGTAAGTAGCCTCGGGTTTAACAGGTTTCCACTAAACAAACACTTTTAGAGTCCTTCTGATTAATGTAGGCCGTCTAAACAGCCAACAAGCTGCGGAAAATTCTGTGTGTATTTGTGTGTCACTGCATGTGGAGCAGACTGCAGAGTCATCTGAGATGTTGAACTGGAGCAGTGGAGACAGTGGAGTGTTTGTTGTAAATGTGGCAGCTCAACACAGACTTGGCCTCAGCGCCGCATTCCTCTGAAATTCACTGGAAACTTAAAGTACGGTCGACTTCTGGAGAGAAGTATGATGAGAAAATACAGGAGGAGGAGGAGGAGGAACACTTTCTATCCGTGTTCACTGACATGTCCTGATTTAAAGTCTGCAAACAACAAGTGAAGGTTCTACAGCCTCAAACACACACATGCATATACACACTCACACATACACACATAATGAGCCATAATAAAGCAGCTTATTAAACCATCAGCACCTTCCCAGCTCAGGGTGTTCAGAGAGTGACATTTTAGGGCAGCCTGACTCAGTTCATTAAACAGGATCAGACGGAGCGAGACCTCCCTGCAGGGGGAGGGGTCAGATGTTGTGACCCCTGGGTCTCAGGGGCAGGGCAGGTTGGGGGGAGGACATATGGGCATGTCAGTCTGATTCAGTGAACATGTTTGAAAAACCATTTGGGACCATGCAGCATAGGACTGAACTCATTCTTCATGTTTACATATTTCACTGAGCCGACAATATTCAGGTGACTTAAGTCCTTGTAGACATAATGTATGTCTGCGGGCCCCTACAACACACATCTGGGGCCGTTTAGTGTTTCCACCAATGCTGCTCCCTGACAGTGACGGCTCTGTGATGAAACTAAAGTTAAAAGGATTTGGGACACGAATGCTTGGTAGTTTGGGCAGGTGAAGAATGATAAGCAGAGCTGAAAATATGGGTGTAAGTCTTTTGGGTTTGGGGTTGGACTTTCAGTGGAACTGTTTTGTAAAATTATAGAGATATTTGTGGCAGAAAACATCCATATTTGGCTCCGACTAACAGATCACCCCATTCAATTTGAGCTCATATGACAAACCAGGACCTGCCAAGTCAGCAGGTCAACATTCAGAGGTTTATTTTATTACATTCTCCTCCTGCATGAGCAGCTCAGAGCAGGGTTTTTACACAGAAAATGCCAGAGATGGTAGAATACATGATGGTTTGTGTCTGAAACTGTCAGTTGTGTCAGAACTGAATAGTAAATCCAAAGGTATCCTGCCTCAGGCTGAAAACTGTCAAGAATATTTTTTATTTCATGGCTTCGAACAACGTTTGAGAATAAAAACTCCAGAAAGTAACCAGAACACGTTGCTGTCTGCAGTAACTGGCTCTCAGAGAATAGGAGTGGCTGGTTCCACTGCCTGAAGCCTCATTTATGCTTCTGTGGTCTGTATGATCATCAGATTACTGGTCTTCAATCCTGCTACGGTTTCTTCTTTCAGTTACACAGTGACTCAACGTGGATTTTGTTACATTGAAGCTCAAACATGTTGCCGTTTATCATACAGAAAGTATTGCAAAGAAGGATAGAGGTGTAAAGCTGGACTAGATTAAATGAATGACCAACGAGCAGTGATTCCAGAAATGTTGTAATTACAGAACAAGGTGCAGCTCAGCAGACCAATCACAGGGCTCGCAGTCCACATTGTTATGACACTATTAGGGTTTTCACCATAGATATATACAAGCACTAGATGGCTCATGTATGTGTGAGCTAATGGGAAGTAACATCGTCACGTGGTGGCCATCTTGGGACAGGGCTATTCGATCACTCATAACATTAAAGTCAATGGAGCAAGGACTTCGAAATAACTGCAGATTGCTCAAATTTAAAAAATAAAACCTTTTAAACAAAAGGTCCAAGATAACTCACAGTACAGACAGCAGTGTTTGTTTATCAGCTGATAAAGTCAAAGCAAAGCTCTCCTCTTTTTTTCAGCTTTATCTCTTCAGTGCTTTTGAAAACTGAGGCCAAACTCAAATTTGCGAGAAAAGAGATTCGAAAGAATAAATCAAACATGGATTTTATTTTTTTTCAGAGGGGAGGAAGCTTGTTTCCTAAACTGTTATCTTGGTTTAAAAAATTCAAATCAGCAAATCTTTCTGCTCTTTCTGATGATTTTCATTTTCTCTTGCTCCATTCTCTACCCTGCCAATTGTTGTGCGTCCCTCTGTGGCTCCATCCAAACACTGAGCAATTTAAGGATTTCAATTTTGGGGGGAGGGTGAGAGAGAGCGTCGCTATTAAAGGACAGCCAGCAGCTGGCCACGCCTGCTAAATCCTCCCTACAAAACCCACCCACCAGCTCCATCTGCTTCCAAAGTGGAACCCCCTGACACACACACACACACATTTGCACACATTAGCTCACACACACACACATATATCTACTTGGTGCTCTTTGATCTTGAGCCGGAAGCCTACATCTGTTCTTGGTTCATCAGATCTCTTTAAAACAATAAATGCCTTGTCTGCTGACTGAGTGTGACAGAGAGACCAGTGACGACATTAGTTCATTAACTCTATTAGTGTTTCTCCACACTCTCTCTTACACACACACACACACACACACACACACACACATACATATACATATGTACACACAAACACCGACTCGTGCTTTTGACCTTGAAAGATGAGCCTTCGCTGTTTTGCACTGCAGCTCCTGATTGGTTCGTCTTCTCCTCCTGGATGAGTGTTTTCAGTTACTCAGCGAGTTGTTTTCCCTGAGCAGATCTTTCATCTCTTGTCCTCTTCCGTTACTTTCAGGGAAAATGACACCTTTATCTCTCTCATTTGTACATACTGAGTCTACTCACCTCTCTTAACTCCTCCTGCCTTAAATCAAAGTAGAGGTTTAATCAGCGTAAACGGTCCAGGAAGACATAGTAAAACCAAAATGAGTAAATTTATCTGCAGAGAGCAGCATATAAACATGGTCACCAAAGAACCAAAATAGAACAGCACAAGAGTTTCCTTATGGCCTGAGTCATGTTTGCACCAGCTCAACTCATGTCTGCATCTTATCTTTTAAGATAACATAAGATAAGATGCTTAATTCATCCCACCAGGGGAAATTCACAGTCACAGCAGCAATGCAACGCTGCTGCAACAAGGTGCCACTGAGTCGGGCTTGGGACAGTGGAAGTAGAAATTAATTAATCAGCAAAGTTCATCAGAGACAACAGCTTGTGTGTGTCTGATTTTGCGATGCATGGAAGCACAGGTCCATGTTGTCACTTATTCGCTCACACAGCAGTACCAGCACGTTGTCAGGCTCCGTCTCCTCAGCTCAGGCCTAGCACCAGTTAGCTTTGACATGCTAGGGGCTGCTAACAGCTTAATCCTTGTCTAAAAACACCGAACTATGGTTACAGATAGGCTGCATACAGGAACGGAAACATGAAAAAGTCAGGCAATACACTTTAAAGAGGGGCTGTTGGGGTTTTTTTGGTCTTAAGATTGTCCATTTGGTGCTCTCGTCATAGCTTTACTTGACTTATAGCTTAAAAAAAAAAAAGCCCTACACAATTATTTTCAACTTGTTTTAGAAAACCTATATAAAAGCTTCTGTCTAATACACCTTTTATGAGTTGCTGTCTCTACACAAACCCCCTTCCTTCTGATTGGTCACCCCTAAGGAGGTCTGTTGTGGGCAGACCTTAGTGTTTGAGGCCCGCCCCTCCAACACGTCTTCAACCTTGTGTAATGGCCACACAGCAGCACCAGCACATCGTCCTGTCTCCTTCTCCACAGCTCAGGCCTATCACCAGTTAGCTTTGACATGCTAAAGGGCTGCTAACAGCTTCATCCTTGTTTGAAACACTGGACTATGGTTACATGTAGGTTGCATACAGGAATGGAAAAAGGAAGAAGTCAGGCAACAAACTTAAAGGAGGGGTTGTTGTGGGTTTTTTTTTTTTTTTTGGTCTTTATTCTGTCTATTTGGTGCCTTCATCATTGCGTTACTTGACTTACAGCTAAAAAAATTACCCACGCAGTTATTTTCTACTGGTGTTTTAAAAAAACCTCTATTAAAGGTTCTGTCTAATACACTTTTTATGAGTTGCTGTCTCTTTAAGGTTCCCCACTTCGTTAACCCCCTTCCTTCTGATTGGTCACCCCTTAGGAGGCCTGTTGTGGGCAGACCTTAGTTATTTTATTTGTCATTATTTTGTCCATTTGGTGCCCTTGTCAAAGCTTTACTTGACTTACAGCTACAAAAAAAAAAAAAAAAAAAAAACAACTATTAGTTTTTCACTTGTGTTTCAGAAAACCTCAATTAAAGCTTCTGTCTAATACACTTTTTATGAGTTGCTGTCTCTTTAAGGTTCCCCACTTCGTTAACCCCCCTTCCTCCTGATTGGTCACCCCTAAAAAGGCCTGTTGAGGGCAGACCTTAGTGTTTGAGGCCCGCCCCTCCAGCATGTCTTCAACCTTATGTGATGGCCTCATGATCTTGTGAAGATCTCAAGATACTTTTTTAAATTTTTCTGATTCATCTACATACAGTTTCAGGGATTCCCCCAACATCTGAATATGTAGAGACTTAAAAGTGTCTCAACATACAGCGTTGTTATTCTATACAATATTACTTGACCGACCTACAAAAAAGTCCTGACCCTGATCTTGTTTTGGGCTCCTGGTTTACACACGCCCACACTCTCTCCTCTGATCACAGGCTCGTGATGTTCTGGACCTGTGAGCAGGATCTCCAGCAGCAGCAGATAAACTCATCCAGTGTTTGAGATTCCTGGTGTATAGAAGCAGCTTCCACAGGGAACTGACTACCAAAGGCTGGGCGAACGACATAGAGAAACAGAGAGAGAGAGAGATAAAATTGAGAGAATCTGAGACAGAGAAGGAAAGTCGGGTAGAGAGGGACCTATGAGGCTATGAATTATTTATCAGTCCACAGCTCCCTCCTCTTCTTCATCCTTTACTCCTCCTCCTCTTTCTCTGCTCTCTCCTCCTCCTGTTCCCCTGTTCCCTCTTCCTCTTCACCCTCTCCTCCTACTTCTCGTGTTCTCCCTCCACCTCCCAATCCTCTACTCTCTCTCACTCAGCATCCTCCAGTCCTTCCCTTTCATCTTTTACTCCCTCCTTCTCCTCCTCTTCATCCTCTACTCCCTCTTGGTCATCTTCCACTTCCTCCACCACCTCCTCCTCCTCCTCTTCACCCCCTTCAGTCCTCCTTTGTTTTCATCTCCTATCTGTTCTTCCTTTCCCCTCTTCATGGTTGACCCTCAGATATTTTCCAGAGTTGTGAAATGGTTTTTAATAAGCTTGATCGCTCTGTTCTGCTGAAGCCTGACTGAAGGTTTGACTGTAAAAGGAAACGATGGATAAATTTAACACTAAATAACTGTTACAGAGCCCCCAGTTCACAAAGATAGTTTTTTGTGTTTCTCTTTTTCCTGTTTTTCCTCTGGTTGTAGGTCAACAGAGTATAATTGATTTTCTTTTTTTTCTTTTTAACTTTAGATGAACCTTGTAAATGAAAAATAGATGATCCTTGAGAGGATTATCTTTTCTTCTTCTCTAATGTTTTGGTTGTTGTTGATATGTGAAGCACTCACCTGCTGTCTGAGCCTGGTTAGTGAACACACGGATTAACACCTAAAAAACTTAACACTATAGACGTGTCTGCACAAAATCCTGCTGTAGTTAAGACCCAAACCAAGTTGAAACTAGATCAAACTAAACAATCAGAGCTTCTATCTTCCAAAAACAACTTTAGAAAAAAGTTTCTGATTGGATTTTGAAATTCTTCCCAAACACAAAAACTTGAAAATATGATAAATTTGGGGGAATTATCATTTCTTGTATTTTGTTCGACCAAATATAAAAGATCATGTAATTCCTGTGTATACAAGAAATAAATGATTTTGTGTATTTTCGTGCTTAATCCTCTGGGGTCCAGGGATCATTGACTGTTTTGATCACTTTTGATTTGACCTATATATTTCACCTCAAAAACTGTTTATCTTGCCTTGCTTTGTGTCTTTATTTAGCACAACCTCACCTGTTAAGTTTTGCAATTATTTATTTATTTCGATATCCTGTAATGTATGAACACACTGGACAACAAATTGCAGGGGAAAAAAAACAAAAAACAAAATCAAAGTTGGAAAAAGTTTGATTTTTGTAATGTGGAAACCAGAAATATGTGTGATGAATAATTGTCATAACTTGGTATGCAGAAATCGATTGGAAATTTAAAAAAAAAAAAGTCCAAATTTAGGAAGCTGCACAGTTAAAGACCATTATTTGCATTGAAACAGCAAGTTGTACAGCTGTTTAAAACTATTTATAGAACTATCAAGTGTCAATAAGATTTTACAGAATTATTTTAATGAATTTCTTCATTGCTCTGTCACACAACAATAAAAAAAACACTCAAAACACTTAACACACCACACTACACACCGACCATATAAATTAATCCAGAAACAAATTCATCAAAACTCACTGTGTCACTCGCTGTTTCTCTACTGCCTCTGTACCAAACTCCTAAAACTCCTACTCTCTATAGCAACCATGTAGTTTTGTAATTGGTTGATGGGGTGCACTTCCCACCAATAAGAAAGGGGTGTCATGTTTTTCTATTGGTGTATTTTCCTCTTCAGCACTTTCCACTTTTACTGTTTCATCCCGCGCACCAAATGAGCATCAACATTCAGGAAAAACATAGCTTTTAGTGTTTATCATAACCCTGGTTTTATTTGGCCTGTCAACACTATTCAAAAACTGGAAATAGATTCAAATCCACACTTTCAACACAAGTTAGAAAGGAGACTCTGCTAAGTCATCTTAAATTCGTCATTTGATTTGGATGCGCAGAAACTGTGCGATGACTCCAGGGGGTTAAACTCGCTTCGACTCACATGAGTCCTCAAGGGTGCACATTTTGCAAGAGGGGAGTCTAGAGGGTCTACATCAGGAGGCTTTCTACAGCGACCATCACTACTACATAGAAAAGTGAAACCACTTGTGTTGATAGTAGTAGTGCTGACTAGCTACTCCAACTAAAAGCTGGACTCAAATGAGAACCAAAAGTTTTAACAACTTAACCCTATAAACCCAAACATATCATATTTGATACGTGAGTTCATCAAAATGATCAAAAGATTTTTAAAAAGCTGTTAAAAATATTTTTAAAAACATAGTCTATCACCTTGAGGATTGTCATATCACTATGAAGAAAGCTGAAGTATTTTGGTCCTTTTCAAAATGTCTGCTCTCATTAAATCATCCACTCGCATACTTTCAGGAAAATCATTGCTTGATTTTCAAGAAGTTGCAGCCAAAATATCATCAAATACTTACTTAAAATAAGTGTTTTCTGCATAACATAAATGCATATATACTTAAAAACTTATATAAAATAGATGAAATAGTACGCAAAACTGCCCAGTGTGTCAAATGTGATACAAGAAATATATCACGTATGAAATGATAAAGCAATATTTTTTGTTGATTTTGTTAAAAGGGTTAATGAACATCTTAGTTCCAAAAAAATTGGAATTTTCTGACTACTTTGTGATAGGTCGGGCTTTACAGGGTTAAAAGATTATCTGACCTATCCACTCACTTTCTTAAAAGTGAGCTCCTCTTTGTTCCTGCTCCCATAAAAAAATAATTTGAGTCACAAAGTTGTGTCTCATGATTTGAAGATGAACCACCTCTGTTCACACGCATGTCAATGGAGGATCTCAATGCTGATTAACTATCAATAAATAAATATTTGCTTAAGTTCGGTTTTTTATCTATAACATGAGTAGAGCATGAGAGGCGTCTGGAATTAATTTCATTTAGTGTATAATTTGCATCATTTACCCCCTAAGAACTTGTGTGTACCCATGCTTTTGCATTAACTTCACATTTATTTGTCATGCATATGATTTATTCACCTCAGTCAAACAAAAAGCTGCTGCCTCTGCTATGAAACACAGGACCAACTTATGTCTGGATTTATTCTTTGAGATGTTTTTTTTTCTGAACTTCCTGGACTGTGTTTCTAACAGTTTTCTTGTCTCTTTTTCTGTCTTGCAGGCGGCTGTTGTTGAAAAAAAAAAAAAGATGAAGACAAAGATGCTGAGACGGAGGATCCAGACGAATGAAAGAGCCCCAGTTCTCTTTATTTATTACCTTCACAATAGGTGTGAGCGTGGACGTGTGTGCGTGCGTGTGTGGGCGTGTGTGTGTGACGTGTGCATGAGAGCGAGTGCGAGCATTGAACATAGAAATGAATGCATGTGTGCATAATGAACGGTACCTAAGATTTCAGGCTATCATTTGCTAATTTTGTTTACTTTTTATAAGGTTCCAATAACTCATACTCTATCATTGTCACAGTATAAACAAAGGACTTTACTATTGGTACATATTGTGTTTTGTGTTTGTAACTAGCCTCCTATTTAAGAATGTATATTTGTATGTATGATATACTCATCTAGAAACTATATAATGGACACTTTTAATATTGCTTCATCTTCTCACCTCTATACCGCTCTCGCCATCACACATAAGTAATCAGACGCGTACAGGAGACATGCCTGCTCAACAAACACACAAAAAATAACAAAACCTTTAAAAATGGTTTCAGGCGCTTCAGGCTGTGTGACTCACCCTCTGGCGGCCATGTTGGAAGTTCACTGATGTTGAAAGTGAAACTTGTTTGATTTACAGTAAGTGGCTGAATTTGTGTTCACTGGTCATAATAATGGTATAATCCCGATTATTCAACGTTTTGCGACCAACATATCTGATTGAGTGAACATCTATGAAGTTACTCTAAATAGGAGTTGATGCTGTAAACAGGAATTACGAGGGTTAATACCTCTTATTCAGATTTTAGAGAAGTAAAAGTGGTTTTCAGGGCTGCGTTTTTGTAGTTTTGACCATCATTTCTCATGAGTCTTCAGAGTGTTTCACCAAAAATATCACTGCTGAGATTGAGCATCTGCAGTGAAATGACGTTTACCAGCTTCAGACGATGAACAGACTGAGTCTGAAGTGGGGGCGTTTACTGAGTGACTTTATGAACGCTGTGGCTGACGGTCAAGAACAACCTGAGTGTTCACACTGTACAAGTCAAATCAGGGTTGAGTGTTAACAATTGTCCATAGAGTTTCCTTCTGGAACCAATTGAATTAAAATTTCTTTGCTTAAGTTTTGATTGGATTGGATTAGAAAATTGTTATTGTCCAAATTTGAGCAATTTGATTTGCAAAAGCAGTCGACAACCAAATTCACACCATAAAAACAGCACAGTACAGCACAAGGAAACAAATATATTAGGGCTGGGACTCGATTTTAAAAAGTGCATTTAATTAATCAAAGGCTTAGAAACTAATTAATCTCAATTAATCGCATTTTAATTGCATATCAATATTTGACCCAAGAACTTTGAGAATCATTTTTTTAAAGTGTTATATGAGAAAATCACTAAATAGTGAACTGAGTGAATACATAAGCTTAAGCAAACAAAATCTTGTTTATTTTTTTCAAGGTGGTTTTTAACCAAGACCAACAGATCAGTGCATTTTTTATGCCATAAAGTGCAGCAGTTTTGAGAATGAACTATACAGAATCAATGTCAGAGATTCAGGTAGACTACAAAAGACCTTCTGTAAACTCAACATTATTCAGACTAACGTTAGCTTCCACGCAAGCCGCAACATGTTTAGTGGCCATGTGATAGTGACCCTCAGCTGAAAACAGAGCTGCACCTTATTTTTCGTCCAGGCTCAGCAGCCTGACCGCGAGATATTGGAGCCGAAAAACACTTTTATATGTCAAGAAAAACTCCTCGGTTAGAGTGGCAGCTTTTATGAGTGAGGAAACTTTCTGTTCATTTAATTTCACAACGATTCTCTCAGATGGACAGTTCTTAAACTCCTCAAGTAGTTTTACTCCTTAAAATCCTCTAAAGATTTAACCCTAAACGCTTGGTGCCACTAGTCAAAAAGCTTTTCTATCGCGCAAACTCAACGTAGGTTTGGTTGGCAGTTTTATCACTGGTTTGAAATTTTTGTTTGTAAGTTTCAGACACAAGTTCTTATGCCTGAAGCACAGTTTTCTTTAAGGTCTCATAATCAAGATTCTGTTCAGTAGACAAACTGGCGAACACTTCCTCTGCTTTTCCCACAAGTTTACACTGGAGCAAAAGTGGCAGAAACTTTCTGAGCAGCAGCTATGTGCTCAAACAGCTACGATCAATATGGGTTGATGTTTGTTAATGCGATAATATGACTGTAATTATTGAATCCCAATTAACGTGTTAAAGTCCCAGCCCTAGAATATATTTGCACAATGGTTTGTTGTTTTACTTTTAACATAAAATTGAGTTCAAACCAAAGGTAGAACTTTTAAGTGGAGGATGGCAGATAGTAGAATGACACTCATGAACGACTGATGGCCAAAACTACAAAAACAAAATCTCTGTTTGCAAATAAGAATCCTGCTTCATTTTTAGTTTCTCCATTGGACCTTCATGGTCAAACAAACGCTGCCTGAGTGGAGATTTAAAATCCTCTCTTTCATGGACGTCTTCTGCTCATGATGTTGATTGTGCACACCAAACACAAACAGGGACAGCACCAACCGGTCTGTGTGTGCGTGTGTGTGAGTGTGTGTGACTTTAGATGCAATACTTAAACAACAGCTGTAAATGAGTGTGTAAGTGTGTGAGTGTTAAATACAGGCAATAGCTAAGCATTGGTGCTTCCATCCATGCAAACGAGCTAATGTACAAAATATAATCTGGCCCTCGACAATCCTCTTTCACTTTAACTTTATAGAATATTTTCAGTCTGCTCTTGGAGACAGATGATTGAAATCAATAATAAAACAAATCTGAAGGTTGGTCTGGAGCTGGCTGATGAAGTCTGGAGACGACTGTGGTGTGTGTGTGTGTGTGTGTGCGCATTGTGGCGTGTGGTAGTGTGCATGCAGTGTGTGTACTGTAGGTGGTCGTTAGGTGTGATCAGTCCCTCCACCACCAACATGTGTGCCCTTCAACATCCCACAAGTTCTGAAGGAGCTTTTTAAACTCAATGGGGTTTAAAAAAAAAAAGAGCTGTATGATGTTAATACAGTTTTTTGTTCTTTCTTTTGGTGTTTTGTGTGCAAATATTTGAATATTACAGATTAGAAGTATAGTGATAATTGTGAAGTACTATCAAATTTCTTCCTGTTTGATCTCAGCCTGAAAGTGACTAAGATGATAATGACGGCCCCGTACTGTTGATGAGCTGAAAAAAAGATGTCACGGACAATTGGGAGCAGTGGATTCTAACACATGCACACACTCACACACACACACACTCACACTCACATTTATAATATAGTCGTCTTGCCTGCCATGAATCCCGTCAGCTTCAGTACAGTATAAACCTGCAGCCCCTCCATGACCCACACTGGCTGGTAGATGCTTCAGAGCCTCACATTCACAAACAGATTTAGATTTTTTTTCATCACTAGCTTAATGCAGATCTCTCATAAATGCAGCAATAATGAGAAACTCTAAGTGACTACACTGTAAAAAGTTCCTGGAGACACTTTCGCTTATCGCCTGGTCTGATTGGTGGATCATATGAAACAGTCTGAGAGACCAACGGGCGATGTTTCAGGAAAAGTTTTCTACTTTTTTGAAGTAATTCTTGGTCTTAGCTTCTTGATAAATTTGTGTCGGAAGCAGTTCCTCACAGCAAACTAATGTGGACGAATCACGACCAATTCAGAGAGAAACTAGTGTTTTAGAGTCAAGAGTGACCATGCTAACTCACAACCTTCAGCAGAAGGTATGATTAATTGTCATGGTTACAACATGAAGAGTCCTCACGAATGCACCCTTGTTTATTTCCTATGCGTATTCAATCTTGTTCATGAAGTGTTGGAGGAGGGGGCCTCAAACACCAAGGTCTGCTCATAGCTCTGCCCTGACAAGCCTCCAGAGGGCGGACGAATCAGAGGAGAGGGGGCTCGTGAAGCAGGGAGCCTTAAAGAGATAGAAGCCAGAAAAAAGTGGAATGACTTTTGCTAATTTCTCTTAAATCTGTCGGTTTATTCTGGTCCCTTCAAACAAACAAAAAAGTATTTGACCTTGACAGCCCTTTGACTCAGCAGTCGAAAAGATGACTGGTTCATTCTGGTACGTTTCTTCGGTGAGGTGAAAAGAATAAATATGTGAGGTAAACTGAGGAAGAAATAATCTGATTTTTTTGTCTGAAGACTATTTTTTACAGTGTAGTCACTTTACATGACTGTGAGGAGAGATGATTATTGCAACCAACAGCTCTTAGACATTCACATTAGTCAGACTTGAAAACATCCAAATCTCTCCTTAAAGGGGGAACGTTGCGAAAAGAAGGAGTCTCTAAGCGCTTTGACATTTCACCATGACTGTGAACCTCTCCAGCTTCTTTAACCAAGGACAGAAGTGGCTCTGAGCCAAAATAAATAGTTATAGGCTCGACTCTACCCTGTTTAAAAAGCACTTTAAAAGTCAAATCTGTTTGCCCTACATTCCAGCCTGTGTGGTCACTTTATGCACTTGCTTTTCCCTTAATGACAAATTTATAAATATTTATATATCACCCTTGCTTTGCCCAACAAACCAAAAAGCAAACCAGCCCTCCTAACAAATGTAAATATTGGCCCTTATTTTGACTCGTCACCACAGATTGAGGAGTGCTTGTGGAAAAAAAAAAAAAAAAAAGCCGTACTTGAAGTTATCTCGCGGCTTTCCAGTGTCATCCCCAGGCTGTGATTGTGCGGCAGAGAAAAGGGGAGGAGAGGGGGTGGGTAATGCCAGTAAAGCAGCGTGACAGAAGAGGGTTAATACCATCGAGCTGTGCTAAGATTGCCCAGCCTCATGTGGCTTTAAGGGATTGCAGGCAGTATTAGCAGCCGAATAATTATTTTTGGGATGTTTCTTCTTCTCGTGCACACTTTTGGCGTGGCACGCATCGCTCGGTTTACCCCTCAACACTTTGACTTTTGTGGAGCTTTTTCAGCCTGCAGTCTTGTATGTAACATATATTTTTGAGTTCCTTGTAGGCAGAGCTCCTGATGGCACTCTGTTCAAACTTGAATGTTCTTCATATCTTTCGAATAAAGTCCAGAGAAAGAAAGATAAGTGGAAATGCACGCTTAGCACTGTGACAGGAAAATAAAAACGATACGAATAAGGAAGAAGGTGGTCGTGTGAGGACAAACCTTCTGTGAAGTGACCGGTGATGCTTCCACTACGTTTGTATACAGGGTTTCAACTGTCCCCGTAACGCTACCAGAGAGAGAGAGAGGTCGTATATGAATAGACATATATGATGATATGAAATATAAGGCATCTATTTTTGTCATTCTTTATGATGTGGTATTAGTAGAATGAACATATAGGTTGGATCCAAGGTGCATCCTCGCTGTGCTGAACAATGAATCTGTGTTTTTTCAACAAAGCTTCTCGAGCGTTTTCTTTTTCTTTTTGTATGCTGCACTGAAAATACGTCATTTTCACAAGTGGTTTGGAAAACAGAAGTGTCATCAGTCACTTCATCAAGTGAAACAATATAGTATACAGTAGAATAGCTGTTGCATTATTTGTTACAACCTGTATGTAATGTTATTATGGAAGATGTAATGTCCTTCTGTAAATGTTGTTTAATGTTGTTTTACCTGAAATAAAATTTATTAAGGCTTCAGATCGGTCTGCAGAGTTCTGATTGTGCTTTTAATCTCAATACAGAGCTGTTCTTTTTCTTCTTTTTTTTTTTTTTATTTAAAGGGACAGTGCTTGTAAATGAACATTTCAACTCACCATCCGTGTAAATATGCCACAGTTAGCCATGAGGCTAATTTTCATTTGTTGAATTTGTTGAATAATGAAGCAAATGTGAAGTGCAGAAATTGTAGTTTCCACTTGAGAATGGCTCCAAAACCAAAAGTGTCCCCATTTTTTTTTTCTTTTTTACCTTGTCCTGTTCAGCATCATGACAACAGAATTGCAGTCCAGCTGCCATATTTTGCAGAACACATTTTACTTTGCCAAGAGGAGCCATTTGTGTAAAACGCTCCCCTTGAGATTTAAATGTTATTTTTATTAGTGTTTTGTAATTTATTTTTTCTGTACATTGCCAAGGTTAAAGGTCACTGCCTGAACGGACTAGGGTGAAAATAGATGAGGGATAGTAACAGAGGGTAAGAGCATAGAGAGAGAAGGAGATAAACAGAGAGGGAGAGATAAACAATAAAACAACAGAAGAGAACAACCACAACAACTGGACGAGTGAAAAGGGTCCCCATTAAGTCACCAAAAATATTCAGTTTTGAGATTTTCTTTGTTTTTATCGTTGTGGATATATCGAAGTGTACATCCAACAGTTTGAACTTAGTGTAGATATGACTTGTGTTTTTGTTTGACTTCTTTTCTTTTTTTTTTTGATAATTTCGAGAATAATCTTTTTTTAATGCTTTCCGAAACATTCTAACTCTCTTTCATCCATTTTAACACTGAATAATTTATAGTTCATAAGCTTTTTCACCCTCAAATATTTGTCTATAACTCTTTTTAAAATATCTATATGTTGGAAAAAAAATTGAAAACATTTTTTCAGGCCCTAAGAAGAATAAAAATATCCTGACACCGACTAATAGGAATTTTCACCACATGAACCACTGAATATAGGAGAAAATAACTTTTGAATAGGTGTCCACTGTAGTGGCCACTATGCACTACAGGGTTAATGTTTAGCTTGGGTCCCCTTTTGCTTTGTGTCTTGCCCTGTTTGTCTTTGTAAAGCAACCTTGGGTTCCTTAAAGGGGCTGTATAAATTGAAGCTATTGTTATTATAATTAATCATCTTTTAGGACTCAATTAGAGAAAATGTCCAGAATATTTCTCATTTCTAAATATTTGTAGACGAAAATGGCACTTGAACTGCTTTAAGACTGAAAGTTTAAAAAAAAAAAAAAGATAATTGGTCTGGTTCCTTGTATTTCAAAAACTTGGCAATTCTACAAGTTTACAGCATTGTTACCAAAGAAAAAGGTATTAAAATATGACACTCATGCAGAAGGGTCTTCAGCTGCAGTTCTTCAAGATTCCACCGGGGGCTGGCTGCAAAAAGATGAGAAACCACATACACACCAAGTCAATAAAGCTGAGTTTTATGGCAAAAATAAAAATGCTTACAATTTAGCTGTGTTGTGTTCAACTCCTCTTTTTTCTGATGAGTTGTTTTTTTCATCAGTTATTAGATATTAAAAACCAGGTTATACACTGTAAGTTCTGTTTTACAATGAAAGACAGCTGCTGTTTATATGTAGTTTTATCGAGGCTATAAGAAACTCTGGGAAAGAGGGCAAAAAAGGAATTAGACCACGGTAAGAATAAAATATGTTTATTGCATTTTTGTTACCCAGCTCCAAATTCTCTACTGTGCAGATTCTGCTCCAGTAACGAGGTTCTTCTGGCTTTGAAACTGTTCAATGGTAAAAAGTGGAGCTTCTATACACAGTCTATGATACACACACGTCATGAATCCAACAGTGATTTTGTGTATGCATTTATTTTGCGCTCAGAATAAGAACTTTTTTATGCTTTTATTAGTGAATGAGGCCCAATATGTGGCCATGGGCTCAGTTTACTCACCTGCACCACCAGGTAACTTGAGATCTCTGCTTTCAGGTAACACAGAAGTTTCTCTCCACTGAGTCTCCTTCCTCCGCTTTAAACTGGTTCATGAAGGTGTCCTCAAATATCCTCAGTCACTGCTTTGCCAGAGTCATTCACTGTCTTGCTTTTGGCTGTCGTACTTCAGCTGATCAGGAAACTGAAAGAAGAAAACCACAAAGGTGTTTTAATACTTTCAACAAATGCAAAAACAAAGCAGAGTCAAGTGCTCAAGGATTCCTGAACACAGTGTACTCTTACATCAACATTTTGGAGCAGACATTCTGAACATTAGCTGAATTGTGAGGTTAAATTGACTCCATCTGTGAGGTTTGATAGCCTTTAGCCTCTGGCTGCTTTCTTATGGGGTAAACACTGACTGTTGATAATTACCTCATACAGCCCTACTTACAAAAACAAATAAAAAATACTGAATTTGCCCTTTAAAGGTCAATCAGAGGGAATGTTCCAATCCTGACCTCAGGTACAGTGAGCTGCCTCCCTCAGGTTTCTGCAGGCTCATTAAGAGTTAGTCAGGACAGACAGTTCAAGTCTCCCTCCAGTGTTTCAGCCACGTACTGAACTTTACGTTTGGCTCACTTCATTATGAAGGTAAGTGAATAAAATCTTTTGTTCTTTGGAAAAACTGAGAGGTTTTTCCTTACATAACAGACACAACTCAGGTCCAGGAACATGAGAGAGCAGAGAGGAAACATCAAACAGCTTCCATCCTTTCTGACACTGTGATGTACGGTACATTATTTTACATGTAAACACAGGAAAATCAGAAGGCATTGACCCTGTGGTGCATAGTGGTCACTACAGTGGACACTTATTTAAAAGTTATTTACTCCTAAATTCAATGGTTCATGTGGTGGAAATTCACATTAACCTGTGTCAGGATATTTTTATTCTTCTTAGGGCCTAAAAAAATGTTTTCATTTTTTTTTCCAAACATATACAGCTCTGGGAAAAATAAGAGGCCACTACAGTTTTTTCAGAAATCAGCATCTATACATACATGACAGTCATTCCATTGCAGTGTCTGTTGAATTCCAACACAAAGACCTGTTTCTACCTAATAAGGTACTGATGAGGTGATCACCTGAACCAGATCTAATTTAACGAGGAAATGTATAAAAATCATCGCTGTGGTCATCACTCTCCTCTGTGAAAGACTTTGTTATTGCAAATCAGAGTTATTCTACCAAATATTGATTCCTGAATCTAAGTTAAAATGTTCGTAATGCGTTGTTTAAAACTGAATATGAACCTGTTTTTTGCACTATTTGAAGTCTGGAAACAGTGGGATTTCTTTGTTTTTTTGACCATTTTTCATTTTCTGCAAATAAATGCTCTAAATGACAATATTTGGAATTTGGGAGTAATGTTGTCAGTAGTTTTTACAATAAAGAAAAATGTTCATTTTACTCAAACAAATACTTAAAAATAGCAAAATCAGAGAAACAGCAAAATTTGCAGTGGTCTCTTAATTTTTTCCAGAGCTGTATATATTTTAAAAAGAGTTATAGACAAATATTTGAGGGTGAAAAAGTTTATAAACTATAAATTATTCAGTGTTAAAATGGATGAAAGAGAGTTAAAATGTTTCGCAAAGTATTAAAAAAGATTATTTGTGAAATTACTGGAGGGGAAAAAAAAGAAAGAAAAAGAAGTCAAACAAACAAACAAAAGTCACATTTACATTAAGTTCACACTGTTTTAAGTTGAATGCTCCATTACAAATATTTGAAAAAACAAATTAAAAAGATTTTTTTTCATGCCTTAAGACAAACAAAAACACTGAAGGGAAAAATCCTGACACTGACTTTCATAATTCATGCATCAGAGGGTTATGCAGTCGAGAATTCACAAATATCCATCTGATTTACACTGAGAAAATCTTAGAATTCAACCAACTCATCAACTTTCCTCTTATGCTTGAAGAAAAAAACAACTGTCAGTTAGAACGATGTGGTTCTGTTTATATTTTCCACCTCAGTCTGATATTCCCTGAATGAGACATGTTTCGTGAGAGGGAGAATTACAGGAAGTTATATCTATGACTGGTTCTTGGAAAAGACACAAAACAAACCTTCAGACTACATTCTGTCTGCGCACGGAGCAGCAGAGCCACGAATACTTGGTTCCACTTGAAGAGGATGACAAACATGGATGTCAATGATTCACCCTGTGGGGAGACGGATCATTTCAGATTCCAGGGTGATGGATAGACATCAACAAACAAAACACCTCAGTGCATCAGGAAACCCTTCAATCAGTCCAAAATACACTCTCACTGCTTTAGAAAATATGAGCTGGAGAGAATGTAGTTTTTGAACCAAGCTTGAAAATTTAGGGTTTCAAAAAGGAGTATAACAGTTGCACAGTCCATTGGCTGGGAAACCAGGAGGTTGCCAGTTCAAGTTTGGAAATTGGGCGGGCAGCTTGGGAGTTAAGAGCTAATTCAATTACATTTTCCTGAGCACTGCAAAGGTGCAAAGCGCCAAACCCCAAACTGCTCAGGGCACTGAATGTGAGCTGTTTACTTCCAGCAGGGGTTCCCAAACTCCTCAGTCTGCGAAACCACAAAATAGCAGTTCCAGTGACCAGTGACCCCCTGAAGAGGGAGTACACAAATAGAATTGACAAAAACAGGTAAAATCAGGCTTTAATTACTGAAATTTACTGATTGGTATGAAATTATTCCTCCTAATCACATTTTCCTGTAATTCCTGAATGATTCTGCCTCTACTAATGCTGTTATTGTCCTGGTTTAGTCACCTCAGGGGCCTTCATTGAAAAAATGGGGAAAACTGATCCAACATTTCCTAATTGCATGGTTTTACAAATCAAATTTAACCCTCTAAGCTCCAATGTGGCAAGCAATATAGTTGAGTTCAACAAGCTATACCTGCAAATATGGTGCCTCACAGGGTTAGTACCTTACACCAGGAAATGGCAGACATCTATAACTTCAATCTTAGCGATATATGAGGGTGTGTTTCTATTCAAAGTTTTGGTAGACTTGGTAGAAGCCACGTCATCAGAACATCTATTTATAGAACATCTGTCAAAGTTATGTAATCTGATATGGCTGCCACCTGGTGATGTCATAATATGCAAATTAGATCCATGAATCTACTCCTGTCAGAAACTTTGGGTCTCACAGATGATTTTTCTCATTTATAGTGTGCCTTCATCTCTAACTAATTTCAAGCTACAATTTTCTGAAAAAGTGACTTCAAAGCTAAGATTTTATTGGAAAAACTGTGGCGCCCAAAGAGTTAACTTTTTAAAAATGGTTTTATAAAAATGAATGAAATTAAAGAAGTCTATGAAAAGGTTCCAAAGAAGTGAAAAGTGGGAGGGAAAATCCATTAAACTTGTTTTAGCTGTGTACGCAAAAGCACTGGTTGTGCTGTATAGATATGAAAAATAAACCTTATTTTAATGTTTAAATCCTTTTTAGGCTTTGCACATTTATTCTGAGATTTCTTAGTTCAGCAAACTGGGGCATGCACAGAAAATCTACACAAGTCTGAATCTGAATGAAGTGTGTACATGTGGAAGACAAACCAATACCCAACCACATCATGTAGGTTTGTCTCAGTCTGTTTGTCTGTGACTTTGAGGAATTCTCCTGGATGAACCTGTTGAGCTAACAACAAATACTTTAAAGGTCCAGTTTTTGTCAGACTGACCTCATTTTAAAATCATGTAAAAGTATTGTGTGCACAAACTTCATGTCACTCACCTGTGGGTCAGCGCCCCTGCTGAGCTAAGTCCAGTCAAAACAGACGGGATCTGACCCACTTCCCCACTTACAGGCCCACCGATCACTGCTGGGACATAACAGACGACAATAATGATAATAATGATTGATTGGACTTATAAATGCTTTTCTAAACACTCAAAAAGTGTTTTGAAATGCTCCAAGTACTGTGTAAGACAGGTAACAAAGTGAGCTGAAGAGCAAATAAATGGACACACAAACAGAATCTTTCCATTTGACTGAAGGTTTCAGCCAGTGATGATGCAAAGAGTCAGACAGGAGTGTAAATAAGACGGCAGATTATTTAAATTCACCATATAAGGACAGAAATACAAATGCTCCATTCTTCTGTTATGTTAAAAAGACACATCAACTTTTTCATAGGAGATAGTGTTTGTATAAATATCATAATCATCAAGTATCAGTAAAAAAAAAAAAAAAAAAAAATCTTGTTTGAATTAGTTTTTTTCCCTTTTGTGTGAGTGTGTTTGTGTGTGTGTGTGGTTGGGGGTGGGGGCAGTAATTGAAAAACAATCTTTATTTCTGTAAAAGAAAGCCAGCTTTTTGTTTATGTTGTTAGGCTCTGGATGTGATGACTAAAAGGACAAGGTTTATGAAAGTATGGACCCATCCAATAATCAAAATCTAATCAACACAGATTGGTTTTGGTAAATTTTTAATAAATAATACAACAACCAAAGAGGAAATGAGCAATGCATGATCTGTGCACCCAAAGATTCTACAGCAAATCTTTAAACTTTGTTCTCTTCAAAACTCAACATCAGAGCAGAGGTGAACTGCAATGAACCGCCGAAAACCAGGCAGACATCAGGAAAAAAGAGCGAGAGAGAGAGAGAGAGGGAGAGAGAGAGAGAGAGAGAGAGAGAGAGAGAGAGAGAGAGAGAGAGAGAGAGAGAGAGAGAGAGAGAGAGAGAGAGAGAGAGAGAGAGAGAGAGAGAGAGAGAGAGAGAGAGAGAGAGAGAGAGAGAGAGAGAGAGAGAGAGAGAGAGAGAGAGAGAGAGAGAGAGAGAGCTGTAAAGTCGGTCAAAATGAGTCACACAGAAACCGGAAGTACATCAATGCAGCTTTCAGTGCGCATGTTCTCAGTGAAGTTTACATCAGAAATCCTTTCAAAATAATTGAGGTCAAACTATTTCTATAAATAAAGTATAAACAGGTTTAATAGCGTATTGTTTGTTGTCAAAGCAGGTTAAAGATGTTAGCAAAGATCACCTCTTTTAACAGACATTTTACATCATAGTTTTGAGCATTAAATGTTTGTCTGATGTTCTTAACATTTTGATGTCTTGTTCATATGGATTTTTAAAATTCTGGTTTTGTTTTGAGGTTAAATCAATTCATGCAAAGTTTTTATTAATTCTTTTTTACATTTTGTTATGTTTTTTATTCTATTACCATGGTGTTTTCTGCCATCTAGTTACTTGAATTAATGAAATTAAAATGTGCAGTTCATTTATTATGAGGTTAAAAAAACTGAAATATTATAACAATCCACAGCAATAATAAAATGATTTTTTTAATTTATTTTTTTAGGTCACTTTGCAAATAGTACTTTGCTGACTTCATTCTTACGACAAATATCTTGTTGACAACTTCTTTTGCTTCTACAGTTTTACTTCTACTGTTTTATTTTGTCTTCAGTGAGATTATATTTTGTTGCATTGAAAGAAATATGTATGTTAAATACAATACAAAGAGACTGTATGTTGTGAAACAAGTGTTGCAAAATTATGTATTTTTGATTTTCTTTAAATAAATTAATATTTAAAACATCAAAGTAGGATAGTAAGATATTGCATTGGCGCAAGTGGATTTCCTGTGTTAATGTTTAATACCTCAGGTCTTGTATTGGTGCATAATATAACACTCACGCACTGTGATTTCTTTTACTTATAGCTATCGAAGCCAATTGCTGCCAGTAAAAAAAAGGAAGAAAACTTGGCTTTGCTTAGATTTTTTGGCCCATATTAGGAAAAGAGTTTGACAGAAAAAGTCAGAATTTTATTTTTAAATAAGTAAAAATTCTAAGAGAAAAAGTAAAAAATCATTTGGTAGAAAGTCCAATTTATGAGATGAAAAAAAGTCCAAATTCCAAGATTAAAAGTCAAGAAGTTAAAATAATGAAGTCAGAATATGAGGATTAAAAAAGTCAAAACTTTGAAATGCTATGATAGAAGTCCAAATTATGGTGTGTCCAAGTTCTGGGATTAATAGTCAAAATTTGAGATAACGGCATCTTTTTTTTTTTTTTTTTTTAATTTTTTTAACAATCGAGTCAAAACTTTGAGATATTTACGTCAAATATTTGGAATTATGTGAATGAAAAAAAAGTCAAGTGTTTTCGGGAAAAAAGTCAAAATTATGAGATAAAAAGCCAAATCAAAGAAATAAATTAATGAATTTTGGGGAATAAATTGAAATCTTGAGATTGTTATTTCAAAACTTTGAAATAACAGTTGACATACAATTACAGTTGCAAGGTAAAAAAAAAAAAAAGAAATTTTGACGTTTGATCATATTAATTTGACTTTGTCCTCAAATTACAATGTAAATTGCAAAAAAAAGAATAAAAAAAGCTGTAGGTCTAGTTTTTCTTTTATGTCTATATCCATCAGTTTTGCTATTTTATTTTATATTTTAATTAATTTTTTTTTTACCAGTAGTTAGAAGCGTTCTGCCATTTGTACTGATTTTATTTGAAATGGGCTCTTATTTTGAAAGGTCAAGCGGAAACCCTCCCTGCTGGTGTTTGTCTTGACCTTGTTGTGAACAGTGAGGGAGAGCAGAACAGGTTTGAACGGCAGACTAACGCTGTGTCTGGCAGACTGGAGACGGGAGCACTTTCTCCTGGAGGGACAGGCTTCATTTTTCTGGAACAAACCGAAGAAAACACCGGAGCCTCCTTCACAAAAACCTGGATATTTTTCACTGTCACCTTCTATCAGCTCGGTGCGGAGAGAAAGGGGATGTGGGAGCAGTGAAATCCTGGTGGAAGGAGCAGTTTTTCCCCACGAAGAGACGCCAACAAAGAGCATTCAAGGAAGTAGCCTGAGACGTAAGTTAGTTGAGGGAGAAATAAAGTAAAGGAGCGGATAAATCCCTCACTATGGCTTATAACAGACTCTTTAGCGCGCTTTTGTCCTCGTTTTTCTGTCTGCTGCTCCTCAATGTTGGGATTTTCCGAGTGAACGGGCAGTACGGCGGCGGGGACCGGGGAATGTCGATACCGGAGCACGGCTTCTGCCAGCCCATCTCCATTCCGCTCTGCACGGACATCGCGTACAACGAGACCATCATGCCGAACCTGCTGGGCCACACCAACCAGGAGGACGCGGGGCTGGAGGTGCACCAGTTCTACCCTCTGGTCAAAGTGCAGTGCTCCCCGGATTTAAAGTTCTTCCTCTGCTCCATGTACGCGCCGGTGTGCACGGTGCTGGAGCAGGCGCTGCCTCCGTGCCGCTCTCTGTGTGAGCGGGCTCGGCAGGGCTGCGAGGCTCTCATGAACAAGTTCGGCTTCCAGTGGCCTGATAGTCTGGCCTGTGAGTCCTTCCCTGTTCACGGAGCAGGGGAGTTGTGTGTCGGGCAGAACATGTCTGACCGCACGGAGCCGGACTCTCCCGGACCTTACCCCACAGACCGCCCACTGCCGGACCCCATGAATGGGCAGTTCAGGTGCCCCGCCTCGCTCAGGGTGCCCCCTTACCTGAACTACCGCTTCCTCGGGCAGGAGAACTGCGGCGCTCCCTGCGAGCCAAAGAGATCTCATGGGATGATGTACTTCAGCGAGGAGGAGCTGAAATTCGCCCGGATATGGATCGGGATTTGGTCTGTTCTGTGTTGTGCTTCCACTTTATTCACAGTGCTGACCTACCTTGTGGATATGAAGCGCTTCAGCTACCCAGAGCGGCCCATCGTCTTCCTCTCTGGCTGTTACACTATGGTGTCCATCGCTTATATCACAGGGTTTTTACTGGAGGACAAGGTGGTTTGCAATGACAGGTTTGATAATGACATCAGGACTGTGGTGCAGGGCACTAAGAAAGAGGGCTGCACCATCCTCTTCATGATGCTCTACTTCTTCAGCATGGCCAGCTCCATCTGGTGGGTTATCCTGGCGCTCACCTGGTTCCTGGCAGCAGGGATGAAATGGGGCCACGAAGCCATCGAGGCTAACTCTCAGTATTTCCACCTCGCGGCCTGGGCCGTCCCCGCCATCAAAACCATCACCATCCTGGCGGTGGGCCAGGTGGACGGAGACGTGCTGAGCGGGGTCTGCTTCGTAGGCATCAACAGCGTGGACGCTCTCCGAGGCTTCGTCCTGGCGCCGCTGTTCGTTTACCTCTTCATCGGGACGTCCTTCCTGCTGGCGGGCTTCGTGTCGCTGTTCCGCATCCGCACCATCATGAAGCACGACGGCACCAAGACGGAGAAGCTGGAGAAGCTGATGGTGCGGATAGGGATCTTCAGCGTCCTCTACACCGTGCCGGCCACCATCGTCATCGCCTGCTACTTCTACGAACAGGCCTTCAGGGAGCAGTGGGAGCGGACGTGGATCAGCCAGACCTGTAAGACGTACGCCGTGCCGTGTCCCATCCAGAACCACCCCAACATGAGCCCTGACTTCACCGTCTTCATGATTAAGTATCTCATGACGCTCATTGTGGGCATCACCTCCGGCTTCTGGATCTGGTCTGGGAAGACGCTGAACTCCTGGAGGAGGTTTTACACGAGACTGGCCAACAGTAAACAAGGCGAGACCACGGTGTAACGTGGTTCCTGCTTCACACAGACACAGACTGCTTAGTGACAAACTGAATGATAATCCTTTTTTTTTAATTTTGCCTTTTTTTGATTTTTCTCGGACTTCCAGGAGACACTTGGTCTGTTTTTTTAATGTACATAAACATTTGTGAGATTTTTGTAAGTATATATTTGTATTTAAAGATTTAAAAACTCTTTCTTTTTTTAAAAAAACAACACCTTTTTTCATATTTGGACATAATGGAATTGTACTTAATGAACTGGAGGAGCCAGCTGACCGTCGAGGATTCGTGGGTCTTATGACCTGACTTACTGTGGACACCACTGGGAGTATTTCTCATGGAGTGTTGGCGTCTTTGATCAGTGAGCCGCCTGTGAGCTCTGGGTCTATTCTAAGCAGAGTCCCGTGAAACCCAAGTGCTTCCTCGTGGCTCCCTCTTATCCTGATTAACCAGCTGTACTTTGTGTCTGTTATACAGTGGAGCAGCAGTTGCCCCGGCTCTGAAGGGAAATGTCAGCAGTGTGGGACAAGAAAGCGGTGCACAGGTTGTGAATGTGAGTCATTGTGACAGATGGTTGTGGCCTGTAGCTCGGGCCTAACACTTAAAACATTCCTTTCCAAATAAAGCACACTGAATGCAGCCAGGATGGAAGCACCAAGCAAAGGTTTCTGCATGTTTTAGCCCTTAAAGTATTTTTATACTCTTTGAATTTTTGGAAACATTTTAGCTTTTTATAAAAGCACAATAAAAACTAGACCCACAGACTCCTCCACACGGCTCTTATCATCAGCACTGAGCTAAATTGTGGTAATGATGTCAAAATAAAAAAAAGTATGTTAATGCAGTGACATAAAATCTGTTTTTTTTCCCTTTGTGTTTTGGTTAAAATCTGGAGACAGGATTTCTATCACCAGCTATCACTGTGATTTGATAATACTTTAAATTTGTGATACAATTAAAGCACTATTTTCCAGTTTTTAGTCGTAGTGAGCACAACATTTGAAAAATACTATATCGTCTCCTGCTGAATTTCAAATTTAACATCAAGATGTCTTTGTAAAAGAAAATAGTTTCACAATATTCATTGATTTAATATCTTTCTCACACTCCTAGGAAAAAAAAAAGCTCCAAAATATAAAACATTCAGGTTAACATTGGAAAAAATCAGGGTGTAAAACATGCAAGAATACTCACGTGCTTCTCTTTGACTGATGAAAACAGCATTCAGATGAGCTTTTTGTGTTTTTAGTGAACGTAACATTTCAAGCAGTGAATGCAGGAGAAAACCACAGAGTGTGTTTTTAACATTTTTATGTGTACAGTGCTGTGTGACATGATTGGATGCCCCTTTCAAGCCTCCTCACGTTACTGTTTTTATTTTTATTTTTTGCTTTCTAATGCTCTGAAGTCTTCTTTGCCGACGTAGAGTGAGGAATTTATTACACTTAATTCAGCTTGGTGGAAAGTGATAGATTGGTCGTGTCATAGTTGGAAAACGAATAACTTCATTTTTGAATAACTTGGTTATTTCAGCAAAATTAAAGCAGAACAATTTCATGTCCTTTTTCAAACGTGAGGGTTTTATCCTTTGTGAAAGCAGATGTCTTCAGTTGATAAAGAAACCAGTTTCTTCTTGATCAGGCTTTGGGAAAATTCAACATTTTATCTTTTTTTGTTTTTGTAGTGGAAGACAATGAATCAGTCTGATAAATTAATAACGACGATACTCAGAAAATAAATTGCTCTGATTCTCTGAAGAGTTTCTTTTGGAGTTGCAGCTACTGGTTTAAACCTGATCAAGAGCTGAATCACTTTTGCTTTTACTGCCGAGTAAAACTAAGATGTGATAACAGTTAAAGGTTGGAGCAGAAAACATCAGAATATTGTGAAATTGTCAGAAGAAGATCGTCTCAATTTACAAAAAACATAATAATCACCACTCTCAAAAACTGAGCTTAATTTGTTTATTTTAACTTTAATATTTCCCATCAAAGTTCTCTGCAGAGCTGCATTTTATTTCAGAGCCAAAACCCAGAGAAGCTTTTTTTTTTTCATTTTCTGTGTCCTTAACAATAACCTCTCTGCATATTGTAATTCAAGATGTGTGGGAGAAAAGCAGACTTCCGCATCTCCTCCTCGCTGTTTTTTTTATTTTTTTATTTTCAGAGCCTTGTGACGAGCGACTGTAGCCAATCAGGGCTCAATCCGGAGCGAGCGAGCGTACGTTATTGGCTGTTTTTCCACTGCAGATGAGCATGACAGCCTGATTCTGTGGTGAATACGCGCAATAAAACACCTGACAACATCCGCAAAGCATGTCAGAGATGCAGACTCCCAGCTTGGCGTTCCTCTCCTGGGCAGGTTTGTAACATGCATAGTTGTGTTGTAGCGGCTGATCAGGACCATGAAACACAGTATAGAATGATCACTATGTGGGGATGAGGGTCTTGTATTCGCCGCCGTGGGCTTGTCTGATTGGTCAGGCGTTCAGAGAGCTGCAGAAGGAGGGCTGGATGTCTGTAAATTTGGAGAGTTTTTTTTTTTTTTTTAAATTCTAGGCTGGAAGGGGACTCCAAACTTCAACATGGCACTGTAATGACGTCTGTATTTACCAAGCGAGAGCTGTTTGTCTGCTTCATAAATGTCTGTTCCAAATCATACTGCTGATTTATTTCACTTCCTCCATGTGGATGTTGAATGTGTCAGAGGAGACTGGGCTTGATCTGCAGAGTAATGTGATCCTGGTGAACAGAGCTGCGTGTCTGCACTGTGGGACTGAAACGCAGCCAGCAGCTTGCATGTCTTCCACTGCAGGAGAAAGGAAGCCTTGTGTTGAAATGCAGAGCGGCTGCTGTCAGTGCAGCGCGGTTCACACACACACACATTGACTTGTGTTCATCAACTGCTCCTTCACATGGTGCTTCCGGTTCATAATAATCCTTTTATTGTGTTGACGGCTCTACAATAGTCACAGCTTTGAAGTAATTTCATTTTTTTTTTTTTTTTTGCATTTGTTATGAAGAGAACCTTTATATTTATAGAAAAGAATCTTATATATACACTACATTGATTGCTTTATGAGAATAAAAACAATCTCACCACTGCAACTGTAAGCTCTGTGCAATCTGTCTTTCTTTTCAGATTCATTAATCCACTCTTAAAGGAGAGTATGGGATTATTCCAGGGTCCATTTTCAGCCTTTATCCTGTCATGTCCTAATTATGGTGCAGAAATTCATCATGTTCTTAATCATGTGTACATTTACATTTTCTGTCAAGATCACAAACTAAACCAAAGTCTATCTAGTATCTAGAGCCTGACCGATACCGATACTGGGGACAAAAGAAATCCGATATTCGATATATTAGTCGATATCCCACATATCAGTTCATACATAAAATAAGAATATTGAGATGTATTCTGTACATGAACACAAATTGTTATAACGCAAGGGTTTCTACACATCCTTAAACAGTCTTAAATTCATCAAAATTTTATCCTCTGGTCTTAAATAAATTACTCAAAGGTCTAAAATTTGTCAGGGCAGGGTTTGTTAATGTTTTATTGACAACTTTTTTTTTTAATTTATTTGGACTTTTCGAGAAGGAGTTTTAGAGTGAAAACTTTCATACTTTTCAATATAATTTATCTGCATCCTACTTAACCAGTCTGTGACTATGGGTCACTGTTTGTACTTTTACATATAGATATTAACCAATGAGCAACTTTATATTCAATACACAGTCAAAAAGTTAACTTGAATGAGTCTCATTAAGTGACATATGCTATGATTTGGTTGTAATACAGCAGGACCCCCAAACCATCAACTATAATTATGTTTTAGGTATTAAATTTCATTCAAAGTGGCATTAAAAAGGTGTTAAAAAGTCTTAAATTTGACTTTACAAAACCTGCAGGTACCCTGAACACCCAAAACATGATTTGGGTATGACACAGTGAGGTAAAAACACAGTATTATAGTCTTTTATTAGAGAAGGGTGGATGTGTGTATTGACAGGAGCATTTATCTCTGTTTATTTCCCAAAAAAGCATCTTACACAACGTTAGAATGCCATATTATAGCCTTATATTAGGTAATGGTGGACGTGTGAATTAACAGTAGCATTTATCATTGGCAGAGAGCAGCATGCAGCCTGACACAGACACACAGGAGCAGGAACCACACAATCTCCACACAGAAAAAAAAAGTTCATACATCAGCTACATTATGGTGATTAATCTGTGACATGCTATAATCGGTCAGGCTCTGCTAGTAACATCTCATTAAACTTTATTTGGCCTCTGCACAGGCTCCTTGTCTAAAGCTAAAGCTTTGTACATTCTGCAGAAACTCAACAACTCTTAAAGCTGATGACTTTGAATGAATGGTTTTATCATGATGTGAAAATGTACGAGTCCAAAAAACACATCAGAGAACACAAGACCAGATTAAAGTCATGAAATGATACATAGGAAAGAAGAAATCAGAAGTATTTGGAGCTGAAAATGATGCTTCCAGGCCAAAACAGTCTGAGTATGAAAAACAATCCTTTTCAAATCAAATCCTGATCCTGCCATAAAAACATCCTGACATATTTTGCTCCTATCGCCCCCAAATGGAGAAAAATTTCCTTGGTTTGAAGCAGAGTTTGCTGATGTTTATGCAGCAGGTAACACTGCAGAAAACTGAGCATTTATCATCTGGTACCAAGAGACACCTGAGTGACAGGTGAGCTTTGAGTTCATCAGTCTGTGATGATGGAACAAAGATGTTTGAGCACACCAAGAGACTGATTTTTACAGAAATCACTAAAAGAAACACTTATCAAATACAGCATTCATGTTATTTTCATGTTTAATAAATATACCAGTAAAAGCTGCTTCGACCTCTCTAAGAAAAGTCTGGACACCCCTGGATCACGGTGTGTCGAAAAACAGAAAACTGCTTTCAGTTTTGTTTTCATTTATAAAAGGAAGTTAAAATAAGAAAGTCAAAATGTTTAAAACAAAACTGAAATGTAATCAGATTTTTTCTGTTTTATTTTAGTGCGTGACTCTGTTTTTGAAAGTTTCTAAAGAGACTGGTTCAAAACTGAAAGCCCTTGCTGTGTGTGGAAAAAGTACATTCAGTTAAAGCCCACTTAATGTGAGTCTGAAGCAATCTGATTTAACCAAAACAAGGTTTTAATTCAGACAGTTTCAATCAAAACTAAAAATTCTAACAAAAACAACTGTTGAGATGGTGATGTATTATAAAGATAAGAAAGAGCTGCAAAGAAACAATAAAATCAGATCATTAAAGAAAAATGATGGATATTAAAGAAGCCAAATAAAATCATAGAATAAAGCATTAATGTAAAGGTGTGTCTTGAGTTTATAAATCAAAACAAATCAACAGACTGAATATCAACATCTAATTTATACCTTTAGTTTTTAGTTAAGCCCATTTTGGTCAGATTTGTTCGGATATCCACAAATGGAAATAAAATCTACCTGCAAACTTCAAGGCAATGGTTGTTTTAGGATACGTCCAAACTGTACAGACCATGTTTGTGTGTATTTTATGGGACTGCTGACAGAGTTTAACGGGGGTCTCGACACTGAAACCATACTGTGAAGGTAACAGTATGTGAGGGTGAGACCTTTGAACAGTCAACAGGTCCTCCAGAGAATCATAGAGGGATAAAGGCTCAGAAATACAGGGAGGAACAAGTCCATGTAGAGCCTTAAACTTGATTAAAAGAATCAAATCCATTATTGGGATATACACCCAATATCAAGCTGCCTCTCTAATTCACCACACCAATGTATGAATGAATGGGTGGATGAGTGAGGGAGTGGGTGAGTGAGGGGTAAAAAACATATTTTGGTTAATATAGAGGGAGAGTAAGTGGGGGTAGGACACGTAAGGCTATAGCTTCTTCCTGCTCCGTTTCGTACATATTGAATGCTTTATTTAGTACTTGTAAGCAATTGTGGTATTATGTACCCTTGAATTGACTTTTTTGATTTTTTTTTTTTTACTGTTTCCTTTGTCCGAAATAAACTGAAACTGAAACAGTGTTTATTCCCACTCACAAAACAGAAAAAAATGAGTGTTCAGAAAATGTAGAATTTATTGGATTCTAGCAGCTGATGAGTTGTATTTGTCTGACCTTGGTTCTTCTCACTGCACAAAGACTGTTTTTTCTCTTCTTACCTCTCATGTTGTAGTTTAGTTAGTGCAAGACACACACACAGTATGACAAAACAACAAGCCAGCTAAAAGTAAATATGCAATAAAAGAAACAAAGGCTAAAAAGTGTTTTAAAAAGTCCTTTTTTACACAAGCTTAGGTGTGGAAATTAAATGTTTTGGATACTTTCCTTGCACTCTCAGCTTTTATGTTTATGTAAGTTTCCCAGAGCTGACTCATTCTGAACTGATCTGTCCTGTACACACACCGTCTCTCTCTCTCACTGATAGTAGAGCAAGAAATAGCAGAATTAGATTGTGATCTGTGTCACACATGTTACAAATACACATAGAGTCTGATGTTTGAACGTATTGTAAATATTGTTCTTCTAGACATTTCTGATCTTGAATTCATGAAGGAAAACTAAAGAATATTATAACATAAGATTAGTTTTAGAGCCAGACACAAAAGAACTCATTTGCTCTCTTATTTTTTAAAGGTTGAACGCCAGCATGATTTATGTTTACTCACTTTGAGAAACTTGCTCCAGTCGTGTGTGCAAGTATCCCAAAAACAAAACTAGTTATGCTAACTGGACAGTGCTGACTTCAGGTACAACTGAAAGCTGAAATCAAGTGATTAACAAAAGATTTTACAACTTTTAGTTATTTTCCTTTTTTTTCTGCCATCATTCAAAGAAGATAAGACAGTGGATAGAGCAGGATTAGGCAGTGACAAGTAGAAAAGGGACTGCAGGATGTATTAAAACCCTGTCTGACCTCCAGGACTAACATCATTGGTCCCACGTCCTAACCGCCACGAGATCAGTGCCCTGAATTTCTACAACTTACCTCACAGTCTAAACTGCTTTCTTACTTTCCTCCAAGTACTTTTCTTGTGTTTCTTTTTCTCTTCAACAAACAAAGACAAAAAATGACAAGTTGTGCTCTATTTTCAAGATGAAGGAGCCTCTGTGAATCTGTCTTTATATCAAATGTTGGTGAACAGTTGAAATCACAGGGTGAAAGATTCACTTAAAATCACATTTCTCAACTCTCACGCGTGAACTCATGCAGCAAGTAGCTCATTAGACAAACTGCAGACATGTTTTTGGTCATTTAAGCGCAATGCCAATGATATTCACTCATGTTACTGAAACTTAGAAGCTTTGGTGCAGTTTTAATTTTTTTTGTAGTTTCTAAAACCAGGACTTCTAACTATATCTAAGTATTTCAAGGTGAAGTTTTCTACTTTTCTGCATTTCATCAATTACTGAGCAAAACAGTAGAAATGATAGAAAAAGGTTCCACACAGCCACTGTAAACTGCAGTGTCCTCCTGTTGAAAAACTCAGTCATTAGCACACAGAGCAGGGCCCTCAGTCATGAAGGATGCCCCCTGCAACATCTCCGCGTATCCAGCTGCCGTTTGACGCCCCTGAACAACCGTCAGCTCCAGTGTTCCATTGAAAGATAAAGCAGATCATGATGACCCCCCCTCCACTGTGCCGCCTAGAAAACATCTCAGTGGGATCTCCTTGTCATGACAGTAACGTTGGACGCCATCAGGACCATCAAGGTTCAATTTTTTCTACTCAGAGAATCAAACTTTTTGTAGAGTTCTTCTCTCTCAGACACCATCTGATAATTATTGATCTGCATTCGGCTCCAGTAACTGACTTAATTTGGGTCCCATATCTTGACAGACAGCCAGTGAGAGCCTCAGGTGCAGCACTGGTGTTTGGGTCTACATTTGGATTCATCAAATATTTGCTTTTTTTCCAACATTAACCAAGATATTTGAGAGTCTGTGGACCTGGCTGCTGAAGCCTGGCGGAAATGAAGCCACAAAAACAGAAGCACTGACCCATGGCTTAATTTAACTTGTCTTAACTCTTTAAGTGCCAAAGCAGCAAAATTGCGACACGCTGAATTTAACAAGCATAGCTGCAAATATGGTGTCTCGTGTAGTTAATACTGTACACCAGGAGATGGAGAACATTTGTAACTTCAATCTGAGCAATATTTGTGAGCAACTGTTCAACTGTATGGCGTTTGAGACCATACACATGTCGTGGGGACTACAGGAGCATAACAGAGAGCAAGAAAGCGAATTTTAGCGAGAGATCTGTTCACTGTTGATGTTGACTCAGATTCTGAAGAGGAAAATTCACCCTCTGATGAAGATGTTCAGTCGTCCAGTGAGACAGGTGTGATGCTTCTGTGCGTAGCGGCAGCGAATCTGTTCACCATGACAGTCCACAAGCAGCACATACTGGAGCCGATGCTTTGGTTTACTGTGTCTGGGGTGGGTGTAGGTGGGATGGTAAAGATGGCCGAGTGGATTAAGTCATGCAGCATGAGTCTCGCCCTTGAGCGGGTGGCCTTGGTCCAAATCCAGCCTGTGGCCTGTTTCCTGCATGCCACTCCCCACTCTCTCCCCCTTTCCTACTCCTATCTATTGTCTTCCTCTATTCATTAAAGGCATGAAAAGCCCAATAAAATGACCTTTAAAAAAAACACCATGCGAAAATAACGGCAGACTCGGTAAAAGCCACGTGTGCTGCTATACTTTTACAGATGTTTACAGAACATCTGTAAAAGTGATGTAATCCTATATGGCCGTCTGCTGATGTCATAATATACTAACTGGATGAGGGAATTTATTCCCATCATATTGATGATTTTTTGATGATGCCTTTGTCTCTAACCATTTACAAATGAAATAATTATTTCAAAACTTAATATTTTATTGAAATAAAAGAATATTAATGTGGGGCCTAAAGAGTTAAGTGGACTCCAATCATGCAGCTAAAATGAAGGAGACAGTCTTCTCATAAAATGTTTCATTCAGACTAGAAACAAAAACGAAAGAGCTGCAGTTTCCTCATGCTACCAGAAAATGACTGAGCTAATCTTTGTTAATCTAAGTAACAATGTCAATGCTGCTGAAATATGTCTGACATAAGTATTTACATCTATCTCTGAGAATAAGACTTCAGATGAGCTTCTTCTCCACTTTGAGGGCAGGAATCAACAGTCCAGAGTGAGTTTTTCTGGCCTCTCCCTCACTCGTCTCCTGCCTCCCTGGAATGCAGACTAATCCCCAGGAGCCTGCTCCACAGCTGGGCTGATAACTCCTCTTCATGTAAAAGTTTTGACCTGAGCGTGGTGGCGATGTTCATGGGTCAGCTGCCTCAGTCACAGGTCCAGGCAGCTCCTCACACCACGCTGCTTCCTTTTCCTCACCGATACACAGCTTTAACTCCAGCCCCACATGGCCCTTTCAGCGCTGACATGGATTGTCGTATGCGTATGACAACTGTGAAAACTGCTCCCTTTGTTGGAAACTGGAACATATTTTTGACACGGTAATAGTGAATAGTCAATGTGTTTCTCATGGTGAGTCAGTCACTGCCTTTGTGTTTATTACAGACTTACCAAGAGTCTTATTGTAAAGCATCTGCAGAGGGCGTATTGTGCTCGTCTCCCACATGGCTTTGAAAAACAATGTGAGATAGAAGATGGACGACATGAAAACCTGTCTCTGAAGTCTGCAGTTGTGATGCTAATTTCTCTGCAGCCCTGCGTTCATTGTAATAATATGTGAAGCTGAGACAGGCCCGGTCCAGCTCTTCAGCAGAGCTCACATCTGGTTCTGCTGTAGGATCTGGAGAGGAACATAGACTAGATTGTTTTACATATGTCGTGCTTTTTGTGGTAGCTGCAGATATGATCAGATCTGGCAGCAGCAGCAGCGGGAGCAGCACTCTGGCTCCTGTTGGAGAAAGACAAACATTTCAGCAGTAGAAGCTCAAACTGATTTTTTATTTAGAAAAAAAAAAAACAAAACATCTTTCTTAATCTCAAACCAAGTTTCCAGCACCGGAACTGGCCCCGGGACTTAACCTTTGGTGGAACTCAGAGCATTTCCAGCACAGGCAGCAGGGTCAGTGCTAATATCCGGGACATTATTTTGTTTATTTTATTTGCTTTGGGGTAAAACATGCAGAAGTACAGGACTTTTGTGGGTGGGGCTAACAGTCCTGAAAGTTCCTGATTGGTTGACGAGCATTTCAGTACAGCCATTGATTTGAAAGTCTGAACACTGAGAGTTCCTAAAGAACTAAAGAAGAGGATGGATGATGAAATCAGACTGTTAAAAATGTATGAGTGTTTTTATGTTTACTAAAACGGAAATATTGCCTTTTTTACCAAACGTATCATATTTGATACATAAGTTCAAAGACCTCTATCTAATCAAAGTGATAAATAGTATAGAAATAGAACAGATGAAGTTGTATTTTGACCCTTTTCAAAATGACTGCTCTCATGAAATCATCGCCTGTTTTTCAATTTGCATACTATACTAGCAGTATACAGTATGTAGTATGCAGTCTTCGAACAAATGCGAAAGTTGCAGCATGCCAACACTACCTGGCTGACCTACTGATCTGGGAAAATTTCTCATTATGCATTGGACCAGTCTACCTGGCATACTGTTTCCCACAATGCAAAGTGCCTGGTCGCAGGTCTGAATTGAAAATGATGGAAAGTGGAGAAAGTTTGGGCGAAGCAGCGGAACACTTTAAATGTAATTAAGTGTAAGCCCTGAGTATACATATGTATTGGTGTATGGGTATAGGTGTATGTGATTACAGAGGTGTATGTATAGGTATATGTATGTATATATAATATTTTTATGTAGGAAAGGGGTGAGAGTTAATAAGCTATGCTTCTACTTACTCCTTTTCGAATAAGTCATTTCTTTCATTATTTCACATTATTTTATATTGAAATATTGTTTAGCTTCCTAAAAACATGTCATTTATATATATAATTATAAAAACTGTTGGTAGTTATTAGGAAGCCCTGTATGATTTGATTTCAAAAATAAGATTAAAAAAATGAATGAATGAACGAAGTCAGGTACTTACATTGTATACATTTTCCTATTGATGTATTTGAAATCATACATACTTTATCAGAAGCAGCTTTTCCATCATCTCAAAATATAAAGTCAATCCACTCCACAAATTTTTTTCAATGAATAACATATGGTATAATATTAAAAATCAAATATGATGAATTTTGCTGCAATATAAATCCACATTTAAACACACACGTCCTCTGCAGTTATTACAAAAGATCAGAGGTCTCCTGTTAAAACTAATGCAGTTTAAAGCGCTTGGACCTATAATCATTAATAAGTTTTACTCTTGCATTCCTCAAACTGGAAACCAGAGTAGCAAACTACAAAACAGAACTGTCATACTACATTTAAATACAGTATGCAGATACAGTGACAACTACATACTGCATTTGAATGAAATATGCAGTAGGCAAATTTGAAAACAGCCTACTACTCACTATTTTCAGGAAAATCATTTCCTGATTTCATGAAGTTGCAGTAGAAACAACATCTACAGTGTATCACAAAAGTGAGTACACCCCTCACAATTCTGCAGATATTTAAGTATATCTTTTCATGGGACAACACTGACAAAATGACACTTTGACACAATGAAAAGTAGCCTGTATGCAGCTTATATAATAGTGTCAATTTATTTTTCACTCAAAATAACTCAAAATAAAGCCATTAATAGCTAAACCCCTGGCAGCAAAAGTGAGTACACCCCTATGTGAAAGTTTCTGAAGTGTCAATATTTTGTGTGGCCACCATTATTTTCAAAAACTGCCTTTACTCTCTTGGCATGGAGTTTACCAGAGCTTCACAGGTTGCCACTGGAATGTTCTTCCACATCTCCATGCCGACATCACGGAGCTGGCAGATATTTGAAACTATGTGCACCTCCACCTTCAGCTTGAGGGTGGAGGTCTGTAATAAACACAAACTTTGCTAAAATTGTTGGCTAAACTGTCCAATGTGTCAAATGCGCTACAAGAAATATGTCATAAATGAAATGATAAGCAAAAATTCTTTTGTGGATTTTGTTTAAGAGGTGAATAAACATCTCAGTTCCAAAAAAAATAATGGAACTGACTGACTTGTTTTGGATGGTTCAGGTATTACAGGGTTAAAGAGGGAGATAAAGACTCCTCTTATTCTCTCTGTGTCTGCTTCTGTTTCCTACCTGTCAGCAGCAGCTGTTATCATCCTGAGCCTCTACAGCCTGCTCCACTGAGTGTCACCTAAGGGTGCTCTTCATGGGGAATGTTAAACTAATTGACTGCATCACCGTCCAGCTTAAAAAGCCTCATGAGACGCTGTGGCACCAGATTTTCAAGCTTCTCTAAACAACACGTGTACTCACGCTGCCTGTTGATCTCCTGTTAAATCTGAATTCAATTAGCTTCTAAAAAACAAACAACAAAAAAAACACAGAATATCTTTTCAGTTTTCTGGAAGTATCTGTGCTTGGCTTGTTATGTCTGCCATCACACACTGTATTAACCCTAGAGCACCATTGCTTAAAATAGTGACACCATCACTACCCAATAAAAAATACTCCTCATCAAAGTACATATTGAAGGAGAACAAAATATGGCAAAGTGAAGTTCATAAAATTAAAAGAGTATCATAAGCAGACCCAAAAGTATGGCTCCAAAATTAGTGAAAAATCAGGGAGTAACCCCCCAGAAAAAGCTTTTTTGATTTTTTTTCCCCAATGATAAATAATGTAAAAAATATGTCATAACTTCATCATTAAAACCAAGTGAAACTCACTTAAGGAAATGCCTGGGAGGTGGGAAACACCC